>CM070558.1:63481919-64041513 GCA_036346405.1 Phyllostachys edulis | reverse complement strand
TGGATTAAAACCTCTATGTATTATTTTAATACATAATAAAAGACCATACGCCTACATGGTCGTAATTCCTAAGACTAACGACTCCCACGGTCGTTAGTATTCCAAGGTTACTTAATGGGTACCACTGCCTGATGAGGCTTTGTGCCTAATCCCCACCGTGATAACCGCCAAAAATTACCGGACCGGTATTTTTATCGTATGATAAATGGAACACGTGGCTAATGCTCCAAACCATGCGATGGTACAACCTCGAGACACCGACTATTAACCACCCTACTAAGCTTTTCACACCAACCGCAAGGAAGTTAGCGACGTTGTTAATCGCTTCCACCGTTCGACACCAATCGTAACGCTTTCACCAGGACGCTTTCTCCAGAGTAATCGCCACCTCTTCGAAGTTATTTAAAGGTGAAGCGCGAGAAGACGGCGCGACAAGAAGACCAAGACCAACAAAGACAAGAACAACGACAGCTCAATGAGAATACACTGAAGCCTAAGCGGTGGAATTAGAAGTTAGATAATCGACTTAGACTCATATTCTAAGTCCGATTACCCGATTAGACATTCCCCATTCAGCAGTAATTCAGGTAGTACTTAGCCACATCTTGTAAAACCCAGCCATATCAATAAAGAGCGACCCCATTCCATTCTGTGATATTCCACGCCATTTTCTCTCGCTCATTTTCGTAAGATCGGCGACTTGATCGCCGACACCGGTGGCGCGCCGTCCGTGGGGAAGAAGGCGAAGTTTCTGAAGAAAATTTTTCGCTCAAGAAAACTCGCCCAAAATCTCGCAATCGCTCATGCGACTATGCCCGAGTTTGGGATGAGAAAAATCGTTCGATTTGGCGACTCGCCGACCTCGACATGGAAGGATGTATCCGCCGCATGGAAGAAAATGGCAGTCATCCTCCTTCCTCCTCCGCGGCCAGACGTCGCCGACGTTAGCGAGGTCGACCGGATGGATGAAGATGCGCCGCCACTCATCGGTGGCGAACCAGAGAACCGCCCGCATCGGACCGATCGAATGCCGAGGATCTTCAAGCCCTGCCTTCGACCGCCGAAACAGTGAAGAAATTTCAGCCCCATCACCGGAAAACTCTATACCATTGATGAAATCATGGTGAAAGATACTCTCCTTGACTCCGCAATTCCAGAGTCAACCACACCGGTAACTGTGTCGATGAAACCTCCACCGTCGAAGGCCATGTGGGGATGATCACACTCAAAGATACGACGGCGGTTCGCTTGGATCAGCCGAGAAGACCTCGAGAAGTGCTCATCTCCGACCGATCTCCATCGTGGAAGATTCTCGCGTATACTCGACAAGCTCTCCATTAGTTATGATGGAAGCTCATCGGAAGATCAATGCCGAAGCACGGGTCAACGCGATCGGAGATGAAGATCAAGATGCTCGCCTGCGGTCCTACACTCTCTACCACGCCATCACGTGTTGTTAGAGATGATCCGGGCGTCAAGCACCAACTTCCGGAGAACAGCGGAACTAATCGGCGTCAATCGCTTAACTACTTTCGCCTTTGCCCACCCAGTGTGACTGATGGGACCGAACAAATCCGAAGGTCGGGAAGGTTCAGACGGGCATACACCTACGACCGAGATGAACCCCGAGACCTTGGTATCGTACAAAACTTATGCACGATTCAAAACATGTTAAATAATTCCGATCCTCGCTCTAGCGAGAACGCCTAGTTTTGTACAACTTCGTGGTCGTATCCAAATTCTCCAACGACCATCGTGTGAGCAGGCGGAAGTCGATCGAACAGAGGGTTTCGTGAAGTCGACTATGACTTCATCCCAACTCCTCCTCGGCGGGGACAACATGGTCATACCAGAGCCGATCGATACCGAGACCTCCTCGGCGATTCGACCAAGGAGTCACGAGGGAGAAGGTTATTCCAAGAAGCTACTCCCCATCGTGTCGAGAGGAACCACCACTAGGACCTAACGATCTCGACATCGTTTGAACCAAGTGGGCGGTCGGAGAGCATCATATCAAGAAACTGACGGATCGGATAATCGGAGTTCCAGCGTCCCAATCCTAGGGATCGGTCTCGGCCGATTACAATCCGGCACCTTCCTGAGAAGACGCCATGAATCAATCACGAGGTTGTCGAGCCTTCTGCAGGGCTCCAAGTCAGTGCGTTAGCCTAACCGTTCGGCCGGCCAACTTGGACAAATTCAATGGAACTCAAAACCCATTGGAATTTCTCCAAATATATACCACCGCCATCGAGGCTCTTTGGTGGCGATGAGAATGTAATGGCCAACTATTTACCCACCGTGCTCGAAGGGTCCGCCGGTCGTGGTTGTTAAACTTACGGTCGGATCAATATATACTTAGGAACAACTCAGTGATCTTCGATTGCCAACTTCGAGTGTACGACGACATACAGGAAGGAGGACGATCTCCACGTAATCCGGCGAGGATCGTGATGAGACTTTACGTCAATATATCAAGAGGTTCACCTGAGTTCAGAACTCTATACCCGGTCGCGAATCCTCTCGTTATTCAAAGCTTTTAAAAGCAGTGCGAGGAATCGGCGGTTTCACGGAGGACATAGCAATGAACCCTCCAAGAACAACCGCTGAGCTTTTTGATATGGCGGACAAGTATGCCACCGCTAGCGAAGCAATCGAGTGGTGTGAAGCCATTGATCGAAAGACAAGATTCCCACCGGCTGGGGACAAGCAGGAGAAAAAAACAAGAAGTCTCTCAAGAAGAAAAAGAACCGCAGAACTCGAGCGACAAAGAAGTCCTCGCCGTTCGAGAAAAATTCGGGAAGGGCAAGAAGGACTATCTTGGAGTCGAAGCAAGGCAAAAGCTCCGACCAAAGGATTCGAGATTTAACAAGAAGTGGTGTCCACTTCACGTGAGCAGTGGGCATGATCTGCGCTTTGTCGTGGTCTGGCAAAAGAAACTCGGAGGATTATTATGCGGTAAAGGACCATTTCCATGTCAATACAGAACATGGAGAAACGAGCTCCAAAAAGGACAAGGATGGCGGCGAAGAGATGGAGTACCGGGATCCCCAACACACAGTCAACATGATTTTTGGAGGATCTTCTTCATCTGAGTCCGTGACGTCATCTGAAGGCCATGGAGCGAGAGGTCAACCTAGTCGAATCTCCGATTTGTAATCAAGCACTTTCGAAGTGGTCGGACACATAATTTCCTTCAAAGAAAGACGATCGCCTCCATCCCATCGACTCGGTAGGGTAGGTTCCCTATCGTTGTTGAACCAACCATTAATAATTGTCGGGTTAATCGGGTCTTAGTAGATGGGGTAGTTCTTTGAATATATTATTTGTGGAGCTTTAGAAGAAATCACGTGTCCCCATGTCAAAGGTGAAACACATGTGAAATATGCTTTTCATGGCATAGTTAGGGTTCTACCGCTAAACCGATAGGACAAGTTTCCTTACCGATTCGTTGGAAAGCCCGACAACTTCGAACGAGAGGATTCCGTTTGATGTAGTAAACTTCAATCCGCGATACAACGGAATTCTCGATCAAAGGCATTAGCAAAATTCTTGATAGCCACGATTACGGTTATCAAAGTTTGAAAATGCCGGGGCCGAAGGGAGTCATCACTATTCGAGGAGATCAGAAAATGGCTTATGTATGCGATCGGAAATCCTTTGCACTGGTTGATGAACTTCCGACCAGAGAGGTTAACCCAACTCCCATCTGAGTCAAGCACTCGAGGCCAAAGATGACACCCAAACCATCCGACCCGGACAAAGGAGGTACCACTCGACAAAAGCGCTTCTCCGGACAGCGTCAAGTCTTCACATGGGTCAGACATCGGCACCCAACCGCCGCAGAAGATTACGGTGGGGCAAGACTCGACCCTAAATAGGAAGAGTCGCTCGTCTCCTTCCTCCGAGCGAATCGGGGCGTGTTTGCCTAGCAAGCGTCCGATATGCACGAGTCCCCGAGGTGATCGAGCACAGGCTTGTTCTCGGCGACAAAAACCGATCAGCGTAAACTACTGACGTTTACTTTGATCGGAAGGAAGCAATCGATCGGAGATTGACAAGCTTCTCAAAATTTGGATTTATTAAGTGAAGTCGACCACCCACGATGGCTTGCCAATCCTGTAATGGTTAGAAAAACAATGGGAAATGGCGAATGTGTATCGACTTCTGAGATCTTAATAAGGCTTGTCCGAAGGATGACTTTCCTTCCTCGCATTGATCAACCGTAGACTCTACTTACGGTGCGAGTTACTAAGTTTTTAGATGCGTATTCAGGTACCACCAGATTAGTATGTGTAAAGAAGATGAGGAGAAACTTCCTTCATCACCCCATATGGCACTTATTGTTATATTAAGATGCCATTTGGTCTCAAAACGCCGGTGCAACTTTTTCAAAGGTTGATGCAAAAACCTTTAGTCCACAAATCGGTCGGAATCTAGAAGCTTACGTTGACGATCCGTCGTAAAGACCACCAACGCCGCACTACATTCTCGACTTACAAGAAACTTTTAATAACTTGAGAAGACATAACCTCAAGTTAAATCCTAAAAGTGTGTGTTCGAGTTTCTACTGAAAACCGCTCGGTTTCCTAGTTTCGCTAGAGGTATTGAAGCAAATCCAAAGAAAAATTGCGCCATCGACGAGATCGCCCGACCACTTCTAAGAAGGAAGTCCAAAACTAACCTGTCATGGCAATGTTAAGTCGTTTCATAGCAAGGTTAGGGGAAAAGGATTACCTTTCTTTAAACTTCTTCGAAACATGGGAGTTTTGAGTGACTAAAGAGGCAAACGATGCCTTTGAGGAACTTAAAAGTACCTTACAAGTACCTCGTTTTAGTTTCTCCGAGATCGGGAGAAACATTGCTAATTTACGTGGCAGAACACCACAACCGATTAGCGTGTAATCGTTGTAGAAAGGATAATATCCAACCACCACCTATTACGTAAGTTTAAGTCTTACATGGACCAAAGGAAAGATACCCACAGTACAAAAGTTGCTCTATGGCCTCCTTATGTCTTCAAGAAAGCTAAGGCACTACTTTCGTGCCCACAAAGTGGTCGATTTCACCGGATATCCTCTTGGTCAAGTCCTTGGAAACAGGAATCATCGTGACTTAATAGCCAAATGGGCGGTCGAGCTAGGGCGCCGATTCCATTTTATTTCACGAATAACAGAATAAAGTCCTGTGCAATAGCGTAATTCATTGCCGAATGGACAAACCCTCGAACCCACCCAAGGACCCGAGTATGAACACCACGACGAGTGGACATTGTATTTTACGGTTCCTTGATGTTACAAGGATCGGGGTCGGAGTGGTCTTGATATCTCATCGCGTAACACATCAAGCACGCCATCCAAGAATTTTTCCCGCCACCAATAATGTGGCGTAATATGAAGGTTTATCGGCAGACTCGAGCAACTCGCTCGCCGGATTCGCAGACATTAGTGAAAGGCGATTCTCAACTAGTAGCGAATCAAGTGGGAAAAGAGTATCAATGCTTGAGTACCAAGATGTCATCTTATCTGGCGGAAGTACGAAAACTTCGAAAAGCACTTCTTCGGTTTTCAGATCCAACATATTCCTAGAAAGGAAAACTTTCTCGCATCAGCTTGGCGCGGATGGCCTCCACGAGGTCGACCGTCTCCGCCTGGGAGTTTTTCTCGAGCAACTCAATTCACCCTCGGTAGTTGAGCCTTCCGAGAACATACATGATTCTTTGCAAGTTGAACAAACTAATCAAGGGAACATGGATGCTCCACAGGTCGTTGACGGTTGGCGCTGTCACGATCAAGGTAGAGACTGGATGACATCGATCTACAATTATCTTCAGCATGACACAATTCCAGAAGATGATGTAGAGGCTGATCGTATAGCACAAAAAGCCAAATCATACACTCTAATCGAACGTATCTTGTATAAACGAGGATCTCATGGAGTGTTGATGAGATGCATATCTCAAACGGATGGCATTAGATTGCTAACTGAAATCCATGAAGGCGTCTGTGGAGCACACCATTCCTACGTAACCTCGGTTTAAAGCCTTCCAAGAAGGCTATTATCGCCAACCGCCTTCATGATGCAAAAGAGCTTGTGATGAAGTGTGTACAATGTCATTTATAGTCGATAAGTACACCAAACAAGACAAGCCTTACAAACAATTCTCTTTCTTGGCCTTTTGCAACTTTGGATCGACATTCGGGACCTTTCCTAAGAGCACCCGGGCTTCAATTCCTTTTCGCCATGATTGACACGCATACAAAATGGATTGAAGTTTGAGCCACCGTTAAAATAACAACCGAGGCCGCTAAGAGATTTCTCTGAAAAATGTGATCACGCGATTTGGTGTACCCAACAGATCATCACGCATAATGGTTCCCGCTTCCAGCGATCAATTCCAGAATTCGCGATGAACTTGGTGTCAAAGTTCATTTTGCTTCATTGCTCATCCACGAGCAACGGAGCGCTTGAGCGGCTAATGGTATCCTTATGCAGGGATCAAACGCCGAGTATTCACCAGCTTAATCAAATGGTCGAGCTTGGTTAAAGAACTTCCCTCGTGTTATGGGTCGTTAGAACCACGACTACCGTGCGACCCGTGAAACTCCATTCTTTTTGGTTTATGGTGTTTGAAGCCATGCTTCCTCCGTAACTCAAAATTGGCTCGCCGAATCGATCGCTTTTGACGAAAATGATCGATTGAACGACGACTCGACGACGCCGATTTCCTTGAAGAACAACGAAACCAAGCCCTTATACGATCGCTAGCCTACCAACAAGCCATGCGAAGGTACCATAGTCGAAGGTGCAACTCGCAGCTTTGTAGGGTGATCCGTTCTCGTAAAAATTCAGAGCCAAACAAATCGCAATAAACTTTCTCCTAAATGGGAAGGTCCTACATCGTGGTCAAGTCACCCACTGTGTTCCGTCGACTAGCTATGTCTCGATGGGCAAATTTTGTCAAATTCTTGGAACATCGATCAATTGCGTAAGTTCTATGTTTAATTTTCATTCTTTCAATTTCAATTTCACTAAATTTATTGATTAATTAAGAAGTGCAACCTTGCTTATATATATACACCTACATTCAGGTCGCTTATTATTGTTAGTCCGGTGGAGAAGACATTTTTCTCTCCGATATCCTTTTTAAGGATCTCGATACTCTATGGTCCTCGTCGTGAGCATTTTTTTCAAATGATTCCCACACGCGACTATACTCTTTTCTTAAAGAAAATGAGTAATCGTGAGCGCCACACAACTAACTATCTCATGAATGATATGCTTACGATTCTCAAGATTATGCTTCATTATTTCAAGATTCTCGTCTATTCTTGTCCTGCCATCGGTCAGACACTGAAAGCCTCCTAGTCAAGTCTCTCTTTTTCACGCGTGGTCCCGCCTAATCGGAAGGAGCTTCTAGCGACGGTTCTTTTCTTACGATCCTCGCTACCGATCGGATATAGAATTTGAACACGCTTCAAAAAATATATGTCGATGCCTTCGTGTCTTAGCATTAGTTCCACCTGCACTATGGGACAATAGATATAAACAAAGTTCACTTATAATCTGCTGCATACATATTTGCATTTCTTCTTATGTCAAGTTTGACAAAGTCTTTTTTCCGACCATATATAGTGTTTTTGATTGGTATTTCCATTATGACAAACAAAGATCTATAACTAGTCGAATCGACACGGGTCCTCGACCACATTTGATTTCCTAGTACCAAGAACGATCAGCTTTTGTCTTACATATCCAAACATACCTTCAAAACTCACATACATGGTTATGACCTCTTTTTTATTCTCTTTCTTGGCTCACCGCTTGTACAAAGAACGCTCTTCTACTATAAAGCGATCGGGGCTAGGAAATATACGAGAATTTTAAAAAGTCAAACAGATAAACAAAAGCTTTGTCAATGACATAAAAGGTAAGTTTTCATAGATATTCAAATATTTTTACACTTGCGTGAACCTACTCTAAGAAATATTCCCTAACTCTGCTTTGTCGGAGATTCGACCTCCATCTCCTCTACAACTATATCTCCGAGTGGCCCGAGTTCTTCCATGAACTTGGTCGCCTCCTCAGTGGGCGATTGAAGTCTTCTTAACAGCTTGGAGATCTATGGAGGGTCGGAAGCTTTCGGTTTGCCAAAGCAAAACTAACTCCACTTGCAACGCTGCTTTTAGGGCACGGCATAATTCGTCTGAGTAGTTTTGAGCGTAACTTTAAGGTCCTCTAAAAGTTGACCCAAATAGTTCATTTTCTCTATTGGATCTCCTAAGGAAGGCAGGCTTGATCCTGATCCCATATCAAAGATCATCTTGTTCAAAGCACGAATCTTTTCATCAATATTTTGAGCAAGAGCCGCCTCCTTATCCTGCTCAAATTTGAGTAGTTTTTACTCGTTTCAAAGATTTGCGCTTGCTCTGCAAAAAGCAAATCGCTTAATGAACACAAGCATAATTGAAGGAACAATCAAGTTTGCGACATATTACCTTCATTTGTTTTGCTAAGTGTTTCATATTTGGTCATTGCTTCAGCGATCAACCGGTCTTTGGCTGAACTTGCTTTAGCAAATGACTGGTCTTTAGCTTTTATTTCTTCTTCAAGAAGAGCTGTCTTGGCTTTCTCAGCCACAACCTCCTCTTTTATTTTCTCCAGATCTATCGAATACGATAAGGGAGAATAATTGTAGAGGAGCAAAGTATTAAAGAAGAAACAAAAGTTTAAAAGGGAAAAGTTCTTTTTACTTTCCAACTCGGAGTGCTTTTGCTCCAAGTCCTTAACTCGCTACACAAAAATCGAATCAGGGTGCATCTTGAGTTGAGTATCCGATACTTTCTGCCACGCCTCATCAAGCTCCTTATCCTCGATAAATCGGGGACGAAAAGGGAACTTGTTAGGTTGGGAAGGGTTATCAACAAGTGATCGGAACCTTTGAGACCTCTCGAGAGGCATCTACCTCCTGTATGGGTTTCAATCACCAAAGGATCCAACTCAACCGCTGTGCCCTTGTCACCGCTTCGGGGCTTCTTCGACCACTACTTCCTCGGGAACTTTGTCCCGAGAAGTGCTCTGATCTGAACTTCCACAGTGCCGAGTCCTCAGAAGAACACAGTGGGAAACGACCTAACACCGTAAGACCTATGCAAACCGAAGATGGGAAGTTCAAAGTATCAAATCATCAAGGAATTATTAAAGGTACATACTTATACGACCACTTTCATTTGTACATACCTTGTTAATCTCCCGGATTTGACTCAAACGCCGCAAGAGAGAAATCTGTGCGCTAGCCTTCCTTTTCTTCTCCTCCAATTTTGTTTGGTTCTAGACCAAACAGGTTTGTTGAACCTCACATCCTCCAACAAGATGTCGGAAGCTATGTCCTCGACTAGTTCATCAAGGTCCACATTCGACTATCTGGCCTGAGGGAGTGGTTTCATCAATCTCCGATCGCTTGTTTCAAGAATAACCGTAAGGTCGTGCACGACCACTCTGAGTTCTGACCTCAGCTATATTCTGCATGCCTTCATCTTATCCACCTAAATCAAAGAACAAATTTGATTGGGTGAAGAAATCCTTTATCTAAAAAATTCGTACATATATGATTCCAAATGTTCTATTACCTCGAGGATTCATCTCCTTCAAGTGCCTCGAGGCACGACTCGGTCGGAACCAAGGTGGGATGTTGATCCAAACCATTTGTATGATTCGCAAACCGACCGATCAAGAATGTAGAGCACGATTGGAAATCTGGTGGGATATATGTATATACGTGGTAAAGGAATTTTTGATTAAATTACCTTAAGTCATGCCGGTCTCCCTTCAATAGGAGTTGCGGCTAAGATCTTGGGGCATTCAAACTTTTCTCCGAGGCTCCCCACTTGCAGATTAGCCCCGACTCGTTCTCTAATTTCCCCATAGGAAAGAACTTTAATGTATGAAGAATAGACAAATTTTAAGGTAACACATTAATCAAATCAAAATACCGATCGGAATGTATCTCAAAGACTTACCACCTTCCGAGCAACTTCATCACGATCAAGGCACCAGAGGCGGGGAATGAGTCCTGAGCTTCAATGGGCTAATATGGCGAGAGGTAAAATCCTCACCACATGCCACAGTCGGGCCTCGACTCAAGAAGTCATAGATGGCATCCGCCCATCTTTTGACTATCCCCGCTTCTTCTTCTGGTCTCCTTCCACTTGGGGTTTTCACTTGCTCTAGTTCGGTAAGTAGAGGCCATCGTCTTCAGAACCGCCATGTAAAACCAAGATTTTTTCCATGACGACCACGAAGATTTCACAGACATGAGGATGTACTCATCGGCCTTCCGTCATGAAGACGCAATGTGCATTCCCCAGAGCCGCTTCAGATTTTGCCGCAGATTTTCCCATCACCATGCGGTAGAAATAACTAAAGAGCTTCAAGTTCTTGTTGTATTCCCAGATATGCCTCGCATAAATATGCTAAAATATCGATATTTGCGATCGAATTTAGCCAAATTCACTAATTCCACCCCGTAATGTTCAAGAACGCGAGAAGGAATTTGTGTATCTGCAGTAATCTCAAATTTCACATTCGATGTAGGCAAGAAAAGCGAGGATTTCCTCATCTTCACGGCTCGGAAAATGCTCTCCAACGCGGTCTCCAATTAATCGATTCCTATCTGGGAGCATTCCCATCTTCGCCAAAGCCTCAAGCTTTTTCTTGCCCAATTCAATGCAACCACTTTGTAATCTGCTCAGACATGGCGAAAATCCTCAAGGATGAGTAGTGAAAGTTGGAGACTTCGTGGTCGGAAGAACAGAAAAACTCGAGGATTTCTACGAGAAGCTAAAGGAATCGAAGGATTTTGGAAGCATAAAAATTCTAAGATCCCAATGAGAGGAGATTTTATAAACTTCCGATACTTTCAAGGATTCCCACAAGAGTCCAAACCGACAAAAAGCCTCTTTTGCTCAAACGAACAGAGGAACTCTTCGCTTCCCAAGGCAAGTTCTCAACTTTAAAGTGAACACGCATCACTTCAGATACCACGACATTAAATGGGGTTCCGCCTCTACGATTTCATCGGAAAAAGGTATATGCACGCACTAGTTCATTTAAAGTTCGGAGGCTAGGCGACGAGGATTAAAACCTCTATGTATTATTTTAATACATAATAAAAGACCATACGCCTACATGGTCGTGACCCTAAGACTAACGACCTCCACGGTCGTTAGTATTCGAAGGTTACTTAATGGGTACCTGGTGGGATGAGACTTTGTGCCTAATCCCCACCGGATAACCGCCAGAAATTATCGATGTATTTCTTATCGTATGATAAATGGAACACGTGCTATAATGCTCCAAACCATGCGATGGTACAACCCCGAGACATCGACTATTAACCACCCTACTAAGCTTTTCACACCAACCGCAAGGAAGTTAGCACGTTGCTAATCGCTTCCACCGCTCAAACCCGACCGAATGCGTTTCACCAGGGCGTCTTCTCCAGAGTAATCGCCACCTCTTCGAAGTTATTTAAAGGTGAAGCGCAGAAGACGAAGGGACAGAGAAGACCAAGACCAACAAAGACAAGAACAACGACAGTTCAACAGAATACACAGAAGCCTAAGCGGTGGAATTAGAAGCTAGATAAATAGACTTAGACTCATATTCTAAGTCTGATTACCCGATTAGACATTCCCCCATTCAGTGTAATTCAGGGTAGTACTTAGCCACATCTTGTAAAACCCAGTTCATATCAATAAAGAGCGACCCCATTCCATTCCAGGATATTCCACGTCATTTTCCTCGTTCATTTTTCGTAAGATCGGCGACTTGATCGTCGACAGGTAGCGAGAGGCACCTTCTACCATTAGGCACGGGCGGAGAAGCTTGTACCTCGTTAGTCTCCCCTTCTGTACGCACTTATGTTCAATCTCCTAAAGCATGTAACTAAATGGTGGACGCGTCGTTGCGGTTGCCTTTTATCGAATTGACATGTTACATCGATGTGTCGCGTGCTTTAAGTTATAGGCGTCAATATGCATTCAACAAACTCATTTATGGGTAGATAATGTTACTAGTTTATTCTCATTCACAACGGACTGCAATGCATAGATAAAGAGTAGATATTAAATCTCATTACAACTGAACTTCTACTTGGCAACAACAAGAAATAATAGAAGAAAGACCACAAAACTAACTAGCTTAACTAATTTCTTCAGCATGTTCTCAACTCTTTCCATCCTTTCATCCAGTCTTTTAAGTCTATTCTCTTCATTCTGCTTTGGTTCTCCAGAGGGTCAAGCCACTGGATGAAATGCAGCTGCTGTTGTAATGATTGTAATTGTCTACTCACTCGAAAGTTAGATGAGGCCAAAGACATCCAGTCTAAGACTGGAAAAAAGGAGAGGAGGAAATGAAGAGTGATGAGGACATCGCCTAAGGATGCAACCACTACTTCACCCACCTGCATCTTGCATTCTCTACATCAACTCAATCTTCCACAATTGACTTGCGCCACTTTGCAACACCATATTATCCAATTGGACCGCCTACTGACTCCTACAAGCCGAAGCACGTCTACATGCCATGGTGCTACGCCTACATGTCATGGTGTTTGCGTTACATGCCATGGTGTTTGCGTCACCAATTATTGGCCCACTAGCTATGTAATATATGGGCCGACTTGGCCCATAAGTCCCATATGATGGCCGACCACCCTAGGGGGCAGATTGCTCACGTGAATGAAGACTCCGTGAACAGCTTCCACCGCCCTAGGTTCCCACCTCCTAGCCTCCCCTATATATACACAAGAGTCGCCATGCTTTGGGGTGGGTTTTCTTAGAATTATTCTCGCTTTGCGCTTTAGCCACTTGGTTTGAGGAACCCCACTTTGTGAACTTCATCCAAATCCGCAATATATTTCAGATTGCATCTATCTTGTTCTTGTGAGTTGCTTCGATTGCTTGCAGGAACCATAACCCTCGTGGTAAGGTCGATCGCGTGCGAGCGTGGTTGATAACGCATACCATGCGGGTGTAGCGAATTGCGGGTGAAGATCGTGGGTCGAAAGCCTCAAAGCGTCAACGCCCATCTGACGACACAAATCGAACCTATCGGAAGATCGCCACCGTGATTCATCAAGTGGTATCGAGTACCGGGTTGCCCGTTAGGTAATTTCATTGATCCCTTTTGTTAGTTGTTTTCATCACCTAGAGTCCGAAAATTGCCCCACAAAAGTTTTAGATCTTAGTTCTTCCGTTGTCCAAACCACTGCGCCTTTCGCAGATTGTGTTTTCTGTTTTAGCGTTGTTGAATTCGAGTCCATCGTCGGTGTCTTTGTTGTTTGGTCTAGTCGTCGTGATCTAGTTTCTAGCGCCGAAGTCTTTGCTTGTTTACGGTCATCGTGTATCTCGGCTTGCCCTTGGTTGCATCTCGTTGTTTTGTCTACTATAGCCGAGATCGTGTCATCACCCTCATCCGACCACGTACTCGGTTTGACTTCCCACCAACTCGAGTTCGACCACCGACGGATACGACCACCTTAGGTTCGACCACGGTTGGATTCGATCACCTCTTGGATTGAACCCCCCAAGTCGGATTCGACCACCATCCTCGATACAACCACCTCCGGTTCGACCACCCATCGGATTCGGCCACCCACTCGGATTCGACCACCTCTTGAGTTCGACCACCTCCTCGGATTCACCACCTCTTCGAGTCCCACCACCTACCCTTTCGACCACCTAGCCAAAGTTCGAGAGAGAGAGAGAGACCTTTATACCCTGCTCTCCCGAAAAAGTTTGTGACCTATATATATCCCTGCACCTAAGAGGGTTTTGAAGAGTTGTGAGTCAAGGTCACTTTACAAAAAAAAAAAAAAAAAGATGAGAGGAACCCTCGGTTGGGTTTGGCAATCAAAAAAAGAAAGAGAAAAAAAAAAAAAAAAAAAAAAAAAAAAAGAAGAACGAAAAAGAGACCACCCGGTTGGCTCACGACCACCCTCATTTGGTCTACGACCACCCTCGGGTGGCTCACGACAATCCACGCTTGGTCCACGACCACCCACAGAGAAATCGCTTGTCTTGAATTTTGTTCTTTTGTGCTTGTATTTCGCTTGCTCGAGCTAGTTCTAGGAACGCGTTTGGGCCAAAGAATCGTGATTTAGTACCGTGGACTTTGATTCACTTTGCTAATCTATTTTCATTATCGCTATTCCTTGCTACAAAATTTTACCTATCCGAGCTCCACATACTTTCGCCCCAGATTTGGATCCTCGCATTCGCCATCCGCCGCGGTCGTACATCCCACCTTCTCCGATCATACCACCGCTGCAATTGGTAAGAAATTCATAAGAGCTTGGTAAGACGCTTGAGAGTGTGTGATCCCACCTCCCACCACCTAGTAGTTGATAGGGATAATATCTTTGTGTTGTCTTTTGTCTTCTACTAAACATGGCGGTGAGGAATTGAGGCGCAAGAGTGTGTTTTGAGGAGAGCTCACAAGGGTGTTGGATGAGCACCGCCATGCTATTAATGATGACATTCATAGGAAGTTTGCGGTAAACAATCGCTACAATACAAAGAACTCAATGATAGTATCGCAATGCTCAACACACGATTGATGATTTAGCCAATCAACCACCGAACAATGGGCGTGTGGGTCCTCATGGTGCAGCCCATGACCGTGAGTTTGACAATGGAAATGAGATGCACAACCACGACGCCTTTGATGCACAACAATCTAAACTGTTGAACTTCAACCGTCAAGGTATGAGAGGTAATAACATTCAACAACATAATGCACGTGTTAATGATGATCCATATGCTAAAGTCAAGTTCACTATACCATCTTTTGTGGGTGCTTATGATGCTGAAATGTATCTAGATTGGGAGTTGACGGTGAGAACAGTAAATTTAATGCTCACTTAGTTCCTGAAGTGCATAGAGTTGACAAGCCACAAGTGAATTTAAAACTTCGCTATCATTTGGTGGAATAGAGTATGTATTGATGGATTAGCGCCTACTACTTGGGATGCTTTAAAGGTTGCTATGCGTATGATTTGTTCCACCTTCTTTAAACGTGACACGCTTAAGAAATTGCAGCGCTTAAACCAAGGCAATAGATCCGTAGAAGAATATTATCGAGAACTCTGATTAGTATGTTGCGTTGTAATGTTATTGAGGATGAAGAGAGCTGTGATGGCACGCTTTTATGGAGGATTAACACGTGAAATTTAGGACATAGTTGATTACAAAGACTATAATAGTGTCCCTAGATTGTTTCAACTTGCATGTTTGGCGTAAAAGGAATTGCGAGGGGCGACAACAGAGGCCAAGGAACAATTTTGGAAGCACGCCTACACCAAGAACAACACCAGTCAAGTTAAAACAGTCCACCTTCGCCACACACGGTCCGCTGCCCTCCTCGAGTAGGGCACGCTCAGAAGACCTCCGACACCATCACATGCACCCGAGGTAAGCAAATCTACTAGTGTGCATGCCCCGGCCAAGAGTTCTTCTTCGGTTGCTTTCACGGGTCGTACGACTGGGATTATTTGCCACCGTTGCAAGGGAATGGGCCACGTCATGAGGGACTACCCAAGTCAGCGAGCATACCTTGCCACTGCAGACGGAGGTTATGTAAGTGCTAGTGATATTGAGGATGAATATGTACTTGCGGCTAACATTGCGTGGAGGAGTCAAATGCATAAAGTGATGCCGATGATGTAGAGGAACAAGTAGTCATTTGTTGACCGAGAACCATATGAGCCTTGTTGCAACGAGTCCGAAAGCGCACAAGTGGAGAGAGAAGAGCAAAATCAACGGCACAACTTGTTTCAAACCGATTTCGTGAAGGAGAGAGCTGCAGAGTAATCATTGATGGAGGGAGCTGCAATAACCTTGCAAGTTCTGAGATGGTCAAGAAGCTTGGCTTGGCCACACAGCCACACCCACATCCCTACTACATCCAATGGTTCAATTCATGTGGTAAGTTAAAGGTAACCCAAGTTGTGAGAGTGCAATTTTCAATTTGGTAATTACAAAGATAGTACCGACTTTGACGTAGTGCCTATGCAAGCATGCTCTTTGTTGCTCGGTAGGCCTTGGTTATATGATAATGATGTTTTGCACAATGGCAGAGCTAATACCTACTCGTTCTCACATAGGGGTAAGAAGATTAAGTTGATTCTGAAAATCAGCAAGTAGTAACACATGTTTTCCCACCTAAAGGGGAGAAAGTGGCACTTAGATCTAAGACAGAAGGAATTAAATTGAAGGGGTGTGTTATGCTTGCCACTAAATCTGAACTTGCTGAAATTTGTGAAACTTGCAAAGGATCTCCAGATCCATTAGAAGAAATGCATGTTGCTTTGCCTCCTGCTTGCTACTAATCTTTTGCAGAGAGTGATGGGTTGAGAAAGCGATTGAGTCGAGAATCATGACTGTGTCCGCAAGCTCTACGACGAGTCTACCCGCTTTACGACTGTGTCTCAAGTTTCCACGACTAGTCCTACGACCAAGATTAACGACTAGTCCCATGACCCGATCCTCTGGATTTGAAGCCATTGTTGGGAAAAGAAGATGACCTTGAGTCGAGGACGACTCCAATTCAAGAGGGGAGGATGATGAGGACATCACTCCTTGGATACAACCACTACTTCGAGAAGACCCACGACCAGGCTTTGAAGGGTCTATGACCCAGCTCAGAGGGTCTACGACCACTTCCAAAAGACCTCGACCAGTTCAAGAAGGTCTCGACCACTTCAAGAAGACCTACAACCACTACTTTCACTCAATCTTTCACAGCTTGACTTGCGGCCATGGCAATGCCATATTATCCAATTGGACCGCTACTTCTACTCCTACAAGTTTAACTACGCCTACATGCCATGGCGCTGCGTTACATACCATGGTGTCACGTCACCAATTATTGGCCCATCGGCTATGTAATATATGGGCCGACTTGATCATAAGGCCCATGTGATGGCCGACCACCTAGGCGGGCCGCCTTACTGCTCACGTGAATAAGACCCATGAAAAGTTCCGCCACCCTAGGGTTTCCACCTCCTCACGCCCCCCTATATGTGCAAAGCGGCGCCATAGATGAGGGTTGGGTTTTTCTTAGATTATTCCGCCACTTTGCGGTTTTGCCGCTTGTTCGGTTTGAGGAACCCCACTTGTGAACTTCATCCATATTCGCAATATATTTCAGATTGCATCTCTCGTGTTCTTGTGAGTTGCTTCGATTGCTCGCAGGAACCATAACCCTCGTGGTAAGGTCGATCGCGTGCAAGCGTGGTTGATAACGACGATTCGATGCGGGTGTAGCGAATTGCGAGGTGAAGATCTGCGGGTCGGAAGCCTCAAAGCGTCAACGTCCTTACGACGAAACAAATCGAACCTATCGGAAGATCGGGCCACCGTGCGTGCTAAAAATGAACGAAAGATGATGAGGACATCACTCTACGGTTAAGCTTTTCACAGCCAACCGCAAGGAAGTTAGCACGTTGCTAACTGCTCCACCGTTCCGACCAGTCGTAACGTTTCACCAGGGACGTCTTCTCCAGGAGTAACTGCCACCTCTTCGGAAGTTATTTAAAGGTGAAGCGCAGAAGACGAAGGGACAGAGAAGACCAAGACCAACAAAGACAAGAACAACGACAGTTCAACAGAATACACAGAAGCCTAAGCGGTGGAATTAGAAGCTAGATAAATAGACTTAGACTCATATTCTAAGTCCGACACCGATTAGACATTCCCCATTCAAAGGTAATTCAGGTAGTACTTAGCCACATCTTGTAAAACCCAGGTTCATATCAATAAAGAGCGACCCACATTCCATTCCGTGATATTCCACGCTATTTTCCTCGCTCATTTTTGTAAGATCGGCGATTTGATCGTCGACGTAGTATGAGAGGCACCTTCTACCATTAGGCACGGCGGAGAAGCTTGTACCTCGGTAGTCTCCCCTTCTGTACGCACTTATGTTCAATCTCCTAAAGCATGTAACTAAATGGTGGACGCGTCGTTGCGGTTGCCTTTTATCGAATTGACATGTTACATCGATGTGTCGCGTGCTTTAAGTTATAGGCGTCAATATGCATTCAACAAACTCATTCATGGGTAGATAATGTTACTAGTTTATTCTCATTCACAACGGACTGCAATGCATAGATAAAGAGTAGATATTAAATCTCATTACAACTGAACTTCTACTTGGCAACAACAAGAAATAATAGAAGAAAGACCACAAAACTAACTAGCTTAACTAATTTCTTCAGCATGTTCTCAACTCTTTCCATCATTTCATCCAGTCTTTTAAGTCTATTCTCTTCATTCTGCTTTGGTTCTCGAGAGGGTCAAGCCCTTTGGATGAAATGCAATTTCTTTGTTGTAATGATTGTAATTGTCTGCTCACTCGAAAGTTAGATGAGGCCAAAGACATCCAGTCTAAGACTGGAAAAAAGGAGAGGAGGAAATGAAGAGTGAGGTGAATAGCAGCCAAAACATCCATATATAGCATGCGGCTGAATTGCAATTGGGTTGAAGGAAATTCGTGTCCGCAGGGTAGCAGGCCCGAGGAGGAATAGTGTGGCAGCGTTGAAGGTAATTCGCGTCCGCGAGGTAGCGGGGCCGATGAGGAATCGTGTGGCAGCGTTGAAAGTAATTCTCGTCCGCGAGGTAGCGGGCCCGAGTTGTCATTTGTACTGAATATTTCGGAGAACATTTTGTGTTGATAAATCACAATGTCATACTGCACACTAGCACTACATAAATCACAATGGCACAATACACAATGATATTACATGACATGCATTATACGACCATGACATTACTTATGGTACATCGTCCTGTCGCTTGCCCGGACGGCGTAGCTGATCCTCAGGGAAGGTGAACCTATCAGGGGAGCGGTGTACGTCTCGTAAGCCGTAGAAGGGGTGTTGTCTAGATGGTGTCGCAGTGTAGGTGTCCTGATCAAAGCTGAGCAGTCTGTCGATCCACTCGTGCTCATCCTGCGGGAAGGGTACTTGGTGAGTTAGTCCTTGATTTATGCAACGGGAAAATTGTTGTAACTACATTAAAGCATACCTGCGTAGGTTGTTGTGTGGACGAGGATCCTCCTGGCCAGTCTATGTCGTACTGCTGCTGCACGGTGTACCCTTGGTGTGTCTCGCCGAACCACTAGTCGTGCTCCTGCACGTGCGAATGAATGCCACGCACCACTGATCCCAACCCGTCGTCTCGATGCTTCGCGGCGAAGTACGGTCATTGTCTCTGACAAGGAAACAAAGATCGCGCGTCGGCGAGGAAGTCAGATCTGCGCGGCTCCTCCGTGACAACAACGGTGAAGCAGTGTTCTCTCTCTCAAGTCTTTGCAAGAACAAACGGTTATGTCGGAACGCTCAAAGGAGTGCATGGACAAGTATTGATGACAACAACCTGTGGCCCGAGGCGCGTCGAGGCTGAGCGACCATAGCTCCAACGACTTCCAGAGGGCGACGGACGTGCGGAGGGCGGTGCCGAGGGAGGTGCCGAGGGCGGAGGGGGTGGAGGGTGCCCTCGGTGTCCTCGATGCTGTACATGAACATCGCTGTGGTGACCACAAGTTATGGTCCTAATTGCAGCCCTCGTGTCCTCAGTCATGGAGCGCACCGCATGTAGGAGGCGATCAAATGTGCTGTTGCGACCACGGCATAGAGCTTCTAAACCCTCACGCTCGATACGATCAAGGTGGTAGTGCTGCAAGGAAACCCATAGTAAGTTACAAACGTGTTGTCGGATGAAATTTGTACGAAGAATGTTTTACCGTCTCGTCCTGGCGTGCCGCTCGGTGACGGTCGGGACCTGCTAGTACAACAGCATCTTGCATGACCTCCACTGGACGCTGTGGTGCTGGCCCAGTAAGCCTACACCTAGTGCGCGGAACGTACCACTGCAAGTACGCAGCATACGTCTGGATGGCGTAGCCTCGTAACTTGTGCACCACGTCTGCCGCCGCTTCGCCCGCTTGGCAACGCCCCCACGGCCGGTGTGTCTGCCTCCAGTCGTCGCTCCTCCGGCCTCTCCTCGTTTGTCTGCAATTGAATTCAGATGTCAGAAAATGTAAGTCAGACATGCGGCTAATATGATACCAAAAAAACAACATACCGGTAGGCCTTCTCGGTGAGAGGTCGTCCTGGCCACGGTGGCACCTCCTGGTAAAGGCCAAACTGTCTCATAACCCGCTGTGGATTGTACGGCTCGACCATGTGGGAGAAGACCAGGTAGCTTGTCGTCAACCAGTGTTGCAAATATGCCCTAGAGGTAATCATAGAGATGATTATATTTCATTATGTTCATGACATTGGATAATATGTTATCTTGTTTCTAGAATAATATTGTTAATATTTATTATCAAGTATGTGACTTGATTGTGAAACTCTATATTTCTGCGATAATTATTCTTATATGATCCCTGGTCGGAAACATATGAGGACACATATGAATAGACTAGCATATGTATTGGTTGATGACTATGTTTCACGAGTCATAGATATGGAGATATCAAACCAATAATATGGACGCATGTTAGAGAACATGATGTTGGATTAGACCCACCTTGAGACACTATTGAGATTGTTATGATTCTATGTGTCGTTAGTTGGTCTCAAGCAATGATGATGTATAATCCTTAGACCGAGATCAAGATGGTTTCCTACATGTGTGATAGCACTCTTAGGGGTTGCCAAACGCTACACCGTGAATCGGGTAGTTATAAAGGTAGCTTTCGGTATGCTATGAAACATGGAGAGGAGTCTGATCTGGTCGGATATGGATTTGCCCTCCTAACATAACAGAGAGATGTCTGGGCCCTCGCTGTGATCGGATAAAGAAAGTGCATGGTCGTGCCACTAGTAGTCGAAGTGTTCGACCACGTAAAGTTATCTCACACTCGATCGAGAAAGAATTGAACAATCCATGGATGACACAACATCTCACCTGGAGCTCAACCAGGTATTGTGAGGCAAAGGGAGTATACACGAGTAGGTCACTCAGTTTGATCGATTCATGGTCGTCGTATGGAGATACGAGCTGGTCGAGATCGGTCGAATGTAATCACAGAGTGGTCGAACTCGGTCATAAGGAGTTACAAAGCTGGTCGTGACTACATACGAACCGGTCAGATAGATAGGACTCGGTCGTAAGTGATGAGGACTCGGTCAGAGATCATATTGCATTAAGGTTCATCCGATATAATTTGTGTGTATTCGGAATCGCTATGTTCCGCTAGGAGCCGCTACAACTAGTGATCGAAAGGGTTTCCGAGTCACAACCGATTCGCATGAACCTGCTGTGGTCACACACTTAACGGGTTGAATAAACCAAGATTTAATACGATTCAGAAATGTGTTCGGATAGGATCCGTCCACGAGCACTATATAGGAGATGCATGAGGTCATTGGGAGGTACGCGAGAAAACACCACCAAACCCTAGCCGTCATCTTCCCGAGCTCTCTGCTGCGCGACTTGGTGCTAGAACACCGCGTATGGTTGTTCTCGCTCGGGCGGTGGATACCGTGAGAGGCGCTTACTACGATTGTTGCGCTTTGAGGACGATCCACTATTTTCACAAGGAACTGCAGACGCATCGAGGAGACGATCGACTCGCCAGACGCCGACGATCGACTACGACCACTACATCGACGGCTTCGCTGGACCAGTGCTCCAACCCTTCTTCCGCCGCTTGGCGTCGTGGTAACGATCTGTGATCATCTACTTGCATGGCTTCCTGATTTGCGTGGTAGAAATTTTTGTTTGTAGCTATCGTAGCCTACCCCGCGACCCTACAACCAGAGCATCTCGTCCTGAGTGCACTACGAGGATAATCCGTAGGGGGCCATCTCCGCAAGGAACTGTGCAATCCATGGCCACCAGATGACCTCGTCCTCGTGTAGAGTCTCCAATAGGTTGTGGAACTCAGGGTACACACGCCTCGGTCTCTCTCTGGCCGAACCTAGGGTGGCAAGTGTCCAACGCGTTCCCATTGTAGGCCCCATCGACGGGGTCGTTGCCTCAAGTATTGCCATAAAGCTCGGCGCTCAACTGGAAAGGGTGCACCCTTCTCCGAAAATACGGCCGGCCAACAGGAAAGTGCTCCCACGACCATAGTTGCAGCAGTGTGTAGCATACCGCGATGACTGGCTCCCCGTCCGTACTACGCTGAGTGGCATCGCACAACCCTCGGTAAGTGGCACAAAGCACCGCAGAGCCCCAATCAGACAGGGCACTCGCCGGATGAGCGCCCACCAAAGACTCTGCGAGATGGATGTAGCTTGAGTACACGCAGGTCTCCCCGAGTCGAGGGAAACAAGATCCATCCGAACAGAACAAAAGGTACGCGAGGAAGTGTGTCCTAACCGCCGACAGCGCATGCAAGGCAAGTCATGTACTCCGCAAAGAAGGAATGTGGCACACCCGATATGTTGTCGAGAATCGGGTGACCGAATCTCTCACCATACGCACCTTCCACCGGGTCGCCTTGGTGGTGGCACTATCGAAGACCGCCAACGGTAGACCTATAAGCATAGCTACGCCCTCCGAGTTATGGTCATCTTCCCCACCGAAGTGGCGGTGTGAGTCTCGGTCTCCAACGATCCACGAGCGCAGAGAAGGAGTGCTGGTCAAATCAAACGCTGCGGCAAGGCCCAACATGCGGGCAAGGCGAGGAGGTCGGCGTCCCCACGATCGGGGACATACCGCTCGCCAAGAAGCCACTCTCTAGGGCGCCAGACCCGAGCTCGAGGGCCGACGCCCGAATTTACCATGTTCGCAGATCGGTGTCGCCCATCCCAAATAAGGCGCGAGTAGCTCATACGTGCCATCAACTGGAGGCTGTGCCATCTCCTGCTAAGAGAGAAACAACACGTTAGTCCGCATATAAAATAGAATGTATGGCACAGAAAAAGAAAGCGAAACATATCACCACAGAATGTAAGACAAAGTGAATAACACCACATACACACCCATACAAAGATAACAAAGATATATGACCATAATGAGTTAACATATGACCCAGATAACATAACATTACGTCCGTACAGAAAGGCATGGTTTGACAACAATACAACTCATACAAGCCATTAAACTAGGAATGCAACATCACGACTTAGTAATTATATCTTGATCTCTACGATGCGCTGCTTGTGCTAGATCTGTTCGGCAATGATCGTTGAGTGGCCAACCATCTTGCACATCAGATCTGGGCGATTTAACCCGCGTTCGCTTATTATCGCCCATGTCGTTCAATGAGTCGTGGTTGGCATCTTCCACGCCGGGTGCTTCAGGCGCTATTCGCACCCACTTCACCTGCCCCGCCAGAGGTCCCTATAGTGCATGTCCGTGCCATACGACAGAACTCGCACTCCAAGTGCCATACGGTGGTGGATGTCGATACACGGAGATGTAACGCCCGAGGTTCGGCGCCACGCCACACGACGCCAGCGCACACATGGGAGCATGGTTTGTGCAGAAGCTGTGGCTAGTTGCAGGTGCACGACGCTTCGTTAGCAATCGTGCAGACCTGCTTCCGATCCCCTCTAGCGTGGCCCTTCACATACTTCTCCCTGAACCGGATCTCGAACTTCTGCCTGACGCCATCCATGGTACGCGCAACGTGCGAACGAGCCTTGCTGATCTTCTTCTCCTTGTACGCTTGCATTACTTCGAAGAATTGCTTCCCATCCTCCAAATGCTTCTTGGCCATCATGGCTCTGTTAACAAAGTACTCGATGGTACAGTTCCAGCTCTCCTCCACGATCGCAGTGATCGGCAGGGATCGGACACCCTTGAGAATACCGTTATACACCTCGAACATGTTGGTCGTCATGATCCCGTACCTTGCACCACCGTCGTGCGGCAAGCAGGACCATTTCTCCAGTGTCGGTGCGTGCGAGTTAACCCATCGTGTGAACTCCCCAACTCTCGACTCTCCTACTGGCTGCTTCGCCTCGGCCCGCCGAGTTCCTTAGATGCTTCCCGGTCTCCTCATCGAGCTGTCTCCACACCGCATCAAACTTCCGCCTTTGGTTCTACATGCAGAGCTTCTTGAACATCTTCATCAGGTCCTTACTCCGAAACCTTGTGTGGAAGTTCGCCGCGAGATGCCTCATGCACCAACGGCTCTTCACATCATTCCACTGGAACGGCAGATGCGTCCCGTTTTGCATCATACTCAACGCAGACAGCAGCCCAGCATTACGGTCCGTGAACACATCTGGGCGGTCTTGGACCATCGCCTGCTTCACATTGGACAGGAACCATAGCCAGCTATCAGTGTTCTTGCTCTCAACAATTGCGAAGGCCACGGGAGTAATCGGTCGTCAGACGGCCGTAACGGGCGATGAGGATGGTACCCCTGTACTTCCCACATAGGAACGTGTCGTCCATCATCAGCACGGGATGACAATGCTTGAACCCTTCGATCGCCTGACTGAAGGCCCAGAAGACCCTTTCAAGAACAAAACAATTGGGCAGAGCTTCTTGAACATCTTCATCAGGTCCTTGCTCCGAAACCTTGTGTGGAAGTTCGCCGCGAGATGCCTCATGCACCAACGACTCTTCACATCATTCCACTAGAACGGCAGCTGCGTCCCATTTTGCATCATACTCAACGCAGACAGCAACCCAGCATTGCGGTCCGTGATGATACACACATCTGGGCGGTCTTGGACCATCGCCTGCTTCACATTGGACAGGAACCACAGCCAGCTATCAGTGTTCTTGCTCTCAACAATTGCAAAGGCCACGGGAGTAATCGGTCGTCGCGATCGGGTCGCGAACGGCGATGAGGATGGTACCTTTGTACTTCCCACATAGGAAGGTGCCGCCCATCGCCAAGACGGATGACAATGCTTGAACCCTTCGATCGCTCGATCAAGGCCCGTAAGACCTTTCAAGAACAAAACAATTGGGCTCTCCGCCGGGTGCACCCGATCAAGCTTGTTTATGTATGTCCAAGGGTTTGATTGTGCGATTTGATGCAGCATCCTTGGGACTAAGTTGTAAGCCTCTTCGAATGTGCCGAACATTTGCTCCACGACCTTCCGCTTACCGCCATGCCGCCTTGTAGCTGATCGCGAACCCCACCATATTGGCAACCTCCGCCAAGAGGAGGTTTGGCGAAATGGACACATCTCCAATGACGAGGTGGCTTATCAGCCGGGCAACATACGAGGACGCCATGTTGCGGTGCCTTTGAAGCAAATCGGCTAGCTCGCATGTGTGATCCTTCAAAGATCATATCCGGAAGCCCATGGTCATGGCTTGTGAACCGCAAGCAAGCACGGACCTTGCCAAAGACAGATTCATTAACACACCTAACGATGTAGGTGTCGGGGTTGGACCTCTGCACCCGATATGTCCGACAAATGTTAATGGCGTATCTAGCAATAGCATGCTGGGCGGCGCTCTTGTTAGGGAAGCGCTGCCCTAGGAGCAGGGTGTCCTCATTGAACCCCCACTCGGCCCCCTCCGGCTATGGCAGAACCAACGATGTCGTTGCAACATCGTCCAATCTTGAGGAGACGTAAGAAATGTCGGTGGTCACAACACCACCAACTACACCTCCCGTACCAGCTTCTCCGTCTTGGACGTCTTCAGAACTAGCTATTTCCACATCCTCCTCCTCGCTTTTCACCTCTTCCGCCTGGTCGGCTAGGTACTCGTGGCAATCAATACGGGCTGCCCACCATCGCTCCACTCCTTCGTTGGGCTCGAAGTTGTCAGCACGCCTCCTTAGGTCTCCATCACCCACTTCCTCGCCTACATCTCCTCCAACACCGAGACCAACGCAGTTCTCCTCACCAGCAGCCTTCACTGAACCACCAACGCCAGATGTCCCGCGCTCTCCATTTAACTGAACATAGACCATCGATCACAAGATATATCACAAAGAAGAAGGTTGCAAATGACCTCCATGTAATAGGCCCATGAAGCGCCACTTGTCACCTTCATAAGTTGCCAAACTATCTCGCTCGCACCACCCACCACCGAGGCATACAACGCCGATGCGTAGCTTCTTCCTTGCAATTGCGCGATCGAACGCTGAACACACGACGCTTTAGCTCCGAGAGGCTCATGTCCTTCAGACCAGGCCTTCGGATCACGGTCCGACCATTATTTGATTCGGGTCCGCCTCAGTCGCTCTGTCACAGACGAGAGCGCCCCATGGAACACTTAACAGATCTTGAATCTCCACCATGAAGTACCTAACACAGTGCATATCAAACCACTCATATGCAATTCTAATATTTTGAAATTTTTGGTTCAAGGCTCTCGACATTTCGTAATTTGTTCATAATCTAATATAGTACTACACATAAAAATTACATTGTTGCAGTTCAATTCTATTTCTATTTAAACATCTCGTATAAAATTACGTATACTAGTGGAGATAAAAATTACATGATTATCTACTAATAAATTTTCACCAACAAAAATTGATTCATCTCAATTGCGCTTTATATGAATTTTCTGTGAAAAGAAAAGTGGAAAAAACCTGATTTTTTTACACTTAAAAAACCCAAAAAAAACTTGGAACATGAAAAGATTTAATTAAATAATTGAATTTAATTGAAGTTTGTTTTATTCGTTTAAATTGTTTTTCATTTTCTGAAAGACTCTGAAAAACGAGAGAACTGATAAAAATAATATCTTGGTCGCTACGGTTCTTGATCACGTTACTTCACTATGGTGTAGTTAAAGCAAAGTACTTTATGGAGCTTGTACAGAATGCAATTGAAGAGGCTGAGAACGCTCGTTGTGATTATGAAGATGCCCTAAAACATGGAGGATTCAATGTCGGTGTGAGTGGTTCTTTCTGGGATTCCACTAGAAGAGGCATACTTGCAATAGACGTGGTTCTGTCTTCGGACTCTTATGTACTTGCAATATAGGCATACTTCTTCTGGTTCCGTGCAAGCCTATATTGCAAGTACATTAGAGTCTCAAGATAGAACCACGCCTATTGCAAGTATGTCTCTTCTAGTGGAATCCCGTAAAGAACCACTCACACCGACATTGAATCCTCCATGTTTTAGGCATCTTCGAATCACAACGAAGCGCTTCTCACTTTCTTCAATTGCATTCTCGCATAAGCTCCATAAAGTACTTTTGCTTTAACTACACCATAGTGAAGTAACGTGATCAAGAACCGTAGCTTACCAAGATATTTTTTTTTTTCGCCTCTGCTTGTAGTCTTCGTAAAATGAAAATAATTTATATTAATAAAATAAACTTCAATTATATTCAATTTTTTTAATTAAATCTTTTCATGTTCCAAGTTTTTTTTGGAATTTTCTCGATTTTTTTATAATTGGTTTTTTTCCACTTTTCTTTTCTTTCTCTCCTTGTACATGCATTTGAATTAAAAGCTAATCACATTGCTAACTACTAAGTCTGCTACATCAATAATTTTACATTTGCTGACTACTAAGTCTTAAAATATTTCCTAACGCCCCCGATTATTTAATTAATGTAGTGAGTTTTATTGGCGATTAATTTTCTTATATATACTATGATTAATTTTACATTTTATTTATCCTGCACTAATTATCTATCGTCAGCCTACTGCTATTTGACTAGTACGCGGCTTAATTAAATACGTTGGTCTAAAAAAATACACCGCGTCGATATTTAATTTTACTAGTGCCTAATTAGATTTGTTACTACTAAACTGTTAATAGTATTACTAATTTGTTGCTTCCTAAATTTCCCCTTCTCACCTAATCTCATCATTAATCCTTCCCTTTACTTAATCCCCTTACTCTAATCTTCTCCTCACCTAATCCCTTCCATTTATCTCTCCCTTATGTCCTCACCAATCAAATATCCTAGTCGCCATCCTTCCTTCCCCATCGCTTCTTTCCTTCCTATTCCTCCTCCAAGGCTTCTCTTCCCCGAGTTATCTCCTCACTGGAAGGTACATTGCTAACTCTATTTAATTTACAACACTAACAATAATAAGTCTGCTAAGTCAACTAATTACTAGCTAATCACATTGCTAACTACTAAGTCACACTAAGTCTTCTAATTTTATGTCCGAACACTAAGTCAAAAAATACACCAACTGCACAACTATAACTACTTAGTTGCTACAATAAGAAACTACAAATCATCTAATTATATCCTAATGACATTGCTAAAACTATAGCCGGATGCGAATGACACTTACCTTTTCTAGGTGCTCACAACACGATGCACAACTTCCAGAATCGAGCGAACTTCAACTTCTCCGGTTGCCTTCTCCCTCTCGCTCATGAGCTCTCTTTCTCTCGCTCTCTTCCTCTCTTCCTCTCGCTTTGCTTCTGGCTTGCAACTAGAAATGGCGTCACGAATATCTGCGCTTATGATCCGCCGATTTATCTTGCAACTCAAGACGCAGGGCAGCCATTCCACCAAAAGCAACGCGACCACCCGGCCGAGCGGCGGAGGGCGGCACGCGCAGGACGCCAGCAGGCGTGGCGCGATGGCGGGTCCGCGGCGAAGGGAGTCGCGTGGCAAGCGGCAAGGTGCTGCCATCCCCAAGGGCAGCACCTTGCTGCTGCCGAGCCCGACCGCAGCATCTTAAATGATGTCGTACGCGGTGGCAACACCTAGGTGTTGCGGTTCTGGACCACATGAACTCGGTTGCTACCGTCCCGGACGACAGCATGTGCTAGGAGGGGGCCAAATCTGGAATTCTGACGCTAAGGGGGCTAGTTTAGGAATTAATTTGCGCTACATGGCCAAAACAGTCCAAAATTCAGGGTGCTGGACTGCTGCAGTGTGCATGTGGCGAGTGTGAACGAGCACATCACAAACGGAATCTGTGGACCACCGTAGGCGTGCAAAGTACATCACGTGAGTTATTGGCCAAAACGGTACGGGTAGTCTTCTTGCGAGCGAATTATTAAAAATAGCACCACGAGCAAATTATCAAAAATAGCACCGTAGACATGTCAATCGACGACACATGTTCTCGTCCGAGTCCCCACCGCACAGAGTTGGCAAAAAAAAATGCTACAGTGTGAAACAACCCAAAATTTCAAAAATTTTGAATCTTTTGGGTTGAATTTCAATTTCTTTCCCAATTTGGACTCCCCCCCCCCATTTTTTCGATTTCCCCTTTGGGAAACCCACCATGCCAGCCCGAAGGCGCGCGCCTCCCTCCCCACGCGCCTTCCGCCTTATTCCTCCCCGGTCGTCATCGCCCGCAGGGGCGGATCTGGGCCTCGAGCCTCCAGGGCAATGGCCCGAGGCCCAGCTAAAAATGCTAGCTGAAAATTCAAATGCCAATGTGAAAAGCCAGTGCAATCTGTTTTTTGGGCCAAAATGCGCTGGGCCAGCCCGAGGCCTAGCCAAGCACTGGCTATGCCCCTGATCGCCCGGTCGTCACCTCACCTCCGTCATCCTCGCCAACGCCGCCTCCGCCACCCGCCACCTCCCGCCCCGCTCCAGTGAGGGAGCACCGCCACCGCGACACCACCCACGCGCGCCCATGCCGCCACCTCTCCTCTCCTGGCGTCGCCTAATCACAAGATGGTCAGACACGCCGTGCCTGTTACCGCCTCCTCGCTTCCCACCGCCGCCTTCGGCTATAAAGCCCACCCTCCGGCTCGCCACTTCCTCATCCCCACCTTCAACACCTCCCCTTGCTCCTTCTCTCCGAGCGCTGGCCAAACTCGAAGCTTCCGCCGCCACCTCCCTTTTCTTCTCCAGCGACCAAAAGTGAAATCAACCACCTCCCTTCCCCTTCCGGCTCAAGCACCATGCCGCCACCGCTGCCCCTTTTCTCTTCACAACCGTGCGCCACCACCCACAAACCAACACCCAAGCCCTTCCTCCCCCAAGACAGAGGAAGAGCTCAGACCTCGGTCGCTTCCCACTCCATCTCGGTCATTGTCGGCCACCACCGCGCCACTATCGCATCCTCCTCACAGACGAGACGAAATAAGAGGCGCTCTAGCCTTCGGCCGAGCGCTTAAAGGCCAGGCCGTTTGGGCCTTTGGGGTGGCAAAGCCAAATGGGCTTGGCCCGTTATTGTTCACCCCAATTCGGCCTTTCACTGTTCACCGCTCAGTAGATTTTACTACTCATCACCCGAAAATAGGGAGTACTGTTCATTGTCAGGAACAGTAAACCCGAATTACTGGTCATTAGTCGGAAAGCATTTCTTGGTACTGTTCAGAACCCTTTTTTTAGTTATGAATAGTAAAATAGCACTGTTCATAGACCGACACTTTTCACTCTAAAACCCTAATTTGACATTATGTGTCAGATTTGACCGTTTCGAGCCCGTGAATCCATTTCTCCACCCTGTTCAGTCCAATTATACACCAAATAAATACCTACACTTCGCACCACCTGCCTTTATGTTTCTTTTCCGTTTTTATTTACTTGCATGTTGTTCCCAGCTCATTCTTTGTCGAGCCGGATTTTTTTGGGGTTTATTTTATTATATTGTTTCTCGTTAGGTCACGATTTTGACAACCAGACACTAGACAAGACCAGTATCTACAGGACTTTGTGCAAGGAGGCAAGTCGCATTCCTTGATCATTTTGAGCCTATTTTTCGTATATTTATTATTACTTTTATTATTGTATTTGTGCCAATTACTTTAATTATTCAAATAATACTTTTGAATGCCATGATAATTAGATAAATCCTATTACCCCATATACAAACCCACCTAGTACTTGTAGGCCATATTCACCTTGATAAGGTTAAAATCCTTCGTAAGCCATATTCACCTTGACAAGTTCACATAAAATGATAGCTATATAAGTAGCTTTATCACAAATGTGGTTATAGTCCTGAAAAGCAGTATTGGTAGTTCGCCAATGGTTTTTGAAGAGAGTTGAGGGTTGTGTCTAGGAAGTTGTACAACCCAATAGACTGGGTCAAAGTGAGTCGAAGGTGGGGCCTAGAGAGTGGACAGCCACGAGGTGGTGTTGGTCCATCGCCTCTCTATGAGACAAGTAAGGACAAGAACCTTGTGCCACAGTAACAGACACAGAAAACTGCTCAACCACAGATGTGGTCATTACTCCTTAGCTTAGTGCACTGCTCTTCTGATTGAATATCTACAATATCGAGAATGGGACAGGAGTGGACCAGTAAGGAACACTCACTGGTCTACACAACGGTAGGTGCCGTCGGCATAGGGGTGCAAGATCCACTAGGGCCGGTGGAGTCTCCCGAGGGCTGTATGGTCCATAGACCTATCGGGTAGAGGCTAAAAAGGATGAGCAGTGAAAAGACTTTGTTATCTCAACTCAGTCGCACGCTAACATATTGTGTGTCTATGTTCTTACAGTATGAGTCTGAGATATCTTGTGGGTAAAGTTGGGCAACTCTGTAGAGTGCATAATTAAAGGTATTCGAATACGTCGTGCTTCTGGTTAATGAAGCTGTGTTATGGATGATTCCAATACAGAGGCATAAGTAGAGTTTTTGAGATGTTAAGTTGGTAATTGAGTTTGTTGAGAAACCCTGATGTTATATTTATTATTGTTTTACTGTAAATATAAACTGCTTTAACTGCCAAATGCATCCACATATGCATGTTAAGGTAAAACCCTAACCATCCATTGAACTCCTTGCATGTAATTAAATAGAATTTCCATGTGGCTTGTTGAGTATGGAAGTTGTACTCATTCTTGCAATATCTGCAAAACATCTACAGAGGAAATCTGGGAAAATGCAGAGGTTCATGATGAACAGGATTTTAGTGAACCCACGGATGGCAGCGACTACTGTTATTAGGTCTCGACCGCGCTCAAACATGCATGTGGTTTGAAGTTCTTTTGCCTTGTATTATATTAACTTTGGGCTTGGATGTCTGTGTCAGGTTAAAATTGACTAGTAAGCCTTATTCATGTGTAATAAAATGTTGGCTTTTGTTGTAATCGAAAGCTTGCTTGAGACTACTTACTTCGCAACTGCACATCCTGGGCGGTTGTGAAGAGTTTAACGGTCCTAGAATTTGGGAGCGTTACACAGTGTTTGTTCGCACACCCATAACATGGACTCATCCAGGAAATCACATGAACAGTGTGCTGCAGGCATGAACACATCTATAGCGTACGGCCGGTACGCTATCGTGCTCGTGCAATCCTCCCTCACGCGGACTCGACCAAGACCCGCTGTTTTTCGGGCATTTTGTGGTTGTCGTGCGGTGGGCACGTGAACGAGCACTGTAGCAGCGATTTCGTACGATGGACGCATTGACGAGGGTACATGTCGCCTACCGGTAAGTCTGCGGTGCTATTTTTATATTTTTCTCCTCGGAGAATGCTAGAATTGTTATTTCGACGCCAAACAATATCAAATGAGCAAAAAAAAAAAAACTCGCGCTTGAGCTAGAATGTGTCCTCTGCATTTCGTAGTTACATTGTACCACTAATTTTAGTCTGAAGCATGAATTTTTTTTATCAGTGGGTCAAAAAATGCTTGTTATGCAGGGTGAAGAGATTAGCTTATCTGGCACTGCCGTGGATTAGAAAGTGCATTCTTTCACAATTGTGTTGGATGAGTAAAGTCCAGTGACGACATTACTCGACATTCGAACACTAACATGCAACTCTAAAGTGTACCTGACGCGAGAAGGGGGGTGTTTGATCAGGTGTGAACACAGATGGACAATGGGCAGATTCGAGTTTTGGTCAAGGCATATCATACTACTCGTACGTCCTATCTTATGTGGGCTTGGCAAGACAGTCTATATTTTAAAGCTAAACTAGTCATGGATGAGATGAGATTAGGTACAAAGGTGTGAGCGACAGGTGAGATGAGGCCGGATCTGGAGGGAGGTTTTGATCAAGGCATCATCATACTACTCGTACGTCCTATTTTATGTGGGCTTGGCAAGACAGTCTACATTTTAAAGATAAACTAGCCATGAATGAGATTAAGTACAAATGTGTGAGCGACAGGTGAGATGAGGCCGGATCTGGAGGTTTTGATCAAGGCATCATCATACTACTCGTACGTCCTATCTTATGTGGGCTTGGCAAGACAGTCTACATTTTAAAGATAAACTAGCCATGGATGAGATTAGGTACAAATGTGTGAGCGACAGGTGAGATGAGGCCGGATCTGGAGGGGTTGTTGCCGGCATCATCAAGGCAGCATCATACTACTCGTACGTCCTATCTTATGTGGGCTTGGCAAGACAGTCTACATTTTAAAGAAAAACTAGTCATGGATGAGATTTGGTACAAATGTGTGAACGACAGGTGAGATGAGGCCGGATCTGGAGGGGTTGTTGCCGGCGTCGATGATGTGACCGACGATGGTGAGACTTAAACGGTAACGGGTTTCAATCTTTTATCTCATCTTCTTTTCGTAGATCTTTGCAGATCTTTGATGTTGCAGTTGCGGCAGGGTACTCTCCTGCAGAACTACGTGCGGTGGGTTTTTCGCTGGGACGGAACAAGAGTCGGCCATGGCAAGGGCCAATACCACCTTCTCGCTTATCTCCTCCAATGACTTTGGGCGCTACCATGGATCGAGCTTGCCGATTACGGAAGTCAGGGTCGGGGCGCCGAGTCAACAGCACGTCAATTTTTGAATTGGAGTCCATTCAAATTTTGGATGTCCCATCAATTTTGTCGACTCTGTTGCCAGTCCAAAAGTTGGTTAACGCTGAGAGCTTTGGGCCGGGCCCAACTAAGGTTTGTTGGCCTCTTAGCAAATCGGTTCAGAGTGAAAACCAAAAGAGGGGCTTGCCCTGGCTTAGTCGGTTTTTTTGGAAGGAGCTAGCATGCATCTCGACAGTACCCTGCAAAATTTCCTGGCGGCTAGTCAGGGACCTCAAGCGGTTACCGGCGCACGTTTGTGGAGACGCTTGGTGATTGCAGCGACATGGCTTTTGGTCGGGGGCGTGCCGGCGATCAGTTAACAGGTCTTGGTGTGACTATGTCGTCGGTTGGCTTCAACGGTGGTCGGTTTCCAAGCATTGGAGGCGTGGGCGATCCGACTGCTGGGGTTAGTCTCGGTGTTGGGCAACAGAGGCCGGGAGGCACTGGTTTTTTCCCTAGTAGGGATGGCACTGGTGGCCAGGCTTCTGGGCCAGGAGGAGCTACAGCTTTCGGCAGTGGGAAGATCCTGGGCAGCGGTGGCGTTGGCCAAGCGGGTGGGCAGGCTATCTTCGGAGGTGGACAGTTTCCTCGCAATGGAGGTACTGGGCAGTTTTCAATCAATGGTGGTGCCGGTGGTCAGGCTGCAGGGTCGGGCGGCGTTTTCAGTGGGCAAGGAAGTCTCCCAGCTATTGGTGTTGGCGGTAATAACATTAATAAGTATCAGGCTCGGGTGCCTAGCAATGGCCGAGGGAGGGTCGGAGGCGACATCAGAGGTCGAGGGCGTGGCAGGTTTGGAGGGGGTTTTCATCATGGTAACACCGGATCCGCAAATACTATTTCCAATGTTATTTGCTTTCGGTGTAAAGAGAAGGGCCATGGCATAGCTAGTTGCAAAGCAATCTTATTATGTGACATTTGTGAGGGTGATGATCATTTGGCAAACAAGTGTCCGTTGTCGCTGAGGCCGAGACTTGTGGCTAACTTGTGCGGGTTCGGTGCTGATGGGTTGGGGTTTTACCACATCCCAACATCTGGGTCGAAGAAGCTGAAGAAAGAGAATAATAAGACGGGGCTTGTTAGGATCATTGGTGATCAACTGTCAGAAGATCTTATGATTGCAGAGCTGAGAAGACTAATTCCAACGAATTGGCAGCCTGAGGTGGAGGTTCAGGGGGATAAGGCATTTTTAGTTTATTTTTCAACCAGGCTTGATATGCTCCGTATGGCGGCCATTGGGGATGTGCATGTGAAAGAGCATAAGGTGGTGATGCAACTTGAGGAATGGAATTTGAAGCCAACACCTAAGTACCAGCTTCAGAAGGTTTGAGTTCAGGTTCCGGGAGTGCCTTTTGAAGTTCATGACTTTCTGAGCCTTTGTGCTATAGGGTCGATCATCGGCACCGCATTGAGAGTGGATATGGAAAAGGTCCGCAAGAATGATCTGGTTCGTATGCTGGTGGGAGTTCTGGACATAGAAGCCATACCTTCAAGTGTTGAGATTGTGGTCGGTGAATATGTCTACGACATTTTCTTCAAAGTTGACGCTGCGGAGGTAGCTGATATAGAAGAAAACATCTATCAGCAAGAGGATCATGAAGGGGAGGACAATCCGGACAGAGGCAAAGATGCCGAGATGAAGGAGAGAGATTCTAAAAGATTTAAGAATAATTCAGTTCTTAAATCTAGCGCTCCTGAGAACCGCGAGGGTCAGTCTACCTCAATTACTAAGGGGAATACCTTGAGGCTTTTGGCCTCAGATTCAGTCTGGGTTACACCGAGGGTAGATAGAAAAGTGACTGCGACTGTTTCACGAGGTGATGGTGTGTTCATTTTGAACACCAAGGAACATAGTCCGGACACCACCTTGCCTGGTTTTACCGCAGATCAGATAGCTAGTTCAAAAGTTGCTGAGGTGGAGTCGAATGATTGTTCTGCTTTGGATGTTTTGTTGGAAGTTCAGGAGGATCCGGGTGCTGCGTCTCCCCAGGAGCAGGTCTTGGCGGTGACAGGGGTACTAGGTGACACCTCACTGGACAGCGTCCCGGTCTCTGCTGTCTTAATTGATTCCTTTGTTATCCAAGGAAGGGTTGAGGAAGCAGGGTTTGGCAAGGCTATTACACATGCCAACGCCTCTCATCATCTATTATTATAACATATAATAATCATATAGGCCTATCATAAGTATTCAGAACCAATTCATAACAGTAATGCTCAAAGCGACATAACGAAAACGTAAATGCAATGCTTGACCTATTCCCATCTTCACGCGCACAAGGTGTCAATTTAATATTTCAACTACCACGGACCTAAAGCCGATGCTCGATACCAAGCTGTAACACCACGGCTGTCACGGAAGCCAAAATGTTACCTAAAACACTAATATACAACAACACTACGGAATAATTTCAACCAACTTTCAAATAGTAACCTAAAAAGATTAGTATCTAGAAGAATGGATACAAGAATTGAATCAGAATTCATCAACAATTCAATCTCAAACATCAAATCAGATTGAGTCGATTATGATAATACTATCAAGAGTCTATACGCAGTTCACTAATCCATTGCTAATCCAACCATATCATGAAGGTTGATAATATTAACCATCAACCAAGCTTTTAATTCATGAATGACCTAATGCTAACAATCAAACTCAACATGAGCCTGGTCTGCTACTAACTAACGTTCTAACCAATAAAAACTAAGACATTTCTCTAAAATCCGGCAGAACCTCTTTTGTATAGATGGCTATACCGAAGGTTCAAACAGTTTAATATAGCATCAATCACAATCAAATCCTCCAATATAAACGAATCATCAAAGGACATCCAAAATGTGCTAATCAACTAATGCATCAATGATCAGCATATCTACGAGGGTTAAATGAATTCAATTAACGAATGAATGAGAACATAAAGGGATCATCCATGATCACAAACAAAACATCCACCACGAAGGGTGGTCACATAATCGAAATTAATGTAATTAACAAGAATATGAATTGTGGGTAATTGGGTTTGATTATTCATTGCGGTTTGTGTTTTATGTGTCGTGCACCATGTCTACCCCTTCCCATGCATGTCGCTGCCTCGAGAGGTACCTAGCAAGCACAACACAGCAAGTGTGAGTCCACGACTCAGCAAAGTGCAATAGTAAATCAATCATAGCATCATAAACAGTCAAAGGGAACAAACAATCCCATCATAAACACAGCATTATATACCACAAATCCATCTCTTATGATAGCATCATAAGCAGTCAAGAGACCAAACACTCCCATCATGAACACAACATTATATACCACAAATCCATCTCTTATGCAGAAATGCAATGAATATGCTATGAATGCAAAATACTTCACTTCTTAGCAATTACCGGTAATACCAAGTATGTATCCGTCGATACATACCATAAGCATGTGCCCTCTAGGCATAGGGACCCAAAGCCCACACTCCACGAGTGTGGGGACCAGGCCCGTCAAATGCAGGATGGGGATCTCAACGAAACAGCCCTTGGCTACCACGTAGCCCAAGGTTCAGAAATGAATATGCAGAGATGTAAATGCACATGTCCATTATCATTATCATGATTCATCATTAACAAGGTAGCCTCATTACTCACCTTGTCCCATCATTCTTGCTATCAACATATAACCATTATCATGCAAGCATCATCATATAAACAGTAATATGTACGTATCATCATGTAACCATTAGCATGCAACATCAACATCATGTAAACATTTCCAAGTAGTAAGCATCGTCATTAACCTATGGCATTCAAACTCAGCAACATTACCAAACAGTAAGCATCATCAATCAATTATGGCATTCGGGCTCGTCAATATTATCAAGCAGCAATCATCATCAATAATGAAATATAATCACTCATTAATAATACTTGCACTTGCCTCAACTGTGAGACAGAAAACAAAAAGGCGGAACGCCCTAGCACCAGGGTTCACCACCACCTCAGTGTTAGCCATAGCCGAAACACCACCAACACCACCATTATTCCCCTCATGCATAAGCAAATAGCAACCCACGTACCACCACCATCGTACATATGCATCCACCAAGCATCAATCAGCACAAGCAAAAGGAATCAACCCAAGTTTAAGCACTTGATCTACTCAAACTAGACAACATGCTAAACAGAAATCTATTCTGGATAGCAGTAAAGAAACAGTCATGCTAAACAAAAGCAAGATCTTATTTACCTGACTCAGAATTACGCATGCTGGATGACAAAGAAACAAGTTTTTGAAAGAACCCACATATGGTTCTTTGACAACCTCTTCTTTCTGCCAAGAAACTCTTGATGCTAGAACATATTCAAAAAGTTCTGCATTCAACGCACTACATCCCTCAATGCCCTTGATCATGATCTCAGGCTCCTTATCCCACTTTGACAAGAGTTGCATGGTCCTTTGAATATTGGCAAAGTCTTTGCCTTGGAGCTTTGGATTGCAACAGACACCAGTCATTACTTCTTGTGATTCTTCTCTGAAATAACATCTGCACTAAGTTCTAGTACGCCAAATTCAGATCATACAAATGTTCCAGCTGAAACTGTAATCACTTGTTGGCATTCTTCTCTGAAATAACATCTCCACTACACCACTTCTCTGAGGAGAATTCGGGCTGCAACCGGGTAAAACAAACTGGGTCCTGCATAATTCCTCGGTAAGCCAAGTGTGCATTCAGAAGCCGGTGACATTCTTCAGCACAATCTAGGCAGAACTTGTTTCACTGCTGCCAAATTCTTGAAGCAATGAATGGTACCCATGGTAACAAACACTGTCGTTCCTCTGACAAACTTCTTGTACACCATTAGTTCCAGCCCGGCAAACTGTACTAGCTGTGACTTCCTTAGCATCAGACTCCATATAACTTGGGCAGGTTGAATGGTGTTCGGCACGATGGCGTAGCAAGAACTAGCCGGCGCACACTAGCTGATTTTGCCATCGTCCTTGCGCCACCGAAATCTCTTTTCCAGAGAGTAGTTTTGGTAGGATTGAGCATCTGCACGGCTCGGGTGACTCATGTGGCATACTCTGGTAGGAATGGAGATAACGCGAAGGGGAGCGGATACCGTTTTGGACTGCGGCCATGGATTCCACGTGCTTAGGATTCAAGATAGCAGGACATGGAGCGAGGCATTCTTGTGTGGCAAGACACGGGACATCGTGTGCACGGCTGACCGCCTGACGCTGCAACCTGCAGTGCGGCCGCAGGACGGAGCAAAGAAGACGCCGCCACCTCACCGCAGGCCTTGCACGACGACGCCGATGCCTTGAAGCCACATCGTCGGCGCCGGCGTTGTCGCCGAGGTCTCGGCGGCAAGGTCAAGACGTCCTCTGCGCCGACCTCTCGCCACGCCGATCGGGCAACAACAGGGGATTGGAGGAGTTGGTCGAGGATGGCGCGGATTTGATGAATCGGGGAGGTAGGGCGGCGCCATGGAGGGGAGCGAGCAGAGCCGGGCCCAGGCCGGTGGCGGCGCCCTAGGGAGGCGGCGCCAGGGGAAAGAGGGGCGGCGCCATCTGATGGGGGAAAGGGGAAGCCGAGGAGAGGAGAAATTAGGGAGGAAAGATTGATTTTGTGGCTTGGGGCGGCTAGGGTTTCACCTTTCTTTGTTTACGGGCAACCAAGGCCCAAACCGGCCCACTACCTCATCTCCTCACCAAAACTTTTTTTTTTGCTCGCATTCTATTTCTTGTTTAACTATTTACTCCAACGGGGTATTACAAGTACAAACAAAGGAGAAACAAATATTGAACATCGAGGATGCATGTTTACTAGCCTTTACCATGCCATGGTCGAGTCCTGACTGGAACATGATGTGACACCATGTATTGTTGTATCATATAAGTTATGTTGTATCCTAGGTTCTTTCAAGGGAAAACAAATTTAACTTGATTTGTAACGTAATTTTGTTTCTCAATGCGAAAAATAACCTGGTGAAAAAAAACCATGTGACAAACAATACCTTGAAATGTCCTCTTGCAACTCACAAGCACTTATGTCCTTCCATTGCTTCTCCTGCATATTGAATCACAAGAAAATAGTTCATATTATTGGAAGGTACAACTACTGCTTAAACTGAAAGTAAAATACTCCAGTAATGATCAATTTACCTTCAAAATCATCATTATTAAATCCAATAAACCAATCTTTGCTACAGATTAGAGCCTCAAGGCTTTTAGGGATAATGAAGTCCTATTTTACCAATAAGTCTCCAAAGAAGATCAACGCGATTCAGAGGACACCGTACTGACAGAAATTACTAGAAAATCTCTAGCCATCAAAGACAAGATTGGGTAGACATCTGGGTTTCTCTTCCACCAACCCAAAACATCAAAATTCTCATCAGAGTTTAGGGGGGCCCTAGGATCTTGTAAGTATGTGTCCAATTCAGGTAATTGTGCACGTGCTTCTAGATTTTGTGAACTGAACTGAGTGAAGGCAAATTCTATCCGTCGTTTACGAAAAAAAGCACCTCTTGGAGAACTAGGCTCACTAGCAACCATATGTTCATCGGACTGTACAAATGTAGGCATGACGCGGCTCCTCACAATTTTCTCATACTCTGAATAATACTTACCTCTGTATACGCAGCCCTCATCTTTTCCTCAACATCTTGTTCAATGGTATGAAAATAGAAAAGTCAAATTTCTGTGAAGGGTCCAACACCGCTGCAATAAGAAGCACAACATTTGGCTTAGACCAATACTTCTCAAACTTGACATACATAACACGAGCCATCTACTTTAGAAGCTCATCTTGATTCCACCTTTCATCAAGTAAAACATCCCGAATCGCCAACACCAATTTCAAAAAGAGGTGTGCTGTGGGGTGTCGATCTGCTGAAAAATGCCTTTGTGGCATCACTAAAAGCCTGCAAAAACCCATGAAGAACTTGAGCCTTTGCCCAATCTCCCTCAGTTGGAGCTTCATGGTATTGCTCAGTAGCATATCTATTGAGAGCAATTTTATACTCTAAAACCTCATGGATCATGTCATATGTCGCGCTCCATCTATGAGGGACATCTAGTACTAGCCCTGACTTTGTTTTGAGGCCCAATCTCTCAACAACTGAATTAAAGATCTGCATTCGTGATGGTGAGAATGTGACTGTTTTAACAATGTTCCGCACCCTCCCAATTGCATGAACAACCACCTTTAGCCCATCTTGAACCATGATATTCAGCACATGAGCAGCGCACCTTACATGGAAGTCCCCAGCTCTATGAAACATTTCAGCACCCAACGTGTCGCACAAGTCCTTTGCAGCTTTGTCATTAACACTTGCGTTATCCAATGTTAATGTAAACAGCTTGCTGATTAAGTCCCACTCTACCAAACGAGGTAATTGCATCTTGGACAGCATAAGATGTATGTGCAAAGGAAGTTTGCTTGAATGATATGATTACCTTATGAAGCTTGAATTCCTCGTCAATATAGTGCGCTGTGACACAAACATACCCTAGGTTTTGGTTTGAGGTCTAGAGATCTGCAGTCAAATTGACATGAGAGACCAATTTTTTGACAATATCAAGCAATTGTTTCTTCTCCTCTTCATATAGTGCAAGACAGTCTGAACAAATAGTTTGCCTACCAACTACTATGAAGGATTGATGGAAGTAATTCAGTAGCTTCTTCCAATAATGTAGGACCGGAAACAGGCGACTACAGGGGGGGTGAATAGGAGCTTGCGTAATTTTCACCTCGTTCAGATTCAACACCAGATTCACCCCAATAGCTATGAGAGCTATGAGGATCAACAGCAGAAGACTTGTGTTGAACTTGAACCAAAATCCCCAAAGCAAGGAACCAACAGCATCAAACCCTAACAGAGCGGTCAGACCGCCATGTAATGAGCGGTCTGACCGGGGAGTGGTCTGACCGACGTGTAAAAATCGGTCTGACCGATCCCGACTGAACCATCAAGACACCAAACCAAAACGAAAATCGGTCTAACTTTTGATCTACACGGCCAAACTTGACCAAATTTGGAACACACCTTCCTAAGGATATTAGGAGCCTATTCCAAGCAGAGATTGAGTAGATCCATGTCAAAGTTTCGACCTTTTTCTGTTTTACTGAAGGAGAGTTCAAAACCGGGCAAAGATGAAAAACTTGATCCAAAACTTGCTCGTGGGAGATTGATGATCTAGATAATCCTGGATGTATTCCCCCACATCACAGCAAGGTAAAAGAGGGAACGAAACAAACCAAAAACCACAGGATCAAGGAAGCACCCAAAATCATCAAAAGAGAAGGGAAAACACAAGAAGACTCATCTTCGAACAATCATCCATAGATTGATTCACGATTGGTTGCTGGTTACAGCCACTCCATCCATGGAGGACAAAACTCAATCTATGAGCACACAACTGAACACATCTCCCTATAACCTTAAGACTCTCCTCTTTCTCCCTAAGCCCTAAGACAAACTAGGGTTTTCAATGAAGTGCTTAGTTGGCTACTGAGAACAACCCCCTCTCTATTTATACTAGAGGCTTAGCTTCTAGAAGAGTTAACCCTAATAGGCTCCCGTTAAGGCCCAACACAAACGAGTTACACACGCACGCATCTCAAAGCGCCGTCTTCACTTCTCTTGACCTAATCCACTTCTTGACGCACCGTCTTGCGCCGCGGGTTGGCATTAGGTCACCAAGGCGGTATTTGGTGAAATTACCAAAATACCCCTTCTCGATCTTTTCCAAGACCGAGTCCAAATCAGCAAAACACATCCATGCTTCGCCACGCAGGGTTGATCCAATGGCTCTCATCATGTCGGCAAGTCTCTCCCATCTGGTTCCCACCGATCACCTTGGCACTTGCAATCGACCCCGCACCGCTTGATCCAACCAACGACCGAATCGCCTGCTCGGTCATCTTCATCCATTCGCCATGCTTGAGTCACTCGACCTCACCCAAAGATCCATGATCGCTTCGACCTCAACTCTCCAAGCTTAGTCCCGATCCTCCTCGCCGCTGACCGTCGTTGACCTCCAAGCCACCGCACAAAGAATAGACAAGCAACACGAATCCGGAACAAGTTCTTCACAACTTGACCCACGTTAGCCAAAACATGCAATATGCAACACATATGCATTAACAAACAAGGATATGACCTATCCCAAAATCAGTTCACAACTAACATCATCAATCAAGACAAAACCGGTCAGATCGCTGTTCGACCGGCTCGACCGCTTCGACGGTCGACCGCCTCGGCCGAACCGAAAATCAATTGAGACAGGGCCGGTCTAACCGTCGGATTGGTCGGTCTGACCGCCAATGACCTGACAGTTCAAAAACTTTGTCGAAAACGCTTGAACTTCAAACCAAAAGCAACATTGCCAATTGTTTCATCATCCTAAGATCATGGGCATATCCCCATGATATCCACAAATAAGAATCATCAGCTTTTCGAAATGCAATCTCTGCACTAATGAAAAACTTGGCAATTAGTGCACGACACACTTGAGGGTCAAAGAGAGACCGATCCCCATCCATGGCCTGTCTCTTGCAACTCACCAGAAATCTCTCCCTATCTTCATGTGGAATATTACGACAATGAAGTCATATATGCCTATTTAGATGATTAGTGCATTGCCCAAGTTCACAAGATAATTTCATCTTACAGTACTTGCACACTGCCTTTTCTTTCCCATCTATAGTTTATGACTCAACGTATTCCCAGACTTTAGCCCTTTTCTTTGACATGCGACTTGGCGGGTCACCCGAGAGAAGGTCACGACTATCCACTGAAATTTCTGACATGGAGGCAGTCCTCTCCATTATAAATAAATTACCTAATGCCAAACAAATGAAATGAACACCTATTGTAAATACTTGAAGTGACAATCTAATTTAGTACTTTGAAATTTCATTATAAGTGTCATGGTAGATTATAACATTGCTAGGTTAAAGTCTGGAACTGGAGTTGAACTCTAAAAGAGTTACAGATGGCGATCACATATAATTGTCAAAAGTACAACATCAACTAACACATTTTGGCCTTGTATATTCAGTTGTGTCACTAAGTTTTTTAGTCTTCTACATACACAACTAGAATGCTACGAATAATCCAATGAATAAGACTTGTGAAATAAATTCAACACAGAGAATAACTTCAATGATTTGGGTCGACCCAGATTTAACAAAAAAAATCAGCATTATTCATTAGGCATTGCATCATCCTAATAGGCAATCATTAAGAATCAACAGAACAAACAATAGATATACAAAAAGAAATCCATTTTCAAAAAGATTCAAGGAAAGAACAAACCTCGAATAATGCCTCAATTAACATGACAATTCTTGATATACTTGCTCGGGCACTAGATTCTTCAGCAATCAAGAAAGAATCACAGGTGCATCTGCCAATCTGGTGAATCCCCAAAGGACAAATAGTAGTATTTTGTTCAATGCCACTATCGAAAACAGCACGGCGATGCTCCCTAATCTGTGACAAAGAACAATACCAAGTTCAGTACATGTGTGCATGGGATCAAGCATCAATTACTAGAAATTTTGGGGAAAATTTCATGAACCAAGAAAAGCCCGTGAATCAAAAGGAGAGAAAGGCACCTGGGGGACAAGGAAGAAGGGGACGGGGTCACGGCTAAAGGTTGGGTGAGGTAACCCGGGGAGGTTGTAGCCGATCTTTGAGGTACACCGCTTGTTCTCCTCGGCCCGTCGCGATGGCCGTATCAATCTGCTTGTGCACATCGTCTAGATTGGTCACCGCCGCCTGAATCCACAGACAAGCAAACCAACCATCAACCAACCAGATCACGAACCGCCCGATCAAACCCAAGAAATTAAAGGAATCCAAGAAGAACCCGCATTATCCTGTCCAGTCCCATCTTCGTGTCCAAAATCGAAATCCCAAAGAAACCAAGAACGCCAAGAAGGCTCACCGGAACGTACCGCCGCCTGGTGGCTGCCTCCTTGCCGTCGTCGACCCCTCCGGCGGCGCCACTCACGCGGTGTCCACTTGAGGTAGCGCAAGCGTTCGCGGGGGGGGGAGTCGGGAGATGATGACCGAGGAGGCGATGAGTGAGATTTCCTTCGCCAGGGCTGGGCCCTTACACGGCCCAAAATCTGAGTCCTAACCCAATCCTATTTAAAGGCAGCCCAATCGTATCTTTACCCTTTTTTATTTCTACCCATTTGATATAACCCAAGTTCAACCCATTTACTGGCCTAACCCTTTCGGCCCGATAAACCCTGGCCCATTACCAGGCCTAGTCCCAAACATGTTTACTTATTGGGACACCATCTAAACTTGTTAAGCGCAGGTGGGACAGTTTTTCTAGTACCCACGTCAACATGCATGTTACTACTATAGTAGGTTGAGTGGAAGATGGAATTCGGATTAGCTCCTTGTATGCCACTCTTAGCCACTAGTGTTAGAATTTCCATTTCGTAAATATACTCCATTTGACAGTGCCATTGGTTCGTGCCAACCTGCAACAAGCACGACAATACAACAGGGCAACAGCATCGATGTCCTTGGGGATAGGCAACAACACAAAAAAATGTTGGGAATACACGGATCATGGATGGTGGTTTCGTTGGCAGAAAGTCACGGCTCATGGTCCCTCCCATCCACCCCCGGCCGCGGATAAAAGTGGCATTTTGATCCAACTGCTCCAGCCCAATGGACAGATATGGCGTGAGGCACGGGCCTGTTTACTGTTGTCACCGATCCACATTTTTTGGATTTGGGCTGCGAGAGACACATTAGGACTGATCTGGCCCGTTAAATCCCAGATCAATAGTGTACAGTATCTTACTACAGTAATCTCTGTGCAGAGGAACAATGTGCTAGAGGGACGCAGATCCTCTGCCTTAGCATGCAGCTACATCCCGACAGTACTCTATGCAGTATTCCCTCGCGGAGAAGCTGCAAAGGACTCAGAATTTCGCCCGTTCCGAGTAGCATTCACATGTCAGTGAAGCGTCACGTTCCAGCACAAACCTCAAGTTTATCCAGTGTCCAAGTAGGCGTAACGTATCCATCCAGCTTGGCCTTGGTATCGTCGTGACAGCCCTGAGAGGTCGAGTCAGAATTGAGAGCTTCGGATTTGGTCGAGCGGCTGTTCCGCGCACTCACACGCATGCGTGCACAGCTCTAGGCAGGAGGACAAGTAGGAATCGAACTTTTGCACCAAGGCGCACACTAATCCAAACGACCGCTGGTTGGGCGTGCGAGCGAGAAAGGGCCCGTCAGTAGTCGTCTGCATCTCTCGCCATGCCCATCCTCTCGTGCATTGCGTTCTTCCTCGCAGTTTCGATCTCTCGATCCATTAGCGAGTACGTGTTGGAATTATTTCCCTTTGACGAAAGGCATGATGGAGCCAGCGATGCCTGCGATGGGCTATGCTCCCAGCTAGACCGACTCTCTAGTTCTGAAGCTTCTTCTTTTTTTGATTTCTTTCTTATAATTTCTTAAGTGAGATCCTATCGAGTCTTGATCTTACGTCTCGGACTATAGCTTCGTCTACCTAGCTTGGGTTAGAGCATCTACAACAATCCACCTCAGCTGTTACTAAGAGATTGTCACATCAGCTTTTAGATGATGTGGAGGAGAGAAGATAAGGAGAGAAGGTGAAGCTGTTTCTACGTAAAGAAACTATCAGATTGTTAATACCAAGACATAAGAAACAACAAAAAAACTCTATTGGAGACTTAGTTGTTACCTAAACACTCATTTTGTAGGTCCCACTGTCTACCAACAAAAATCTACAGGATCTTGTGCAACCCGTCTTCTTGGCTTCCCCCGTAGATGATATGGTAAATGAGCAAAAACATATAGGCCACAAAGTTGTAACCCATTGTTGATTATCAAGAATCATGCACACTTGTAGCAATTAAAGTCTTAGATATAAGCTAAAGAAATAATCCATTAGAATGCTTGTTTCTTTTTATTAGATTGAATACTCTCTCTCTTCTTAGTAACAAATTAAATAATAAACTATTGTAGATACTCTTATAACATACCTAGTCTGGTACTGGATCCACGGGCTATAGCTTCGGCTACCTAGCTTGGGTTACAGCATACCTAGTCTGGTACTGGATCCACCTCTCTGCATGTACTACAAGACAACCAACTAAGTTTGTTGAGTCGTTTCAAGCTAACCTAGCTTATGCCGGAAGCGTGGCCGGCGGACGTGTCGCCTTTTCCATCGGGCCGTGCGATGCACTGTCGAATGGCCGATGGTTCCTTGTATCCAATGATCCGTATGGTCTTAATGATCCGTATGGTCTTGGTCTCGTGGACCACTCCTGCAGCGTACGTTGCTCGATGAAAACACGGCACGTTGCATGCGTCGTCTGCACGTGCGTACGGCACCTAAACATGTCCTCGCAGCGATCGATCGGCCGGGACCAAAATTTTGTTTCGCGGAATCGCTGTAAACGGTACAAATTAGGATATTGGATCATCTATATATCTGTCTTGAAGAAGTCAACGCAGATAGTATATGAATATTAAAAGCGATTTTTAATCAAAAATCAAAGCCGAGGCTAAATGCCATAGTATTGTGCTATAGCACTACGGCAGAATACTATTCACATTCTCGTAAACACTGTTCACACACCGGACAGAGTATTCGGATCCTACTAATTATGCCTAGGTTGAGACTTACATGTCAGTTTTTATTGATAACAATCTTTTTTTTGAATGGGATAAACCCGGCTTTTATTGAAAGCTAGTAAAGGTCTCATTTGGAATGACTTCAGCTTCTGACTTTCGCCTGAAAAAGCCAAAAGCGGTTCTAAACGGTCCGCTTAGCGGCGCTTTCACCTCAATGGGAGAAAGTCGAAACCGAAACGCCCTTCTAAGCCTTTCATGCTTCCCACCACCTCTCTTCCCTATTTGCCCCTCGAGTTCACTGGTATTTACCAGCAAAATGCCATCTAACGAGGATTAAAATCTCTATGTATTACTTTAATGCATAATAAAAGACCATATATCTTCATGGTTGTAACCCCTAAGACTAACGACCCCTGTAGTCGTAAGGATTCCAGATATTACATAATAAGTATCATAGTCGGATGAGGTCTGTCGGTGTTTGAGAACCGAATTTACGTAAAGATTGTTTGATTCGGGCCTTCACGCATACTCAAATCACGCAGAGAAAGGCGACACGTGGATTTTTATACAGGTTTGGGCTTTCTCCTAGGGAGAATAACAACCCTACTCCTGTGTGTATGTATTGAGTATGCTGGATTACGAGATTAAGAGAAGGACTAGAATAAGGCGTCTTGTACTCTTGATCCCTCTCTCCTCCTTCCCTGATGATTCTGCCTTTTATACTGTACTCGAAGCATGTTGGTGTTCCTTCAGTCCAAAGAGGGCCTTAATGCTTTAGATAATAGAGCCGTTACTAGAGATTATTGTGGGAGCAGTAACGTTCTCACGCCGCGAGGCAGTTATCACCATGATAGGGAGTTGATTCGTGCCATTATTCCAGAGAATAACAGCGTAATTTACTGCCATATCTTTAAATATGGTGTGGAAGATTTCTTGGTCGATTAAGCACACATGTCTGTAAGCCCCATCGACTAGAGACTGGTCGTAGAAGAGTTTACGACTGTAGACTGATCGTAGGAGAACTTACAATCAGGACATAGTCGTAGAAAGACTTACGACTATGGGGTAGTCGTAGGAGAGCTTATGACTATGGGGTGGTCGTAGAAGGACTTACGACCTCCAACTTCTCCCTTATGAACATTAAGGGGTATACTCAAGAACCGTATGACGTCATTATATTCCATAATATGAATTACAGATAAATAATTAAATGAGGATTGTTATATCCTCGTCAAGGTTCTATACCCAGTCCCCGACCAGATGACTGCTTATAAAAAGCAATGAATTGGCATCCAGATCTAACTCCGAGTATATTCCTTACCGTGTGATGAATGGAACACATGTTATATTTGTTCCATACCACGCGACGTTTTATGGTTCTAAGACACTAACAACAACCACCATGCGGTTGAAGTATCTCACAGACATTCAACCGCCGAGCAGTTGATGTTTCATCAACCGTCGCCTCGCTCCGACCAGTCGCGTCACTTCCAATAGGCGCCTTCTCTAGGAACAGCTGTCACCTCTTCGATAGTTATTTAAATATGGAGCACGGAGGAACAGGGGGATCGAACTACATCGGATTGAAGCACGGCAATTGGCATTAAATTCATGTTTCAAGTCTGATTCTGTAGTATAGCGAGCATTATGCTCAGTGTAATTAGGATTGGTCCACTGCCTTGTCAAGGGAACCCCCCGTAATAGCCAATTCACAGCAATAAAGAGCAGTCTCATTCTCAAGAACTCTTTGCCATTTTCCTCTATTTATTTCGTAAGATCGGCGACTCGATCGTCGACAGCAGGAGCCGTCCGTGGGGAAGAAGGCATTGAGTTCTTGAAGATTACATCTCTCAAGCATTCCTCGTCCACTTCCTGTGCCCCATCATCGCTCATGCGAACATGACAGAGACTTGGGATGAGGAAAACTGGTTCAACTTAGCGGACTACTCCAACCTCGACATGGACGCATGCATCCGCGTCATGGAAGAAAATAGGATGTCATCATCTTCCTCCTCCGCCGCTCACCAGTCGTAGAGATTGGCGAAATCGACCGGATGGATGAGGATACAACGCCACCAACAATGGCGCAATCAGAGGAACCGCTCGTTCTGACCAATTCGGAATGTCCGAACGCCTCTATAAGCCCGGTCGATCCGACCGACAGAAGCGGCAATGGAAGCCCATCGCTACAATCAGAGAGTCCATGTACTCTCGATATTGTCATGGGCGACCAGTATTCGTCAATGGCTCCTACGTATTCCGAGGGCCAAGCGGCATCTGGTAAGGATATCGATGAAGTTGTCACCGATCGTAGGCCAAGTGGGCATGGTGAAACTCAGTATACGATCGGCAGTCCGCCGGATCAGGCTGAGTCCACCACAAAGCCCACCGGAGGCGGTAATCTCCGATCGCTCCCTGTCGTCGAGGCTCCTTGTAGAAGCACTAGAAGACTCTTTCTTAGCCACGACGGGAGTTCGTCAGAAGATCACTGTTGGTGCTACGAAGTTAACACAATCAGATATACCAATCCGGATGCCATGCACCATCCTCCACGGGTTGACTCACCACCACTTGCTGGTGGAAATGGTACGGGCACTCAAGCACCAACTATCGGAGGCAACCGAGTTGATAGACGTACATCAGTTAATTCACATGTTCCTACCCCACCGCGAGTAAGGAATCAGGCAGGGCCGACCGGTAGGTCGAGGGAAAACTCAACTCATCGAACGCCCACTGCAAGCGAAAATCTTCCACGACCTTCGGTAACGATACAAAACCCGAACGAAGTTCGGATATTCTGAATAATCCAGACCGCTTAGCAGAACCTGTGTTATGTTCACTTGCAGGTGTCGTGTCGGAGATCCTCCAACAAATCATACAGCGTACAGAAATGTACCGGGAGTAGAGGAATTTGCAAAGTCACACGATGACTTCGTCCTAGCGCTCCTCCCTCAGTAGGGGGACAACATCGTCGAGCAGAGGATCGATCAACACCAAGACCCCCTCGTAGATTCTGACCAGGGAATCACAAAGAAAGACGGCTCTTCGCAGTAGCCATTTCTCCTCCTCGTCAAGAGGAACGACCACTTGATTCAAACGATCTTAGGCATCATCTAAACCAAGTGGATGGTCAAAGAAGTTATCATAACGTCCACGGCCGGGTTGGGACACCGGATCCTAGATATGCAAATCTGAGGAACCGATCCCCGACTGATTATAATTCGGCTCCGTTTCAGAGAAGGCGCCACGACTCCATTACGGGCTGCCGAGCGATTTCGACAGTCTCCAAGCTATTTGTTGGCCGCACAGGTTCCGACCAGCCAACATAGAAAATTTCAATGGAACTCAGAACGCATTGGAATTTCTTCAAATTTATTCTACCGCCATCAAGGTACTAGTGGTAACGATAACGTGATGAAAAATTACTTACCCACGGTCCTCGAATGGTCTGTCCGGTCGTGGTTACTTAACCTACCGGTCAGATTTATCTATACTTGGGAGCAGCTTTGTGATACTCTGATCGCCAATTTTCAAAGGACGTACGACCGTCCCGGGAAGGAGGATGATCTTCATCGAATGAAGCAGAAAACCAATGAAACTCTTCAATAATATATCAAGAGATTCAGTCAAGTTCGAAATTCATCCCAGAGATTGCAGAATCTTTTGTCATCTAGGCTTTTAAAGCAGGACTGAGGAATCGTCGATTTATAGAGGATATTGCAATAAATCATCCACAAACAACCGTCGAACTTTTCGACATAACAGACAAATATGCAGACGCTAGTGAAGTGGTCGAATGGTATGAAGCTATCGATCGAAAAGATAAAAATTCCTAGTTAGGCCTGAAGAAGCAAGAGAAGAAAAGCAAGAAGTCTCTCAAGAACAAGAAGAATCGCAAGCCCGACAACAAAAAAGTCCTTGTGATTCCCAAAAAGTGTACTAATGGCAAGAAAGATTTCACTGGTTGGAACAAAGTTAAGGCTCCGACCAGTAACTTCAAGAAAAGTAAGGAGTGATGTCCACTTCACCAAGCAGTAGGGCATGATCTGCGCACCTGCCGGGCCTAGTAAAATAAAATGGAGGATTACTACTCAGGTAAAGGACGTTTCCCCTCCATAACAAAACTCGAAGAACCAAGCTCCAAGAAGGACAAAGATGGAGATGAAGAGATGGAATACCAGGAGCCACAACACACAGTGGATATGATCTTCGGAGGATCCTCCTCGTACGAATCAAGACTCATCTGATGTCCGTGGAGCGGGAGGTCAACCTTGCCGAGTCTCCGATCACCGTCAAACCATCCAGGTGGTCGGAAACTGTAATCTCCTTCAGCAAAGAAGATTGCCCCATCCCGTCGACCCGACTAGGTAGGTTTCCTATCATGGTTGAACCTACTATTAAAAATTGTAAAGTTAATCGAGTCTTAATAGATGGAGTTAGTTCTTTAAATATTTTATTTATGGAGCATTGGAGGAGATGCAAATCCCGAGGTCAAAGGTAAAACCCATGAAATATGCCTTCCACGGCATAGTTCTTGGTTCTATCGCTAAACTGATAGGATAGTTGTCCCTACCGGTTATGTTCGGAAAGCCCGACAACTTCCAAATAGAAAAGGTTTCATTTGATGTGGTGGATTTCGAAATTGCATGCAATGGAATCATCGGTCGTCCGGCTTTAGCAAAATTCCTAATAGCCACGCATTACGGTTATTAGAGTTTAAAAATGTCAGGATCGAAAGGAGTCATCACGGTTCGAGGAGATCGAAAAATGGCTTATGCATGTGATTGAAAGTTCTTAGAACTGGTCGATGAACTTCCGACCAGGGAAACTAATCCGCCTACCATGCAGGTCAAGCACTCGAGGCCAAAGATGGCGTCAAATCCTTCCGACCAGACCAAGAAGGTACCACTTGGCAAAGGTGCTCCTCTCAAAAGCGTCAACACACCGAATGGAAGGAGGTTAACCGAGAAAGAGATTCAGAGGGTGAGGATTCACTTCGAGGTAGAAGTTCAAATATCAAGGATGGTTGAAACAAAAACCTGAGTTGGAACACCTCAGGGTGGTTGTGACCCAAACAAAAAAAGGGAAGGTTCAAAACCACAGAGATGGTCTAGTCCCTAGAGGAGGACTAGCTACAAGGGGAATCTAAACTTCAAAGGAGGTCTAAATTTACAAAGATGGATCTAAACCTCACGGAAGGTCTAAACTACAACCGGGAAGTCCTGATCAAAAGGGTGATCTGGACCCGAAGGGTAATCTTTACAACAGATCACGAAGATGACCATTAGAGTGGTCAGAGTTAAGGGGAGATCCGAATGGACAAGAAGAAGAAGAACAACACCAGAGGCCAACAGAAGGGGAGGTCTGGACATAAAAGAAGGTCCAAACAGGATGGAGGAAAGGAGATCCTACCAAGAAAAGGAGAGATAGCTCCAGAGAGCTCGAGTAAAACCCAAAAGAACCAAATTTTGAATTAGTTGAAGTTTAGCTTAGTCACTTTAAACACTTCAATTTCTGAAAATATCAGGTTAAGCTTTGAATTCTCATCAAAACAAAATGGTTCTTTTTATTTTGAAAATTTTCAAAAAGGCTCAGAAAACCAGGGTGTTACAATGACGTCGATGCAGTGGTGAACTTCTAAGTGTTCCTAATAAGGTAAGTCCCAAAAAATTGATCGCTTCTTTCAGATGTTCTTCTGACGAGTCATCAATTTATGTCTCTTTCCAAGCACAACATCAATATCCTTAACCATATCATAAACCTCTTTCCCTCTAAAAGCCATTGGAACTGAACTGCCCTTCTTATTTTCATCAAATTGCTTCTTCATCTTGCGGTATGGGTGATACTTGGGAAGGAACCTACGGTTACGCATGTACACAGTTTTGCGCAAGTTGTTCAGCCACACACTCTTGATATCATCTAAGCAAGATGCGACAAAGCTTTGGCTCCTTTTGTAATGAACCCTAGTAGGTTACCAAGGGCGAAAAATTCATTGATGGTGCGTAACAATATTATGCGTAAGTGAAGTTCTCTCATTTGTATCGTATCTCATACTTGTACCCCTTCGCTCCACAAAGTCACAAGATCTTCCAAAGAATGGTGCTAGGTACACATCAATATCATTCCTGTGTTGCTTCGACCCTTGGATAAGTAGTGAAATCAAAATGTACTTCCGCTTCATACACAACCAAGGAGGAAAGTTGTACATACATAGATTCTCGGGTCAGGTGCTATATTGGCTACTCATGTTACCGAAAGGATTCATTCTATCTGTACTCAACCCAAACCTTATATTCTTCAATTTTGCATCGAAGTCTTCGAAGCTCCAATCGAAGTTTCTCCACTGGGCAGAATCAGCAGGGTGTCTTAGCTTTCCATCTTTCTGACGCTCCTCAAGTGCCAACGCAGCAATCTTGCCTCCTTTCGGTTCGCAAATAAACGCTTCAAGCGGGGAATTACAGGCAGATACCACAACACCTTAACAGCAGGTCCTTGCTTCACCTCGATGCCATCACTGTTATCGGAGTGATTTTTACGCTTGTATCGAGATGTTTTGCACACCGGACATACATGCATATCTAAATACTCTTTACAGTAGATGATACAATCGTTCGGACATGCATGTATTCTTTCTACTTCCATTCCCAATAGATAAAGAACCTTCTTAGCTTGGTAGGTGATTCTGGGCAATACGTTTCCATCCGGAAGGATGTCCGCTAGGAGACCTAATAACGCCGTGAAACTCTTGTCGGACTAACCATTGCTTGCCTACAATTTCAGCGGTTCAAGCACGGATGACAATCTTGTGTATTTCGACTTACAGCCCGGGAACAAAGGTTTCCCCGAGTCCTCTATTAAGCCCTCGAATTTACCAAACTCTCTCTCACTGTAGTTCCCTTCTACATCGCGTAGCATCTGATCCAGATTGCCATCATGCGACCTATCATCATCGAAAGCACAGTCCACATCCGGCATATCGTTGTCTCCCTCGACAATGTTACTACCTTCTGGTATAATCTACTCTTTACTGTGACTGGTCCAACATGTATACTTCTCTTTGAAACCCTTTCGAATCAAGTGCGCTTCGATCTGCGCTGGGTTGGTAAACATCTTCATATTATTGCAACCAATGTATGGACAGTACATAAATTGTATCCCCTTCTTCAACATATCTTGCTCAGCAGCTCTTCTAGAAACAGATATACATCAATGTACTCTTCACTCACACGGTTCTCAACGTACATCCAGCTTCGGTCCATCTACGCTATGCACGTTGATAATTAGTGTTAAATTAGATTAATGCACGCAACCACTCTTCCTTTTGACCAAACATACTACAAATTGAATAGCGATTAACCTAGGGCAAATATAAAGGATTACAGATCGTTACCCTTGAAACTCACGATGAAGATCCCAAATATCCTGCGAGATCCTTCTCTCTTTCTTCATCTCCCTTCCTTCTCCCCCCTTCCTCCTTCATTTGACAGAGTCAGAACTGAAGCTCACTATGATTTTACACAATACACGACAAGTCAATGTATATATACGTGCTGCTCATTGTTCTATTGTACATCTTAACTGCCAATAACCTCCTTGGATGATAAACCTAGCTATCATCGATCTCTCTAGAATATAATGCATATAATTAGAAAAGCAAATACTGACCTTAGATCATCAAGAACAAATAGATCTATAAGTACACTTGCAAATCTGCTGCCTCCTTCAAACGCATATCAGAGACAGATCTAACTATAGACAGATCTGTTAGGATGGCCAGATATTTAATGGCGCATACCACAGATGGTTATAGTTAAGAACTGTTTGTGATACGTATCACAGATGATTTTAAATAGAGAAAATTAAGTATTTGCCACTGCAATGGAGTGCATTTTAGGATTTGCCACTGCATGTGTGTGTGACATCTGGGTCCCGGACCCACATGTCACACACACAATAGTGGCAAATCCTAAATTACCACTGAAAGTACAGTGGCAAATAATTGAACTCCCCTTTTAAATAAAACCCGTCTATGATATTCGGAGTCACAGACGGTTTTAAATAGAAACCGTTTGTAATATTTGAAGACCTCACAGACTATTTGTATTGGTTTTAAATAGAAACTGTTTGTGATATTCGAAGACCTCACATTGAAATAGCGTGCAATACTTGCTCAAAATCTTGTTGCATACTGTTACGGCATTCCAGCATATTGCGCCAACTCATGAAGTACACGGTTTTTATCTATCTTCAATTTTATCCTTGTCACCTTGGATGATATCATAAATTCTCGGAACAATTTGCGACGAAACCGCAGAACCATAAGCAAATTATAGTGTACAGATGTACTACGATAATGGCAAGTTCAATTAGTCAAGCTTTGTTTAATAGATGTCACATTTCTGTTCTTTAATGGTGACTAGTGCTGCGATGCATCATGACTGTCCAACTCCACCTACGGGCTACGGCCAAGTGGATTTAAGTGAGCGCCATGTCAGGATGTTTCCATCACTGGACATATGGTTTCTCCATTGCGCTGTATCGTTGGAGCTCGACACTACTATGGATGAACGCATGGCCTTGCTGTTGTGACTCTCTCTCTCTCTCTCTCTCTCTCTCTCTCTCTTCGTGGCTCTGTCAGTAGATACAATACAATCTTCCAGTCATTTTTCTTTCTTAGTGATTCTAACCATGGTGATCTTTTCTCTTCTCAAATAGTCAAATTTAACCATGAATTCTTTGGACAAGCTAGAGGCTCAGAATCCTCTCCCAGAACTTGTTTCTCACAAAAAAAAGTACTTGTAAATTCACACTGTGGAGAAACGTTTAACAACTTCAAAGAGAGAACCATGCCCTAAAAGCTTTGGGTCATTTTCCATGATTTGTTGCTTGTGGGGAATGGTACATGTGGTGTAAATCTAGCCATAGATATTGTCCACTAGTTAAAAGGGAATAAGAATCTCTTTTTTTTTACGAATGAGAGTAGGGGAGGCTCCTACTGCTGTACTGCATATATGCACAAGGTAAAAAGGGGAAAAAGTTACAACCCTCTAGAGAGAAATAAGATAATCTGGGAATTGTTTCTAGCCAATCAAGATTATTTGTCTATGTTGTTCCTTTACTCAGTGCACATGCAACCCGAGTTCATTCTTGAAAAGACATTTCCATGTATAAATTTTTTGACGTGATATTCTCAAACACTTTGCCATTTCTTTGCTTCCAAATGTGCCAAGCAGCAATAATAAAAATATTCATATAGAACATATAATTGAAGGTTGATCTGGTTCTCTCCACTTTAAAATTCACATCCACCTAATGCACCAATTGATATCAATAGTATTCCAACATGTTTCGCTGAATTGACACTCAAAAAATAGATGATTAAAAGTTTCTTCCTCTTTATATTGACATGGCATGCAATAATGATCACCCTTGAAGTGAAAATGCCTCCTAAGTAGCGTATCTTTAGTGTTTAGTCTACCCATCAACAAAAACCATGTAAAAACTTTAAGCTTCATAATACATTTGTTTTTCCATATCCATTTGAGAGGCCGCGGTGGATTGAGAGTACTAAAACAAACTTGTAATATCTTTAAGAAGAGTATTGTTGTGGAGCCCCATATGTAAGTCCAAGTATCATGGCAATTGTTTATGGGTAGGAATCATTTGATATCATCATTGAATGTAGCAAATTCATCAAAAGCATCAATGGATAAAGGCATGTTGAATTGCTCTCTTATTCATAGGTTGTGCAGAAAGTTAGCCACTGAAATTTGTTGATTCTTAGCAAAATTAGAGAGTGATGGATATTTTGACAAAAAAAGTTTAGAATTCTAGCAATTCAACCAAAATAACATTGAAGAGCCGAAGCCAACTGTTACCATAGAAATCTCTCTAAAAATTGCAATGCATTTTATAATATCTCTCTACCAAAAAAAGCCTTAAACCCTTGAACTATGTGGGACATTATTCTTTCCCAGATCAACTTAACCCATGGTAGATCATTGTGATTGTAGAATTTGTGAAAATTCTTCATTAGGAGAGGTTTATTACAGCAAGCCTTGAAACAAACCCAAAAATTCAGAAATTTCAAAAATTTTGGATCTTTTGATTGAATTTGAATTTCTTTCCCTTTTTGGAAACCCAACCCAAAAACCGCTTTCCCTTTTTGGCGTTTCCGCCTTGCCAGCCCGAAGGCGTCTTCCACCACGGTGCTTTCCCCTTCGTCTTCCCCGTCACGCCCGTGCGTCACCGCCCGACGCCATCGCCCTCCTCTGCTGCCGTCACCTGCCAGCTCGCTGCGCCACCTCCCTCGTCACCATCAATGCGTCGTGCGCCTAAGCAGCCAGCGCCGCGTCGCTCCCATCCCATCGCCCACCGTGCCACCTCGTGCCCCGCTTCAATGAGAGAGCATCGCCACCTCCCGCGCCACCTCTCCCCTCTGCCTTCAATGCACCGCCGCCCACGCTGCGCCCTGCTCCTACCGCCTTCGGGCAGCTATAAAAGCCGCCCCCGCTCGCTCTTCCTCCCTCACACCTTCCCTTACCCTCCTTCGTCCCCAAGACTGGCCAAGGTGGAAGAACCGCGCCGCCACCACCACAATCCCACCCAAAAACCCCAACTCGCACAAAACCCTAGAGGTAAGAAGACTTACCTCAGTGGAGCCTTCCTGCGTCACGTCCCTTTGCCACTGGCCGCCACCACCGCGGAAGCACCACCAGTCCCCTTCACCTTCCCTCTTCCTCCGCGCGGAGCGCCGCTGGCCTCCTCGCTCCCTCCGCCCCACTCATAGCGCCAGCTATAGCCAGTTTTTCGCCGAAGGCCAGACCTTAAAGGCCGGTAGCGTGGGCCTTGAGTGTGAAACAAAACAGGCTCTGCCCGTTACTATTCAACCAATTCAGTCCTATTACTGTTCACAGCACGGTAAATTATTTATTGTTCCAAACCCGAAAGTACACTGTTCATAGCACAGTAAGGTCATTACTATTCACAGTCATACTATTCATAGTGATTACTGTTCATTCTACTCGCTGTTTATTACCCACAAATAGCAAACCTAATTACTGTTTCTTAACCCAGTTTAGTGTTTAATTACTGTTCATGCATGAACAGTAAAAATGATGCTATTCACCGAAACCTAATTTGACAACTTATGCCCTTTTCGACCGTCTTGCTCCCAGAAAGCCCATTCTTAACTCCGTTCATCTATATCAAGCTCCCAATAAATCTTTTTCACCTTTCTTTAGGATTCTTTATCTCTTACTATATTTTTGTTGTAATTGGATCCGAATCTCACAACTCTGTTCAGTCCAATTAAACACTAAATAAATAGCTATCCTCCACACCACCTTCTTTTATGTTTCTTTTCCAATTTTATTTACTTGCATGTTATTCCCAGCTCATTCCTTGTCGAGCTGGATTTTACTTGGTTTATTTTATTATATTGCTTCTCGTTAGATCACGATTTTGGCGACCAGACTCCAGAAGACGCCGAACAAGACCAGTATCAACATGACTTTGTGCAAGAAGGCAAGTTGCATTGCTTGATCATTTTGAACCCACATTTCATATATTTATTATTACTTTCATTATTGTATTTGTGCCAATTACTTTATTATTCAAATAATACTTTTGAATGCTATGATAATTAGATAAATCCTATTACCCTATATACAAACCCACTTAACACTTATAGGCTATTTTTCACCTTAACAAATACCCATCACTTGTAGGCCATATCCACCTTGACAAGTTCACATAAAATATTAGCTATATAAGTAGCTTTGTCACACAAATGTGCTTTATCAATCAAAAGAGAGTATTGGCGGTTTGTCAATGGTTTTGGTGGAGAGTTGAGAGTTGTGTCCAGAAAGTTGGACAACCCAATAGACTTGTGTTAAAAGTGAGTCATCAGTGAGATCTGGAGGTAGACAGCCACGAATTGGTGTTGGGCCATCACCTCACTAGATGACAAGTAAGGACAATAACATTGTGTCAAATGACAGACACAGAAAACCGCTCAACCACATGTGTGGTCATTACTCCCTAGCTTAGTACACTGTTCATTCGATTGAATATCTACAGTATCAAGAATGTGACAGGAGTGGACCGTAAGGACACTCATTGGTCTACCTAGCAGTAGGTGCCGTCGATTGGGGTGCAAGATCCATTGTGGCCAGTGGAGTCTCCCAAGGGCTGAATGGTCCATAGAGCTACCGGGTAGAGGCTAAAAAGGTTGAGCAGTGAAAAGGCTTTGTTATCCCAAACTCAGTCGCACGCTAACGGGTTGCGTGTCTATGATCTGACAGTATGAGTTTGAGATATCTTGTGAGTAAAGTTGGGCAACTCTGCAGAGTGTATAAAAAGGTATTCGAATACGTCGTGCTTCCAGTTAATGAAGCTGTGTTAATAGGTGATTCCAGTACATGAGGCATAAGTAGAGTTTTTGAGATGGTAAGCTGGTGATTGAGTTTGTTGAGAAACCCCTGATGTTATTATTTATTATTGTTTTACTGTTTTAAATGTAAACTGTTTTAACTGCAAAATGCATCCACATATGCTTGTTAAGGTAAACCCTAACCATTCATTGAACTCCTTGCATGTAATTATTTAGCTTTTCCATGTAGCTTGTTGAGTACGGAAGTTGTACTCATTCTTGTATAATCTGCAAAATCATCTACAGAGGAAACCTAAGAAAATGCAGAGCTTCATGATGAACAGGATTTTGGTGGACCCACGCATGACAGCGACTACTATTATTAGGTCTCGACCGCGCTCAAGCATGCCTGTGGTTTGGAGTTCTTTTGTCTTGTATTAAATTAAATTTGGGCTTGGATGCCCGTGTCAGTGTTAAAAACTGGTTGTTAAGCCTTATCCTTGTGTAATAAAATGTTGATTTTTGTTGTAATCGAAAGCTTGCTTAAAACACTGCTTACTTCACAACGGCACATCCTGAACGGTCGTGATGAGTTTAACGGTCCTAGAATTTAGGGACGTTACAAGCCTCCCTTTATTTTTTTTGGTTTGCTAACACTGTCACATGCAACTAAATTTCTACTTTTTTAAAGTCCGATCCTCTCCGAAGGCAACTTTTGAGCCCGATCAACACTATTGATGACTGTCACTGAAATCTTAATAGAGCACATACAAATGGTTGGGAGACGAGATAGTACCAAGTTCCCTTTAATCTTTGCTAGTGCCGCTGTACCAAAAATTCTTCCTTCCCAAATGCAGGTCTGATCAGCGCACAAGTACCATTCTTCGTTTGATATATTCATGCAGCTCTGATAAAGTATGTACGGAGAATTTTAAAGTTTCCTACGTTGATTGAACGGCTTACGACAAAAGTGTAGCGAAGAAGACCTTTTTTAACGAAATTTGTGGAAACATTTGAGAATATTACAGGACACTTAGGGCATGTACAATGAATGACATCAGCTGTCTATAAGAAATGTCATGTAGGATTTTTAATGAGGTGGAGGAAAGAGAAAAGGGAGAGAGAGAAAGGGCTGTCTATCATGCAATCGTCGGCTTGCTTTCAAAATATCCGGACGCTATCGACACCAAAATCGCCGTTGTGCGTGTTTCTTCTCCCCCGGTCGATCCATTGCTCCAATCTCTCAGACGCTTCTTCTCCCGCCGTCTGCTCCTCATCACATTTTCCCCACCGCCGCCTCAAGCCGCCAGTTGCCGCCGCTTTGCTCGTGCGCCGACGCTGACCAAGCCCCTTGTGTCGCTTCGGCTCCGGCCATTCTTCTTGAGCCGCCATCACCGCCACAGACGCCGCTGTCTGACGACTCCACTACCGAGCCAGGCGCCTGCCTCCGCCCGCCTCTCCCGCCACCACGAGCCGCCACAGAGCCAAGTTGGGAATGAAGCTCCTGTGCTTTTTTTTTTCCTTTTGTTGATCGGTTCCAGCAGTATTGATTCCAGAGGCTTCTTTTAGCTTTTGAGTTCAAAAGGAAACAGTCGAGAGAAAAAAAAAGAAAAAAAAAGGAAAAGAAGAAACAGAGAAGAGAAAAAAAAACAAAGAAGAAAAAAAAAGGGAAGAAGAAGAAGAAAGAAAAGAAAATTTCAGAGCTGTCTTTTTTTTTGACTTATTTCCTTGTTCAGTTTGGTCTTCCGTTGTTACGACTACACAACTCAAGAGTGATTTAGTTCAGCATATTTGGAACAACTTTGGGAATAAGTAAAATCATTATGTCTAGTTTTGATAATTTTATTATGTAATATTTTTCTTTTATTAGTACACAATTTCGATATGTACTTGTTCCTACAAATTCAATTTCGTGCGATTGTATTTATCATATTTTATATATTTCACTCATAATAAATCTTCTGGAACATGTATTATTCTATATAGACAACACATAAAATAGGGGTGGTACATGCAATTCGCTCCTTGCCTAATGTGCGAGAACTAATCCCTTCATATATAATAATATTATTCTTGCGCAGTATGTCCATAATATTGTTCATGCAAGTGTGTTTAGGTTGTAGCAAAAAGCAACAAGATAGACCACAAAGATATAATGTAGTGTTGATCAATAAATTTTCATGTTTCATGCAATTGTGGGGTTCTATATAGACAACTAAATAGACAACCCATTGTAGAAGATATTTTTTGTGCTATCTATAGATGACATGGAATAGTAGTATAGACAGCAGCTGTTTGTACCACTGTACATGTCCTTAAAAATTACTAACCTGGTGCGATTCTCTCGGGATCTATCCCCAAATCCTCGTGGTTAAGCTCATGTGCGCTCACACGCTATTGGACCAGCTGCACTAAGCCCTGCACATAACCGATTCCCCGATTCGGATATCGTCCACACAATCCAACCCGCTCACTGACATACCGGCCCCACGGACCAAGACCTCCTAACCACGGATACGGTTCGGCCCACATCGCACGCGGCCCACCTCACTCCTTCCTTCTCAAGACAACTCGTCCCATTTCTTCACGAATTTTTTATTAATTAATTTTTAAATTTTATTTTAAAGTTAACCGCCGCACATTTTATTTTCAATTCTAACATTTTTGATCATGCTACCATCCATAGCATAACAAAACAACGCTGTCATGTCAGCTCGTATTTAGAGCAAACTCTTATCACGTTACCACTAATGACATGACAATGTTGTTTGGTCACCAGTGGTGTGATCAAAAATGATATTTAGCGAACTTATCTTATGACGTGTCAGCGTTGTTTTGCTATGCTACGGGTGGTAACGTGATTAAAGGAGTCAGAATTGGAAATAAAGTATGTCGAGGGTTAACTTTAAAATAAAAATTGAAAAGGGGTTAAATAATATTAAAAAAAGTTCTTTCTGCACGCCTCTGGCTCTTCTCTTCGCTTCCTTTATAAGCGAGCACGCACACACGCCGTCCTCGCCTCTCATCTCATGCCGCCTTAATTAGTTGATTAACCGCCTCGCTCCCTAATCCCATCGGTGACGAACTCTGAGGCGGTGGCGCTGAGCGGCGGTGGAGGGATGGCGTCGGAGCCGGTGGCGCGGGCGTTGGCGGAGGAGGTGGGGCGGTGGGGGAGCATGAAGCAGACGGGGGTGAGCCTGCGGTACATGATGGAGTTCGGGTCGCGCCCCACGGAGCGCAACCTTCTCCTCTCCGCGCAGTTCGTGCACAAGGAGCTCCCCATCCGCATCGCCCGCCGCGCGCTCGAGCTCGAGTCCCTCCCCTTCGGCCTCTCCAGCAAGCCCGCCATCCTCAAGGTCGATACGTCTCTCTCTCTCTCTCTCTCTCTCTCTCTCTCTGCGCGCGCGCGAGCGCGGGATTAATTTAGATTTTATGTCAGATTGGAATTTGTTAGTCCATTGTCCTGATTGCTTGTTTTATCCTTTTGGCCCATCGGCGATTTGACAAGTTTCGGTGTACCTCTGTTGATTCTGGACGGGTTTGTATGTCTCATGGCTATTCCCCCCTTTTTTCTCACTGTGATTGGGTAATGGTTGTTTGATGTTGTATAATAAAAAGGTGATTCCTTTAGGATGGATGCCTTGATATCTTTTCGTGTTTATTGTTAGAATGTCACTTTTGTCTGGGGGAAATGGAATGCGGAGAAGTTGCTATCACTATGTGTCAGTATTTAATTTAAAATATCTAATTTATATTGATTGCAAATTATATAGTTTAAGAGTTCTTTACTGACCACCTGATGTGCTGTTTCATTTATTCTCCTTTTCATTCACTGAAAATTTATCGTCAACATGTACCAAAATTGTACCCTAGGATAGGAGGAATTTTGGGAGATTATTGCTTGCCAACTTGCTTACTTTTTTCTTTTTGGACTCGGGTGGGGAGCTTACATTACTTCAATTTGTTTGTTGTGTTGTCTTCTTGATCTTATCACGTCGGTACTAGAAGAATCTGATTATCTGAACACAGCAAAGAGTAAATATTGTATTGAAGAATTCTCACAGATGAATTTATTGACTCCTGCCAACGTGAGAATTTTTTTTGTGGGTCTGACGGTTGGTCTGTTAACCATTGTGAAGGTGAGGGACTGGTACTTGGACTCGTTCCGCGACATCCGATATTTTCCTGAAGTGAGGAATCGGGACGACGAGCTCGCTTTCACGCAGATGATCAAGATGATCAAAGTGCGGCACAACAATGTGGTTCCGACAATGGCGTTGGGAGTGCAGCAGCTGAAGAAGGAGCAGTGTCACGCAAGGAAGATTCCCCCAGGATTTGACGAGATCCACCAATTTCTTGATCGATTCTACATGTCAAGGATTGGTATCCGCATGCTGATAGGTCAGGAGCTAAATTTATAAATGATGTGCTGACAGCTTCTTTCTTGTCATTCTGCCCTAAATCTTACACACGATTTTGAACAAATGATGCATTATGTGCTTATTTGTCTAACAGTTACTGTATACACTAAAGTTCAACATAAACCTGTCAAGTATGGCCTAGCAGAGCCCCCTTTCTTTGGCTGATTTGTAAATTTGAACTTTGTGCAGATAGACAGCTCTTTTTGGTTTCATATGCTGTTACTTGATTTTCTTTCGTATTCAAACTCCATGTTGCTTGAAATGAAAAATGAAAAATGGTACAAATTCTTGACCTGATGTGTAAGTCCTAAACCAAACGATAGATAGGAAAGTTGAGAGTTAGTTGTTACACTTATTCTGAGCTATACCGACTTGCTTGAATTCAGGGCAGCATGTGGCTTTGCATGATCCTGACCCAGAGCCTGGCGTCATAGGACTCATCAATACAAGATTGTCCCCCATACAGGTGGCTCGAACTGCTAGTGAGGATGCCCGTTCTATTTGTTTGAGGGAATACGGATCTGCTCCTGACATCAACATTTATGGGGACCCAAATTTTACATTTCCGTAAGTGTCAGATATAAACTCCCACCATTTACCTTTATCACAACTTGATTAAACCATGTGTTACTATCACTTACTCTTTGCTGTTAGGGTATCTGTTTGGATTGCTTATGCTTGTGTTTTCATAAAAGCATGTTTTTCTTCATCTTTATTGGGGATTGGCCTCCCTGATTATTGTCTTGCTAATTAGCTAACTATTTTGACTTTATCATGTGTAGATACGTCGCATCACATCTACATCTCATGTTATTTGAACTGGTGAAAAACTCCCTTCGTGCGGTACAGGAACGATATATGAATTCTGATAAAGATGTTCCTCCTATTAGAATTATAGTTGCCGATGGAGAAGAGGATGTTACTATTAAGGTACTAGTATATGACATCACCTAGCATCTATTGTTGGTAACATTCTATGCTACGAGCAGTTACTGGAAAGTTGCAGTTTGCATATTTTTGAACTCTTATCATTATGATGGAACTTCCACTGATATCTGCCTATGTATGAATTTAGCATATCATATTATTAGGCTGTGGCATAAATAGCAATTGTGAATGACTTGACTTATAGTGGGATTAGAACCGGACTGACAAAGTTATGGATTAATGCTGACTACTGAATGCATGTCTAAAGCGAAGCTACCATTTGTAGCGGATTTTTTTTAATGGAACTACGGCGGGCCAGATAGGCCAGCCTGAACAAATTTTTTATTCCAAAGTTGAACGAATAAGTACAAGTGAGAGTTCAGGGGAATGGAAGGGGAGGGGAGGGATTACATGTGTGAGATAACAAGAAATTTATTTCCCCATTCCGCCAAGCGTTGACGGTTCGCCGGCTTGGTACTCATATTAGACCAAAGAAGGAGAAAATCGACTGATGCAAATTATTTTCAAGTATAGTGCCTAACTAGGACATTTTAATTAAAAAATTTTTATATCGTTACTCTATGGTGCTGTATTTCCGTATTAATCTCTCCTCGGACTTGCCATGTTGTTTATGGGCATGTATGGTGACATATCATTGCTGTCACTAAAAATTGATCCACATCAAAGTGTTTGATGTCATTCTCTTCTATGTGACGGACACTTTCTTATGTTAGTAGTTGTATCCTGCTAAGTTTTGTGGATCAATATGAGACCAATTCCTGTCAAAATAAATAAAAAATTCCACGTGCGGAACCATTAGAAGGCCAACATTTTCTTTTTGAAGGCAAAAAATAACCAACATGTTCATTAAATACATTACTTCCAAGTATTGTTTAAGTGTTTCAGTTTCAATGCTTTGCTAATGCAGGTCAGTGATGAAGGTGGTGGAATACCAAGAAGTGGCCTCCCAAGAATTTTCACTTATCTTTACAGCACTGCAAAGAATCCACCTGATATAGATGGCCCTAGTGAAGGGGCAACTATGGCTGGATATGGTTATGGGCTCCCAATTAGTCGCCTTTATGCTCGATATTTTGGTGGCGACTTGCAAATCATATCTATGGAAGGATACGGTATGCTCATATTTCACTTTATTTACTGACATCTAGTCAATGAACGTTGAACAATTTATCCATGTTTACCTGAAGTTTCTTGTACATCTTTCTGTTTCGTCTATCATAAATTACTGCTAGTGGTTATAGAATTGTAACTGCCTTCAAGACTTCAACTGATTATTCTTGCCTTTTCTGTTATGTAGGCACCGATGCTTACCTCCACTTGTCACGGTTGGGAGATTCAGAGGAACCCTTGCCTTAACGGCTTCCCTGTTCTGATACCATTTCTGTAATTAGGTTGCTCTTGTTTCTTGTAATCCCTTTGCTGGTTTGCAAATATTGTTTTTAACGGCCAGCCATCTCTAGCTGTTTAACTTGTTATCTTCTAATTACCGTTGTCTGATCATTTCAGCTCTGCTGCAGTGTGCGCACAAGCACCCTACATCTACTTCTGTTGTCTAGTAAATTGTAGAATCCTTTTGCCTCGCAGAATTTGGCATTGTTCATACGCACACTCACCTTGCCTACTTGGAGCTTCATCGCTGCGTGCCAAGTGTACTTCGTTGATTTTCAGTAGTAGCTAATTCCATCAACTGCATGCCTTGTTTTAGATAGTTTGCAGCATTTTGGAACTTCTTCCAGTCTTATTGAAGCAGCTTTTGCATCTTGTAGGATCGGTTAAGGAAAGCAGGGGGTGAATGACTCCTGCAACTTTATCCTTAGGCATTTAGCAATCTTTTTACTTCAACAGCCATGAGCACCGAGAAACAATACATATAATCAAGAACCAGACAATCACCTGTCAGACCGGTCTGACCATCAACTCTCAGGTGGTCTGACCGACAAGCCCTGACGGTCTAATTGTTTCCTTGCAGATAGTTTGAAAACATCACGACCAAACAAGAATTTCATCTACATTTTGATCTACTCGTTCAAATCACACCAAATTTGAAACACAGTTAGCCTAGGATGTTTGGAACCTATTCCAACCAACAATTTCAAGAATTGTTGTCAATGTTGCTACCTTTATCCATTGTAGGGAATAGTGCTTAAGAACCGGGCAAAAGAGGAAAACATGATATGCTTAAGCTCGTGAGATCTAGGTAGTCAAGATGATTCTAGATTGGTTTCTACAAGCCTTAGCAAGCTATATCTCAGCACGAATCATACTAGAATAAGATGAAATCAAGAATCACCAAGAACACCTCAAGAAAGCAAGAGAATCAAGTAAGAACACAAATAAGACATGATGAATCAAGTTTGATCTTCTATTACCACTTGGAGAGGAAGGATTATAACCACTCCACCTAGAGAACAAAACCCTAAGGGCAACACTTAACTCTCTCAACCAAAACTTAATTTCTCTCTCTAATGTCTTCTTATATAGTGGAGGCTTACAAGAAACCCTAACCTGGTTACAAAGTGGATCACATCCACTACACAGATCCATGGGAACCCGTTAACCCATTACACAACCAGGTTTTTTTTTTCACTCACGCACGCTTTTTAAAGCGTCGTTCTTCATACTTGGCTCCAATAGCTCGAAATCATCATGTCTTATCCTCTATGAAGTCTCCTTGACCTAATCCACTTAGGACACCCTTGCGGTTTTGCAAACCCTTACTTTTCCGGTTTTGAACAAATGACCACATTGCCCCTCAACCAACATTTCCCTATTCATTCTCCTCGAAGCATTGTCCATGCTTCATCATTATCCATGTGGACCCAATGACTTCCCGTAAGCCTCTCATGTGTCCGGATCCTACCAAACTGTCCTCGCTTGCGAACAGGTCCAAGTCACTTGGCGCACCACATGTTCCGCTTGACCTTGACTACTTGTGTCTTCCATATCCCTTGTTCATCTTGCACCTTGTCCGAGTGCAACTATCTCACCCGCCCTCCATGACCGTTTTAGACCTTCGTTCTCCTAACCAAGTCCCGGCCTTCCTCGTCATACCACTTCCCGAATCCAAAAACACCCATCTCGGGACTTTTTGACAAAACTCTATGTAGCTTCGCATCCAATCTCTATTTTCAATAGCACCAGGTGCAAACTCACTTCCAAACACTTCCATATAAGTGTTTGGTATCCATTCCTCAAAATCTCACACAAGCTCACATCATCGGTCTGACCGCCACCTATGGTCGGTTAGACCATCCAACCTTGGTCGGTCAGACTGCCATCACGACCGGTCTGACTGCTTACCTCCTGACAACATCACTGTATTATGTTCAATGTCAAAACCAAACTCAAACATCGATAACAGTTCACACAAATCTGTCATTCCAACTCAAGCTCCAGGGATGAACGAGGGGCAGAGATGTGGCAACCAACTCTATCACTGTTCGCTTAAAAAAGATTAGCTCTATTATCAATCTTGACTGGAGGAATGAGCTTCGGTTACATGGTAATATTTACGGTTCCATTTGTGCGCGTAGAGAGAAAATGCAATCAGTGTCAGTGTTGGAATTTTAGGCGCAACAGGTTCGGTTGCTGTAATGTTTTTTTTAACAGGAAGACAGAAGCTCTGCCATTTCATTTCATGGAAGGAAAAAGCAAGTACAGGGAGAGGAAAAGAAGGAGAAACAACACTGGAGCTCTCACTCCAGCGAAGGGAGCCCTACTTACAAGTAGTTAAAAACCGTGACTAGTACAAGTTAACTACCGGAAGGGTTGGTCTCGTAGTTGGAGGTTTTCTTTGATCTTAAAGACGAGCTGCTACGAGTTCAATAACTGATTCTGAAAAAATTCTTCTATTTCTCTCTTTCTAGATGTGCCACCCTACGTAGATGACTAACCCTTGTTGTTTGCAAACTAGCTTGTCGCCACCACTCCATGATACTATTGTAATTTTGAGGGGGAACTCGGCCGTTAATGTTACAATTTGACCAGTTGAGCACCGTGGACCAAGTTTGAGCAGCATACGGACAGGTGAGGCAGAGGTGCGTCGCGGTTTCTTAGGCTCGGTTGCCCAAGCAACACAAAATGTTGATGGGGCCTTCCTTTTTTGCTCTGCATAAAGCCAGTCTAGGAGAGTCGGTTACGATCTGACCACAAAGGTTGCTTCATGTAAAAAGGAGATTAAAGCGTCAAAACCGAGCAGAATCTTATGTTACTAGAGCCTTAAGGTTTATTGTCTGCTTCTTTCTTCTTTTTTTGCTTTCTTCCTTTCTCTTTTGAGGAACTTGAGCTCCTATCTTGAAAGGATCGTGTACAAATCTTGTGTGAAATATGAAATATGATTTTTGGAGACACCGGCAATAACTGAATGACACGGTATGCTACTTTTGGGCTGGCTCGTCTGAATTCGTATCAAATGAGCACAATACCGTGACATTGCGAAGATCCAACCCGTTCAATTTGAGAAGAACGGCTTGATTAACCGCTGCAGCTGTAGTACCAAGGTTTTTTTTTTTTGCTACGGTACTTTGCTACAGTGAAATCTGATCTCGGTCATTGTTTTCTGATTCGATGGCTACGAAGTAATATTATGGTACCGTAGCACCGTCAGAGGATGCATTTCTGGCTTGTCCTATGTGACTATGCCCTGACCCATTTACTTCCGGCTCGTCCTATGTGACTATGACCTGACCCTATTACTGTATTATTGGCTTTCGATCGAACCTTCTTTTCTCCCGTGTGGAGTTGCTTCTGGCTCGTCAAAGCATATAAAGTAGCTCGCAGAACACCGAGTTACGTGTTGCTCACTCGCGGCTGCGTTGCGACAGGTGCTTGAAGCAAGTAAGGAACATCAGATGCTACCAAAAATATCGCCCATAGCATCTCCGAAGGCTGCTCTCTGATTAGCTTCTTTGGGAGTTGTTTGCTTTACACGCAGCTGCTTTGTTTCCATTCGGTGTACCTCGAGGGATTCTGGCTTTTGACGATGCAGCTTTTGCTTTTCTTGACTTTGTTGATGCAACCTGTCCTACTAAATTCTGATAGCTTATTGCTTTCTATCTGTAGGTTATGTATCTGCTTAAGAAGAAAAGTCTGCCCACAGCCCACTTGCAAAACTTATGCATGGATATGCACCCCCAACGTTCTAGGCCCCGATTGGAATGACATTTTTTTTCGAATTGCTGCTAGAATAGAATTGTTACATGTAAAGTTCTTGTGAAATTTATGTGCCATCAAACATAACCTTAGTTCGACCAAGTGGAAAATCTCGTATTTGGATCCAAGGCTTCTTATAATGATCAAAGAAATAACAATACAAGTGTTCGTAGATACCACTTAAGACCCAATTTCATTGTCGATTTGCAGTGGCAACATAACATACAATAATATCACCAATTTTGTGAATGATATTTAGACAGGAGTTTCTTTATCAAGCATGCATAAATCTTGATCACCTAATTTACCTTCATTTGGAAACAAATATGATTCTCGAATAAGTTTTAAGAAAATGCTCTGTTTCCTAATCCATAACAGAATTATTGTATCCCAAACAAACCCTTACCTGAATGACTCATGGCAAGGTTGACGTGACAACATTTCGCTAACTTTTGGTCCATACCCATTAGCCACAAGATGGTCCCGTTAGGAAAGATATAGAGCTTGTTTGGTTTGTTACCAAACAAACCCTTATTAAAATTTGGTAACGTCAATGAAAATTTTAAGCCATGGTAAAATCAAAGAGTAAGGAAAAATTTCAAGCTATGGTAAAATCAGAGAGTAAGAAAAATTTCAAACCATGGTAAAATCCAAGAGTAAGGAAAAATTTCAAACCATGATAAAATCAGAAAGTAAGGAAAAATCCAAGCCTTGGTAAAATCGGAGAGTAAGGAAAATTTTAAGCCATGGTAAAATCAGAGAGTAAGAAAAATTTCAAGTCATGGTAAAATCTAAGTCATATATGGTTTTTAATACAAACCGTCTGTGATGAGATACTTATCACAGACAGTTCGTATCAAAAACCGTATGTGAAGTATCACAAACGGTTCGTGATATGAATCGTCTGTGATATGTCATCACAGACGGTTTTTGTCTGAAACCGCCTGTGATTCGCAATGCGGGAGTTCGAAATTTTTTGAACGCACGTGCGGGAGGCATTGTCCTTATATATTTCCCAACTTCACTTCTCATTTGCGGATCTACACTTCTCATCTCTTTTTTCTAACTGCAACTTCTCATTATTGGCATGCTCTCTTTTTTAGTTACTACCGGCATTTCTTCATCTGTTGCTGGATTAACATTTTCTTCCTTGTTTCCAGGATCCTGAGGACAAGAAGGTCATCATCTGTGATGAGAAGCTGAAAATCATGTTTGCTAGGCGAGAGCGCGTTGGATTCCTTGAGGTCGCCAAGCTTCTCAACCCTCACTTTGTGAAGTGTGATGCCTCTTTTATGCATGGTTTCTACTGATCTTGAGGTTGCGTAGGTTGGTTTTGGTATCTTCTAGGATCTAAGCAGCATGCCGAGTCCATCTCACCTCTGTTGCAGTGCATGTGTATTCGTTGCTTTTCGTATGTTTTTGGTATGCCACATCGCATTGCCTCTATGGACAGTACATGTGTATGCATGTAATGCACCACGCCAACGGCTGCTCAGCGACGCCTGATGGAGGCCGCCACCTCCTGCCTCAGGCGGTGCCTGATGCATGAGATACCAACTATGAAACATTCAAAATCCGATTTTTTTTTCAATAGAAAAAGCTATCACAGACGGTTCTAAACAAGAACCGTCTGTGATAGTAACTATCACATACGGTTCTTGTTCACATACATAAAGAGGATAATTGGCAAAGAAAATAAACTAAGCTTGGATATTAATATAACAATGCGGAAACGCAGTAAGGAATAAAGAAACACGGAAACGTGGACAGAAGAATCTGCAATACATAGGAAACAAATGAACATAGGAAAATACGGAGCACGAGAGAGCTAAGAAGGAAGATCTTGGTAGAAGAACACGTAGACCAAATGGAAGAAAAAGGCGACTACAAAGACCTTGCAAAAGCCGAACCCAGCTATATCTATGGAGAGAACGCCAATGGGAGGGGGGAGAAGGCAAACCGCCACAAAAAACAAAAAACAAAAAAATCGAGAACACAACCTGCCAAAATTGAGGCCACCTAGATCCTTGGAGAGGGAACTGACAAAAGACCAAAAAAAAGCAAGCCAACATTTTACAAAACCCCAAATCGAGAGCACAACAATGAGGAAGGGGCGTAAAAAAAATCCAGTCTAATGTAACAAAAAAAGGCAAGAACATCATGGCGCCAAGGAACCACTGAAACATGGGGATGAAGACGGCAGAAAAACCTAACCCGCGTAGATCCATAGAAAGCGACCCGGTGTTCCCCACGGCCAAAAATAAAGAGGGCGCAAAAAGAACACATCAATCAATAACTATGGCCAAGAACATGCGAAACCGCGAAAGAGAAAGTGGCCGAAAGAGGAGGCGAATGAGCGGTTGTGGTGACAAATAGATCCACACAAAGCGACCCAACCTCCCCCATAGCCAAAAAGAAAGGGAGCGCAAAAAGAATAGATCAATCGGTAACCACAGCAAAAGCCAATCCGCATGGATCCATAGAAAGTGACCCAGCGCCCTTGACAGCCCAAAAGAAAGGAGGCGCAAAAAAAACCCAGATCAATCAATAACCATGGCCAAAAACAGCCGAAACTGCGAAGGAGAAAGCGACCGAAAGAGGAGGCGAAGGAGTGGTAGCGGCGACGAATAGATCCATACAAAGCGACCCGACCTCCCCCATAGGCAAAAAGAAAAGGAGCGCAAAAAGAACATATCAACCGGTAACCACGGGCAAGAACAGGTGAAACCGAGAGGAAGAAAGCGACAGGAAGAGAAGAGGCGAACGGGTGGTAGCGGTGACGAAGACCAATCCGGTGGCGTAGGAGGAGACGATGGCGGTGGCAAGGGTAGTTCAGGCGACGGCGAGATCGAAAGGGGGGAGACGGGAGGCGAGGCGATGGCGAGGGTGAGAGCAGAAGGCCACAGGCGAGAGCAAGAGGAAGTGACGGTAGCATCTGCGATGCGAGGGGATTAGGAGAGGAGATAGGGCACGGGGTTTGGAGCGTGCATGCGGACAGGCGGATCTGCCCTTGGTACCGATCGGATGGCCAGAAGCGTCGAGGACCTTAATGGAATTTAAAGAAATAAGACAGATTTTTTTTAAAGGAGGTGGACGCAAAAAATGGAGACGGCTGGTTCGACCGGGGCGGGGCATCGACGCGATTACGAAAACGATGAGGGCTTTTTCGCAAACTCGGGGACGTGGGAGCTCCCAGAGGTCGACGATCTCTTCCGCTGTAAGAGATAGAATATGGGCACAACTAGCACTCGGACGTACGATCCGAGCGCTAGCGCTGTACGCCCGAGCGCCAACATACTCATGTGCTAGACGCAACAAAAACACAATAAAAATGCAAATCATGTGCAAGTGCAACATATCAAAAATTTCATAATCCAAACAAACATTAGGAAAAAATACACGTTAAAAAAATCTTGTAACATCACCGTAAACCAGTTTGCGATATTTTTTTTGGACAGTCGCAACATTTTTTTTCAACAAAGCATAACATTTTTTTCAATGGATCACAACATCTTAAAGAATAGTATACAACATTTTTTTCAACGGGCCGCAACATCTCAAAGAACAGTATGCAATATTTTTGTCAACGCGTCGTAAATTTTTTTTCGACGGGCCGCAACATCAGAACAATTCACAAGTTTGCAAACAAAAATCAGAAGAAAAGGAAGGGGAAATGGGATCAAGCGGAGCCAGTGGAAGGTACATGAAGCTCATCTTGCAACACTCCTTTCGCTTCTCTTGACGTCGGAAATTTGGAACCCACCGTGGGAGCAATGGGCCCCAATGAATCGAACCAATGAGATGGAGGAACGCAAGCCGGCGGGGAGGAGCGGTGGAGGCCAGCCAGCCACGCCTCTGGTCTGAGCAGTAACGACAAGTGGAGGATGACAGAGAGGTAACCAGCCAGCCTCTGCTTCCTACTTCCTGCCGAATTTTTGGCTTTCCCCTTTGTTTAGTAGTTCTTGAGTTGGATACGAAGGAGAGTGAGATAAGTGAAAGAGGAATAGGGAAGGAGGTAGACTCTGGAGGAGAAAATACCGGTGGGTGGATGTGTTCATTCAAAGGAGGTAAGTTCGATACGTCGAACGCCCGAACAGTAGTATTTCCCGTAGAATATATATATATACACGCCTACTGCCCTTCCTAAATCAACCTTCTTAACCAAATAGCAAAAAAAAAAAACGAAAGGAAACTACCGTGCCCTTGTCCCTTGTCCCTTGATCACTTCCCTCCACTTGCAGCAAACTTGTACAAAAAAAAGTTTTAAACAAAAAATAACGTCCTCGCGAGTCGACCTCGACGACGCCGCCGTCGTCGTCTCAACCATAAAAACCCTCCACGCCCCACCCAAACCCTCCGCACCTCTCCGCCGGCGAAACCCTAGGGGTCGGCGGCGGCGATGGGGGAGTACGCGGCGGCGAAGACGTCGGTGTGGTGGGACATCGAGAACTGCATGGTCCCCCGCAGCTGCGACCCCCACCTCATCGCCCAGAACATGAGCTCCGCCCTCGCCACCGCCGGCTACACCGGCCCCATCTCCATCTCCGCATACGGCGACACCAACCGCATCGCCCACCCCGTCCAGCACGCCCTCTCCAGCACCGGCGTCTCCCTCAACCACGTCCCCGCCGGTACGATACCCCCCGCGCCCTGCTCCCTAATTACTCGTGGCGAGGTGATCCGGTGGCCTCTCGCCAATGCATGTGGATTGCGCCGTTTCGATGGTCCCTGGACGACCGGATTGCTGCGCTATTCGCTTTAGATGGTTCCGTACCTTCCGTTTGTGTAGGTTTGGTGGATCTGTTGTAATACCTGTCACTTGAGGATTAATAGTGGAATATTAGGGTTTGGAAGTTTCCTTATATTGCGGGGCGTGCTCCATCTGCTGGATCTTAGGCTTTGTGGATTGCGCTGACTTTGACGGGGTTGTCGTGGTGTTGACGGTGTGGGTTTGGAAAGGGATCGATTAGGGTTTGGGATGTTCGACGTTTTGGTTTGTTCGATGGGGTTCTACACATTGGTGCCCCCCCCCCCCCCCACTTGGATGATGGGGCGAGGTGATGTTTGGGGTATTCGGGTTCAATTGTGGACTTCACTGAGTTTGATTGGTATTGTTCTTATGTGGACCGGCTCGCTGATATGACTTTTGATTTTGATTTTGTGTGCGTGCTATGATTAGGAAAGTTCTAATAGTCGTGTTTTTCTTTTGAGTTTTGACTTTGTGCAGTAAACTAGGTTGATTGTTCTCAAGGTGCAGTATTTTGAAATAGTTTGGAATACTTGCTATATTAGCTTAAAGAAAAAAAAACTAAAAATAGAAAAAGGAGAAAGGAGAATGTATAGTTTGCCTGGCTTATTGTGATGACCCTTGAATGCTTTCTTTGCTCCTGTGGACGTACATGGTAAAGCTTCTGTTGCAGTTTCTGTGGAGTTTTTTTTAAAGCTTTTGCACACATCAAAATCCATATATGTTCAGTGAGATAAAATTTAAGTGCTGTAGACATTCTCTTGTTTTTGTTTTGAACTTTGGATCACATAAGAGTGGGGAGAAATCCATCACAATAACTCTTTGGTGGTATTGACTAAGTTGGAGAAGATCATTTGCAGGGTTCAAGTTATTTTGTTCGAGTAACTTAGAGAATACGTGACTAGTTATTACTCCCGCCAATCCAAAAAAATTGTCGCTGTTGTATGTGTACAGGCCGAACTTTGAAGTCTGACCCTTGAATCCTTGATATATTTGTAAATACTCAGGTTGGGCACGGGAAAATGTCAGGTATATTCGTCATAAAATATATCTTCATAGTATCATAGTTTTATGGTTTTTGCTATTATATATACCAGGAGTATATGGAATATATTTCTAACTATCTATGTATACCTATAAAGAAAACTTACCTTCAACTGCTCATGGTGTCTTCGCAACAACTGGATTTGGGGCTTCTTTGTGATTTTTAAACTAGATTTTATTGGATTTTCCTTAGGGTTTATCTAGTTATCCAAATAAGTAATGGTCCATTACAAGCATGTGCGCTACTTGTCAATGACATAATGTTTATTCTTACGAGTAGTACTGAAATGTGACTTTTTCATTGATGAGTAACGAGTGAGTTTTATTATTAGTTAACATTTCCATCTGTCAGATCCACATATGTATGATATTTCTTCTGCTTTGAAGAACGAGTCCGAATTACCACAATAGGTTTGTATCTCAGATATTCTTCTGGCAACTCGCCATTAGACATGGCACATCTATGTGCTGATTGTCCTGTATTTCCAACCCATGTTCTTACATGTCTTGCATAGTTACATACCAGAAGCTTGGTACATTTAAGCGCATGTTCTCATTTTTCTTTATCTTTTTTCATAACAATTGGCAGGCATTAAAGATGCAAGTGATAAGAAGATCTTAGTTGATATGCTATTCTGGGCTATTGACAACCCTCCGCCAGCAAATTATTTGCTAATCTCCGGCGATCGGGATTTCTCTAACGCCCTTCATAAGCTTGTGATGAGGCGATACAATATTCTATTAGCACAACCTCCAAATGTGTCTCAAGCACTTACTGCTGCAGCAAAGAATGTTTGGCTGTGGAAAAGCCTTGCGGCTGGAGAACCACCATTAGCAGAGTCACCGTACATAAGCAGCACATCAAATAGCAATATGGATGATGTGGATACGACAAAGAACATAGTTTCAGATTCTTCAGACACGACTCCACATGCCAACCCTCAAGTGCAGAATAGTTTTCAGTTTGATCATCAAAAGGGTGGTAATGGAAAGGCAGATAAGCAATATAAAGGGAAGCAACCTCGAAAAAACCAGACAGACAATGTATCTAAACCAGCAAGCAATGAAGAAAATTCAGTTGATGGAGGTACCAACAATTCTAAAGGAAGCACTGCTAACCAGCCAAGTCAGTCTTCTATGCCGTCATCAACTTCATTAAGTTCTGAATCTCAGGATGGGGCAAAGGTGAGCCAGTCAAGCACACCAAAAGTTCAGCCCTTTTCCCTGTCTAAAAAGCCTGCAAAATCTGCTCATTCCCATCAAAAGTGTGGTCCCCACGACCATTTCAATAGTAAGAAGCCTGGTGTGTCAACCGAGTCTGCACTGAAAAATGGTGCTCCTGATTTTGGCGTTGGTAGTGGCCATTATCATCCAAAACACCAGAAACCCCAATCCTCTCAGCCGCCAAGACCCCAAAATCCAGTGACTCGTCCTCACAGTGGATCAGCTGGCAATTTTCACGCATCAAATTCACATAGAAGCAACTCGTGTCCACCACCAGCTGGCCATAATGGCATTCTTACTGCACCGTTGCAATCCTGGCCAAGTGGCTCTCCCTATGATGGCCCGCCTATTAATTATCCTGATATGAGTCGGACTAATATTTCTGGATACCCCAGAGGAATTCATGACAACCAAGGTTTGAACATCAACTATCATCCAAACCATTCTGGTGCTCCTCATATTGTTCAACCTGCTTACAATGATTATAGTTACAGACCTCCAACTCCACCTAATATGTCCAGCAGCATGCAAAACGCTGGACAATGGGGAGCCAACCCAGTATGTCCACAGCCATCTTTTGACTCTCAAAGCCTTTTAAGAAATATATTAGGTGCTTTAGAAGTATTGAAGAGCGAGAAGATTCCACCAACAGAACAGAATATATCAGACTGTATACGTTATGGAGACGCTAATCTACCAAATTTTGATGTTAAGAAGGCTCTTGAAATTGCCATTCAGCATCAAGCCATCGTCATTAAGAAGTTAGCACCTATGTCATACTTTCTGGGGAAAAATGAAAATATCTGGAAATGCGTGAATATAATGGATACAAATGCAAAATACCCAAATGAGACGTTAGATGCTGTTCATAGGTTCATATCTTCTGCCCTTGGCTGTTCTGCGATAAAGAGTTCTCAATCCAGGTTAGGCCCGATACCTGGCAATTTGTGTTAACTATTTCTGTATTTTTCTATTAATGTATTTTTTTTATTTGTAGGTATCAAGCTGCAACTATCTTAAAGAAAACATGCTTGAAACGTCTTTCCCTTGGTGAAGTTCTTCAGATTTCGTATACCATAACCGAGAAAAAAAAGTGGTTTGTGCCCCACTCTTCGGGCTGGCAGCCTTTGTCATTCAACATAATAGTTGTTGATGCTACTAAAGATGCTGGTGGAAAAGCTTAGCCTTGTTAAATTTGTCTGCTCGTATCGGATGGACAATTTGAGGCTCTGCTGGTTGGTACAAACTGCTTCTTCAAAGGCTATGCTCTGGTGAAGTTCTCTAGTATGTTGGCCCATCTACATTTTGCCAACACTTTCTTTTAAAAATTATATAATAAGTAGTTTAAATTTAGCATGTCTTAGTGGGAATCAAGCTGTCATTATGCTACTGGTTTTGTTCCTAGTACTCTGACGGGAGCAGCTCAGGTTGTGGTTATTGTTATGAGATTGCTACTTCAGTTGGTAAGTTGATTCTGCAATCGACAACATAAAGGGATACGGGAGGACTATAACAGTGCCCGGCATTGGAGGTTATGATCTGCTCTCATTTTACCCAGTTGGCCCAAAAGGCATTCTCGAAATATCAGGAGTTAATTTCAAGGAAATCTGTCAAGTGGCAACAGAAACAGCTGCTATTAAGCTGTTCAATGAAGTACCGACATTGAAGCCCCTTTGTTCGCAAATACTCACCAACACATGGATGGATGGCTGAGTCATGCGATGTTCAGTGGCTCTTGGTGGTTCGTTTAATTGATGTTATCTACGACTGGGAGTTGATTTAAAACTACGTTTGCTATGGCTTCTTGCCACATGGCGATAAGAGTCTGAAATGCATTCGAACTGCATTCAGAATAGTCACCTTGCCATCGTGCCGAACTTGTTATGCTGTTTGTAGATATTGCCATTCTGGTTTAGTTGCTTGCCTTGGATGCAAGGTTTCCTTTTGTTGTGGCTTCCTCTGTCGAGGAAGACTGGGAATCAGCTAGTGCTTTTCGGTACCGTGGTTCACTTCTCACCTAGATTGTGGGATGTGTCTTGTAATGCTGACAATTTTTAGAGTATTGTGTTTCTTGTTAATCTCTTTAATAGTTTCTAGTTCTGCTAGATGCTTTGATTATCATGTTGCTGGTGTGAGTAGTGACTCGCGTATGATAATTGGCAAAAACTCGTAGGACTAAATGGCCTCCATCTGGCCGTTCCTTCGATGATTACTAGTCAAATGTTTGTTCGTTGTAACGGTATCCTGGACCTTACACGAGCATGCATCAAGAACAAAACCGTTCTTTTCAAAAGCTAAGATTAAACAAAGATAGTAATTGTAAACACTTTTGTGCCTTCCAAACATCATAATATGCAAGGTAAATATGAAAGCACAAAGAATCAGTCCAGGAGATGAATAACACAAAGCTAATGTCATATCCTCATCATCTCTAATGTCATATTGTACCATCTTGTTTATGAATGGTTAAGCTATTAGCAAGAGCGAGCCCAACAAAATATTATGGGCCATATTTTGGAGATGCACCGACCTGGAATTATAACCTCAGATCTGCAACCAAATTAACCAAATAATTTCAGAGAAAATAGAAAGGGTCTAACCGGTGCTCTAGAATAACACAAAGCAGATAATGACACCATATGAATATACGATAAAAGGTGGTAAAAAGTAATAAAACTATACTGAGCTGAGTTACAGAAAAAAAGCAACCACCATTCCTTCTAGGAAAAAAAACTAACATTTAACTGCGCTCCTTGCTTAACAATTAGAATAGCAACCTTGACCAACGGTTCTTCAGTATAGAACCTCGAGTCATATTTGGTGTTACCATTTTCAGCCGGCAGGCCCATCTAAAAGATATGTTAATTTCTGAAGTCAACACATAATACCACCAAAGATGAACACATGACAGCATTAAAAACATAATTGAACTTACACATCGATCTCATGTATATCAATGAGCTAGTATTCAGTACGATTCATGTACATAAGCTCTATCATAACCTAAGAAAATATAGTAATTGATCAATGTAGCAGCTGAAATTGCAGATTGTTTTTCACCATTTTAACTGTCAAACCAAAGAATTTGGAGTACTGGCTTAACTGATAGGCAATGATTAACAAACCTAACCTAGCATTACCCACAAAGGTCTCACAATGGCTATGACAATTCATCAAGTTATATTACCTGAGATGAAGGGGACAAAAAAAATGCTCATCAAAACTGAAGGAAGCCTATCAAAACGTTGGCAACAAAACTAAACCAAAACTAAGATGTAATCTAAAAACCTAACCATGTAGACTACCGATTTTTTTAAAATAATATTTTTAAAATATAATTACAAAAATAAATAGTCGTCTAAAAAAATTACAAAAATGTGTTCCTGTCACCAGTTCAACTGGCGACAGGGACCCTTTTCCCCCCTGTCGTCGGTCCAACCACCTATCACCAGTTCAACCGGTGACAAAAAAACTCCTGTCGCCAGTTGAACTGGCGACAGATACCTATCGCCAATTGAACTGGCGATAGATTCCTCAAACCCTAATCTAGTTTTTGTACTTTTGATTTTCATAAATTTTGAACGGTACGAAATCTATTAGTCGCGCAATAGCATTTTGTGATCATCGTATGTTGCTCTAGTGCGGTGAATTTCTGTAGAATTTTGCGATTGAGGTATCAATGATTCGTAAGTAGGAAGGTAAGTGATATTGCGATGCTGAGAATAACACGGAAAAATCGAATGCGAAAAGACGAGGAGATTTGATGTTGCGAATTAAAATAGACTTTATAATGAAGCTGGGAATAACACGGCGCATAGGGTTTGGTTACATGCATAAGATACATCATCATACACGATGCAACAAACCGAAGTACTCCTACGATACAATGCGCCTTTTTGGAATGGAAATAGATTTGACCTTCGACGGGGGACTAGTACAGAATGGTCCGACCTACTGCGCGGACTGGAGCCATTTTCCCTTCCTTGCTAGCTCGGCGTTGAACTCCTCGCCGGCCTCTTTAGCCTTGGCCGCCATTTCACTCTTTCTCTCGCGCTCCCTCTTGCGAGCCTCGCACTCCTTGCGCCTGCACGCCTCAAGATGAGCTTGCGTCTCCCGACGTATGCGCTCGTTTTGCTCGTCGTTGCGGCGTTGCTCCTCCCGGATCTCGCGGTCTCTTTTGTCATGCCACTCGTCGAAGTCGAGAGACCACTGGTCATGTGGGTGGATCTCTTGGTCGATCCACTTGCATTAGCCACATAGCGGATCCGGGGACTATAGGTAGACAGGAGAGGTTGTTAGTGCGTACTTTGAAAGAGAAATAGTACGGGAACACAATGTAACTGGTCCTTACTGCCGCCGATAGTCGCCGTGTCCCAACGCTTGGTCGGGATAGTCATTTGGAGTAGTTCGCGCAACCCCAGTAACACATGCCCAGGCTAATACGGTGCTTTGACTTAAAGAACTTGCATGGGTCCCTGCATCAATAGAGGGGCGGTGTCTCCCTCTTTGGCGGGTGTTGCGGTGAATGCTTGGTTGGAATGTTCCGGAAGATGCTGCTACTACGGGGGGCCTCATTACGGAGAGCTGCCACCCTGGCACGCATTTCTTGTTCGACCCGGGCTGCAACAGCCCTTGTTCGCTCTTCCCGGGCGCCAACAGCCCTTGCTAGTTCGCGGATCCGGTCCCATTGCCTCTGCCTGTCGTCCATCCCAGCGAGGTGAAGGAAGCTCTGATTTAGTGTTGGGTTTGATTGTGTAGTGTTCTCTCCCAGATCTCTTCCACCCCCTTTTATAAGCCACAGGGTTGGCATAGTGTGGTAAATTTCCTGCAGAGTCCTGTCTTTTGGTTCTGAAAAGCCGAGGACGTAGAGTGTTGTCATGTCGATCTGAAAACCTGGCGAGGCATAGTGTTGTCATGTCAAACTTTACAGAGAGAAGTCATGTCTAGCTTTGCAGAGTGCTGTTTTTTTGGTCTGAAAAGCTAGCGAGGCAGAGTGTTGTCACGTCTTTCTTTGCAGAGTCATATCTTTTCAGTCTGAAAAGCTGAGGAGGTATAGTGTTGTCACGTTGCTGCTACGGGGGTCTTGTCACTGCGCAAAGCTGACTTGTCAGGTCACATCGCTGCACAAAGTATGTATGACTTAAGTCGTAGAAAGAGGGTGGTGTGGGGTGTCCTGATGCAGAATCATACACGTGGTCGCGGTTTTCAAGCAAGCAAAAAAGAGATATCGAAACACGAGACTAGCATAATAATAGTTGTACTGAAATTAATATTTACATGGCATGACTGATATTTAGAGGAACAAATATCTAATGGCGGCCCCTCTTGGGGCGCACACCGCGTGTCGTCCCTGGCTTCACCCGGCGATGGTCCGAGTATGTCAGAGGATCAGGCTACCTGACTACCCGACCGACACGAGTAGCCTGAGGTGGTGTCGCGAGGGGGGGGGGGTCCTGCGTCGGTTGGGTCGGTCCCGGCGCACCGTGCAGCTGAGAAGCCTCCAAGGAGAACGAGGTATCACACGGGTCCGTGAAGAAGTCCTCGAGGGGTGCCGATAGGTGTGCCTCGTCGTGCGACAATGAATCGTCCTCCCAAGGCATTCCTGTGAAGTATTACGTTACAAACGTAATCATGACGAAAGCACTAAAAAGAAAGTTACGCAAGCACGCAAAGTAGTCAGACCGCGATTGAGTGTATTAAGGTCATAACTATACTTACCTCGGAACCCGGTGCCGGTGCGGCCTCCATGCCTCGATAGGCGTCTTGCAGCAATGCAACGCGCCAAGCTCAATCGACGCCTCGCTCTCCGGGGGGAGCACGGTACTGAGGCGGCTACGGTGACGTGCGTCAATCACCGGGTCATGCAACTCATACTGGCCTCCGTCCGTCATATCTACAAATTAAGTGCATACATTGTAAAGAGTACGAAACATGTACAAAAACAAAAATTCCTACTTTAAAAATAATTTTCAGCATTAACTGAATAATTATTACACAAAAATGTAAACCTAATTAATGTTACTCAGCAGTTTAAACAGATTTGTAATAGGGTCTTCCTAGTTAGAGGATATTTTTAAGGAATAAGTCCAATTTACCCCCCTAAACTATGGACCGAGTCCAAAAAACACCATGAACTACAAAACCGTTCACTTTACACCCCTCAATTGTCAAAACCAGAGCAAATAACCCCCTCGCCCTAAACCACCCAGGTTTTAGCTGATGTGGCATCCACGTGTACAGATTTCGCTAACGTGGCGTACTGATGGCCTTCTTCTTTTGCTCCACGTCCACCGGCTCTCTCTCTCTACTCCTCCATAGTTCTTCTTTGGTCTAGCTTGCTCTGGCCGACTCCCCTCCTAGCCCGGCTCCCTTGGCCCGACGGCGCTACCGCCAGCTCCTCTCATGGCGCCTTGCTCCACTGACCCCGCGTGTGTGCTAGCTCTGCCCCAATGCTGCGCCGAGCATGCTGGTGCCGCGCTTCTTCAGGATCTTCGCTCAGTGGAATTGGCCCAGCTCGGTGATGCTGCGGGCCATCGAAAGACGACGACGACGGCGAGCCGGGCTCCAACTCCCGTTTAGGACCATGGAGGAACCCGCGATCGAGCCACCTCATGCCCGTCATCACCCCGGTGTACCTGCATGAACTCGGCCTACAACATCTCCCACGCCACCTCAGAGGTCATCACAGAGGGTGTTCTTGGCTTCGGCTCGGCTGCCACTTCGCAGAAAGCCCGTGCCTTTATGCGATGAAGGTGGTGGACCGGCGGCCGTGGCCAAGAAGCGAAGCCGGGCTGCGGCGGCCGAGAAGCGCATCCTCCGATCGCCGACCACTGCTCCTCCCCACACTTCGCCGACTTCGACGCCACCCGCACTTCTCTGCGTCGTCATGGAGTTCGCCCGCCATGACCTCCACTCCTTCGCCACCACATGCCCTCCCGCCGCTTCCCCTTCGCGCTCGACGTAACACACCCAAAAACCATGCAAGATTCATAATCCTTTCATGTCCTTGAAGCATTGGTGTTAACGTCATCGAGCACGTCTAGGTTCTACGCGGTAGAGGTGCTCCTGGCGCTCGAGTACCTTCACATGATGGGCATCGTGTACCACGACCTCAAGCTGGAGAACATGCTGATACATGCAGACGACCACATCATGCTCACCGACTTCGACATGTCACTCGAGTCCACGTTGTCGCCATCGCCGAGGAGGCGCGCGGCGAGAAGCATCTTGGCGAGGTGGTGGCCGGACACAGCCAGCGTGTCGGCTTCGACCCCTCCTCCGGTTCAAGAGGTGGAGACGTCGTCGGCGCGGCGCGGATCGCGCCGATTTGTGGTGGAGCCGATGTCCGCGCGGTCGTGCTCGTTCGTCGGGACACACGAGTACGTCGTCCCGGAGGTCGCCAGCGGCAGCGCTCCCCGAGCGGCGCGACGGGGTCAGGGGAGGCAAGCGCCGCAGCAGTGATGGCGAGGTGCTTGCGCCACTAGTGGATGAGGTCGAGTCATTTCACAGCACTAGCGCCCTCTGCGACATTTCGTCGAACAACTTCCGTGCAACATCCGGAGGCGGGAGCCGGGGAAGAGCACGGCGGCGCTGGCGGTCGGGTGCGGCTCCGGCCGAGTCAGGAGGAGAGGCGACACCAAGAGTGGAAGGAGAAAGAGGTGTGAAGTAAGAAGCAAGTGGATAGGAGGAAGAAGAAGCACACATGAAGGTGCTGACGAGGCGAAATAGTGCCAGCGTGGATGCCACGTGGACGCCACATCAGCTAAAACTAGGGTGGTTTAGGGCGAGGGGGTTATTTGATATGGTTTTGACAATTGAGGGGTGTAAAGTGAACGGTTTTGTAGTTTAGGGTGTTTTTTGGACTCGGTCCATAGTTCAGGGGGGTAACTTAGACTTATTCCTATTTTTAAATATTTTTCAAGTGCAAATATAAACAATAAACAAAGTTCTTCCTATTTTACTAACTAGTTTCGTACTTTAAAATTAATTTTTGACATTTCCAACATAATTACCACGCATAAATGGAAAGCTAAATAAAGTTGACATTATTTTTTACATATTTCTAATAGCCGTCTTCCTATTTCTGCTGATTTATCCTAAATTGTTCGACTGCTGTAACATTCATAACATGTGTACAACAAACTAAACTATATACATCTCAAATAATGTAGTACATAGTTTGACTACAATTATCTAATCTACTTAATTCTATGTCGCTATTCTACTTGATTTTAATCGCTATTCTACTTAATTCTATGTCACTATTCTACTTAATTCTATGTACTTAATTCCACTGGCTATTTTACTTAATTCTATGTTGCTATTCTACATAATTTGGCATAATGTATAAGGTTGCAAAAAAAATGCACCTGCAAGATGGCTGGCCTACTGGATCTGCTGCTCTGTCAATCTCTCTCCTCCGCGACGAACCAGCAGAGCTTCGCTACCTTTCTTCTCTTCCTCTCCTCCTCTCTTCTATTTTTTTCTAGAATTAAAATGAGGTTTGGAGGGATTTTTTTTTTTGGGTTTTTATAGATGGCATACTGTCGCCAGTTGAACTAGCGACAGGAAGATATCGTCAGTTCAACTGGCGACAGGAAGACTATTCAGTTCCTGTCGCCAGTTGAGCTGGCGATAGGTGGTTGGACCAGCGACAGGAGGGGAAGAGGGTCCCTATCACCAGTTCAACTAGCGATAGGTTCCTGTTGCCAGTTGAACTGGTGACAGGAACATATTTTTGTAATTTTTTGATGCAACTATTTATTTTTGTAATTATCTTTTAAAAAATATTATTTAAAAAAATTCGTAGCCTAGAAAATGAAATGGATGGGGACCTTAACAATTAGCTTCAGTAACACTATTTCAAACCATTGTACATCAGTTAGAAATGACAATGTTATATACATCTAACCTGTAGTAACAATGCAAAGGGTCCAACAGAACAAATTGTCTGGCACCCGTCGATGCTCCTGCTCACTACCTTAGGTAAGAAGGCTAGAGCACGTGACAAGGCCTTTACAAAGCTCCGCTTTGACTCGGTTCTGCTCGCTAAGGATTCGCCTTCCTGGCCCCCTCTTGCACCATTTCCAACCCAGACAGAACCGACTCAAAGCATTGCTAATTAGTTAGCCAGGTTCACCCCATTATGAACTTGTGGTTGCATGGTATGGCCCAGATCAATAGCTTGCAAGGTTAAGTCCTTAGGGACTACTCAGGAGAGACATCTACATCCCAATGTGCTTTCTGCACCCCCTTTACTGCACGATCACTCACCCAAGTATAAAATATTTTGGGTTCAACCCGGCCAAATGACCACCCTAGTCATGGCACAACATCTTTAACAACAAAGGGTCATACAATTCCATATATCATTAAGTCAAATTCATCACCATTGAATCATGTGATCGAGAGACATCGCATAACTAAAGCATGTCTAAGCAATATACGCACCCATGTTGGTATCACAAAGAGGTCCAACTAAGATTACCCAACCTATGGTGTCCAAGGGTACATGTCAACATGTCAAACACAAGTATTCAAGGAGTCATACTGTCGAGTAGGTGTTTAGCTATTTCCCAAACCATTTTTATACAATTAGCCATGCATGTTGGTATAAAACAAAGTAATTTTGCAAACTGGGTTCGACATGATCAAAGGTCTACGACTTGCCTTCGATGAAGAGCTAAGATTCTTCGGTAGAGGTAGTCGGGTCCAAGAACTCTTTAGAGCTGCTGAAATTTACACGTGCGAAAAGAGCCAAATAAATACAACAAAACCAAACAAAAACCAAAGACTACCAAACTAGAACCAAAAGAATGATTCTAAATTAAGAGGAATTTGGAACAGGCTCTCGGGAGGAGGTCCAACTGAGGTCGAGGGAGGCCCTGAGGAGGATGCGACAGCCTTGAGCTCCAAATGGACGGAGGCGAAACTTCAAGCACGGTGAAGCTGGGCGAGAGCAAGAGAGTTGAGTGAGGAAAAAGGAGATGAAGGAGAGCTGCTCAGGCTTTTATAGCCTAGGAGAGTCACTGTGAGACTCAGAGGCTCACACGTTCAAGGGTAGGTGAAGGAGGAGATGGGGGAAGGTAGGGGAGGAGACAAGAGGGAGAACTGGTACTGCAGAAGTGACAGCATTTAATGCGACACAACATCATTTAATACACTAGGACTTCTGCGTCAGCAGTGACGCAACGGAAGGAAGAAGAAGGTGAGCAGGGCTGACCGGTGGGACCAGTCAAAACTCGAGAGGGTGGTCCAACCAAAAGGGAGGTCGTGACCCAAGGGGTGGTCATGACCAGAGGGATGGTCGTGACCCAAGGGGTGGTCGTCCAGGACCACCCAGGAGGTCTGGGCTGAGGGGGAGGTCCAACGGGAGGGAGGTTTGGACAGAGATGGGGGTCCAAACGAGAGGGAGGTCTGGACAGAGAGGGAGGTCCAAACGAACAGAGAAAGGGAATTCAACACCAGAGAACTCCAACGAACTCAAAACAAACCAAATTTGAATTAATTGAGGTTTGATTAAGTCATTTTAAACACCTCAAATTCCAAAAACTCAAGTTAAGCTTTAGAACTTCAACAAAACCAAATGGTTATTTTTATTTTGAAAATCTTCAAAAAGGCTTAGAAAATCGGGACGTTACAGCCGCAAACCGAGTCACGGTTTTTCGTCAATTCCGGCGCCGTCAAGGACACTCCGGCAGTCCCGACCGCACCTACGGCGTTGCATCACCATCGCCCACCCCGTGCGCCCATCTTCGTCCCCGGAGCGCCGCCGCAGCTCTTCACCGCCGTCAAGGCCGCACGCGCCGCCGCGTTCCTCCTCAACGCCGATGTTCCCCTTGCACCTAGCTACAACCATGGTGAGCCCTAGACTCCTCGTGATCTCCTCTACTCGATGGTACCCTCGTTGGCCGCCGCTGTGCCGCCCTTCGCCGGTGAGCCATAGGCCGGAGCGCCGCCGATCTTGAGCCAACGTGACTCGCCCACGTAGACGCCACCCATGTGCCACCTCAGCTCCTCGCCTACGTGGCATGCCCACATGTCCCTGACGCGGCAAAAGCCACTATTCCATGGCTCTGGTCCACCGTGGACCGAGATGTTATTTCGTGGACCCGGTCTATGGACCAAGGCCCACATGTCAGTGAATCAAATCAATTCCTTTTAAAAATAAATTCAGCCAAAAATAAAAAATCAATTGATGACGTCATCGTGATGCATTAATCTGGTTTTCCTTTATAAAAATAATTCCAAAATTCCAAAAAATCCCAAATTCATCATTTCATGTGATTTTAAAACTTCCAAGGGTTCGTTCTCCTTCATACGAACTCCGATTTCGTCGATTCAAATTTCTAAATTCATATAAATTCAAGATCTAGCTAACTAAACTAAAATTATTTAATTTGGAGTTCATTTGAATCTTTATTTGAATTTTGTTTGAATTTGGCTTATTTTCGCGTATAGATTTTGACAACTTCGGAGAGTCAGATTTCGACGCCGTTTGAGAGCAACTATTCAAGCAAGGCAAGTTACATCTTTGATCATATTTGATCCCATTATTTCAAATTATTTAAATTATTACTGCATGCTTATTTATATTCAAGAATTTAAATTCTTGTTTTAAATTTATAGATATGCCTAAATCCTTTGTATGTCCAATGTTGATATTTGAATAGAATATATTGTCACCCTAGATAAAACCTAGTTGATACGATAGTATGAACTAGGACCATTTGAAAATATTATGCAAAGACATGCTTAGACCAAAACTGTTTGATTTGGGGAATTTCAGCCAAAAATCAAATGTTGTTTAAATTGTATCCGTGGCATTGGTGTGTTATGGAAGTTTATAAATAATTTTGCAAAATGAAATAAAATGATGGTTTGTACTTGGGTGAAATGGTTGTTTGGATGGTACATGTTGATGCACGGGATCGAGTCATTTCTATGATCGAAACCTATGGGTTTCATGGAAAGTTGCCTATGTCAATTAAGGACCGGTCTTCGAGTGTATTATGCTAAGCCATACCGTACTACCACATGTCTTGAGTGGGCGGGACCTGGCCAACTAATTTACAACATTCCATCGTGGTTGTGCTATTCGGTTGCGTGGGTGTCTCTTATGACCTACTTTTATGTATTCTCACCTGGCGCAAGAGGGGGCTTAAATCCAGCGGATGGTTAGTCCAAAGAAAGCAAAACCTTAGCGAGGCGGGACTACGTTGAGATGGCGCATTGTAAAGGCCTTGTGATAATCTCTTAGTCGCACACCTACTGAAGTGTGTGAGCGGACAGTACAAGTTGATTATCTCTTGTGGGTAAAGTTATACAACCTCTACAGAGCGTAAAACTATTTGAATAGCCGTGTCCGCGGTCATGGACATGCCTAGCAAAGCTGCTCCAAGTTAGATCTTTGGTTTTGTTTTCAAAAGACTTATTCAAATGGTTTATCAAAATGGGAATTGGGCAGGAAGCCATGTGATAGGAGGGTATCCTTCACCATTCTTGTGTGAATGTTATCTGACTATAAAACTGAGAATTTATATAATAAATTTTAGTTATAGAATAACTGCTTTGGAACTTAGTACGAGTATTTAAAGAAAACATTGCTTTATGCAAATTCAACCAATAAGCCTTCCTTTGATATATCCTTGCATGCATTATAATATGTTATTGGGTGTAACTTGCGAGCACGGAAGTTGTGCTCATCCTTGCTGAATGCAAATAAATTTCAGAGGAGAAGGACTTCACCGCTGGTGTGGATCTCGGTGACTAGGCCGCTACCCCAGTCGATTGCTTGTGGCATATCAGCTGGACTCCACTACTTCTTCGTCTTCCACTGTGTTCTTTATTATTGGCTTGTAAGCCTCTATTGTAATAAACTCTATTTATTATTAATAAAGTTGTGCGATTTATGGATGTTACCATATCTGTTTACTGTGTGAACTAGCTACTGATCATGGGACTAGTTCAGAAATACACAGAGGATTTGGGGGGTTACTCCCCGGTCTAACAACTCATCAGGGGACTCTTTCCATCTCTTACTTCGTAGTTTCAGATGTCTCACTTGTCCCCATGCTCTCCATGAATCTCATCTCTGTCGGGCAGCACACATATATGAACTGCTTTGTTGGGTTTAATGATAGCTCCTGCTTTGTGCAAGATCGTCGAACAAGAGTTGTCATCAGTACAGGTCATTGTTAGAGGGGTTTTGTAGGGCGCTATGTTCTTGATCGTTCGAGTATCCCTTTATCCTCCATTTCTGGTACTGCTCCTGCCCGTATTCCTTTATCCTTTGTTGTTGGTCCATCTACTCTTTGCCATTCTGCATCTACTTCTGTTTGCAAATATTTTCCTCAGTGACATCATCGCATGGGGCACTTGTGTGGCTGATGCCTCTCCATCTTGATTCATCAAGGTGTTCTTGGTCCTGTTTCCATTGACACCAATTTTCAGAGCAAGGGTTGTAGACTTGGCAAGCAAGTACAACTCTCATATCCTTCCAGCCTGTCTAAATCTGATCATCCCTTTAATTTGGTCCATTCAGATGTTTGGGGTCCTTCTCCATTTGCTTCGAAGGGTGGTCACTGTTACTATGTCATCTTCATTGATGACCACACTCGATACACTTGGATCTACTTCATGAGACACCGTTTGCAGTTGATTTCTATCTACCAGTCTTTTGCTCAGATGGTTCATACCCAGTTCTCTTCTGTCATTCGTGTTTTTTGTTCTAACTCTAGAAGAGAGTATCTTTCATTAGTTTTTCGTCAGTTCCTTTCTTCTAAGGGTACTCTTCCCCAACTCTCGTGTCCTGGTGCTCACGCTCAGAATGGTGTTGTTGAGCACAAGCACTATCATATCATTGAGACTGCTCGTACTATTCTCATTTCCTCCTTTGTTTCCTCTCACTTATGAGGGGAAGCGATCTCTACGACAGTCTATCTCATCAACTACCAGCCCTCTTCCAAGCTTCAGGGCAAGAGTCCCAGTGAGGTGATGTACAGGGCACCTTCTCGCTATGCTCATCTTCGTGTTTTTGGTTATGTCTAATATGTCCTTCTAGCACCTCGTGAGTGCACCAAGCTGAGTCCTTAGTCGATTGAGTGTCTTTCTGGGTTATAGATCTGAGTATAAGGGTTATCGTTGCTATGATCCCTCCGCACATCCCATTCGTATCTCAAGTGATGTGATCTTTGATGAAGGTCAACCCTTCTTTTATCATCCTTCTACACATCCCACTCCTTCCTTAGATTCCACATCTTTTTTGTGTCTACCTCTTATTCCTTCACTAGACTTGTCTTCTCCAGATACACTTTCTCCACCAGTTTCACCTTCTAGTGTGTCTCCACCACCAGTTTCTGGCACTTCCACTTTTCCCTATCACTATGGTCGCCGACAGAGAGTTCTTTCTGATCCTCAGACTTACATTCCTCTTGAACCTTCTGATCCTCAGTCCTCCTCTCCTACTGTTGACCCTCCAGGCAGTACTAGACTCTGACGATCATTCTACTACATCATAGTATGCCCTATGTGATCGTTCCTATATTTAGGCACCAGAGAGATGGGGGTTTTTCTCGTGCATGTGTAGTATCTGAGCCGAGTACCTATCAAAAAGCAGCTAGTATACCTGAGTAGCAGTTTGCTATGACTGAGGAGTTTACAACATTAGAGTGTATAAGCACTTGGGATCTTGTTTCGCTATCATCTGGAGCTGTGCCTATAACTTGCAAGTGGGTGTACAAATGAAAGACCAAGTCAGATGGTTCAGTTAAGCGATTCAAGGCTCATCTTGTTGCAAGAGATTTTCAACAGGCTTATGGTCGAGATTATGATGAGAATTTTGCTCCAGTTGCTCATATGACTACATTCTGTATTCTCATTGCTATTGCAGTGGTACGCTCATGGACTATATCTCAGATAGATGTCAAGAATGTATTTCTTCATGGTGATCTACATGAGGAGGTCTATATGCAGCTACCGCTAGGTGTTGAGGCTCCTACAAGCAATGTTTGTCCTTTTAGGCGTGCTCTATATGGTCTCAAGCAAGCTCCTCATGCTTGGTTCGAGCGTTTCAGTTATGTGATTTGAGCTGCTGGTTTCACTCCAAGTGAGCATGACCCTACCATGTTTATTCACACTTCTCAGTAGAGTCATACTTTGCTTCTGCTATGTGTAGATGATATGCTGATCACAGGAGATGACATGGATTATGTAGGATTTGTCAAGAAGAAATTGAGTGAACAGTTTATGATGTCAGATTTGGGACCACTAAGCTTTTTTCTGAGGATTGGGGTTCATTCTTATGGTGATGGCTACTACCTCTCTCAGTATCGCTATGTTCAGGATCTGCTCGCTCGCTCTGGTATGACTGATACTCGCAATGCTGTCACACCCACGGAGCTCCACCTGTAGCTTCGACCTACACACGGTGTACCACCGACAGATCCTTCTTGCTATTGCCAGCATGTTGGGGGCCTTGTTTATCTCACTGTCACCAGGCCAAACGTTCCTCATGTTGTTCATGTGGTTAGTCAGTTTGTCAGTGTTCCCACCTCAGTTCACTTTGGTCATATTCTTCGTGTACTGAGATACTTGAGGGGGATTACGTCCAAACGTCTATTCTATGTCAGTTCGAGTCAGCTTCAGCTCCACTCTTACTCTAACTCCACTTGGGTGAGTGATCCTGCTGATTGCCGATCTATCACTAGCTACTGTGTCTCTCTTGGTACTTCATTCATTGCTTGGAAGTCCAAGAAGCATACTGCAGTGTTACGCTCTAGTGCGGAGACTGAGCTTCGAGCCCTTGCCGCTACCACCTCAGAGATAGTTTGACTTTAATGGCTCTTGGTTGATCTTGGTGTTAATTGTGATAATCCTACACCTCTGTTTGTGATAATGCAACACCTCTGTTTGTGATAATACAAGTGCCATTCAGATTGTTAGTGATCCAGTCAAGCATGAGTTGACAAAGCACATTGGTGTTGATGCATCCTTCATACGGTCTCATTGTCAGCAGTCGACTATCGACCTCGAGTATATACCCTCAGAGCTTCAAGTTGCAGATTTTTTTCACTAAAGCTCAGACTCGAGAACAACATCGACTTCATCTACTCAAACTCGGTGCATCAGATCCCCCTAATCCACCTTGAGTTTGAAGGGGGGGGTGTTAAGAGTCTTGTACATTCTCTCTCTCTTGGCCCATGTAATCCATGAGGCCCATGTAACCCTATGTCTTTATATACCCTCTCAATAATGAATAAGATGCACAGTTGTGAATAGCAAAAATATCTTCTCTCCCAAAAACTAAGACAAATCAGTTCAAATATTATCGGTAGGCACTATAGAGCGGCTCATGATGACATTAAAATAGGAGTGTACAAACAATAATTGTTAGCAAATAAAATGACTATTTCTCACTTTTGAATGTCTCTAAACATCTTGAATGATCTGCACATGGGGCATATAAACACTGTATTGCATTCTTGTTTTGAACTTCAGATATAATAATGAAGGTTTTGCCTATTGGATCTTTGCATGCCTTTATGGGTGGAGCTTCTCATACCCATCCACAACAACAAAGGAAGCTAACACTGAGGTCGGTAGACATCCAATGTATCACTAGCCCCAAGACGCATCTTAAGGCGGCAGCGTCTTGCATGGCACGACACCCGCATGGCACTAAGACGGCACGGCCGCAGTTCGAACTGCTGGGACGCCGGAGGCGAGGCGGCGAGGGCCGAGCGAAGTCGAGGTGGAGGCGAAGAGCCGGGCGAGCCGGGCGCCGACGGTGCACCGGAGCGGAGGAGGAGGAGGTTGTCGCGGGCTCATGGCGCGCACTCTTCGCGCCAGAGCGGATGGAGGAGGAGACGGGCCAAGCGGCGTCGTGGCGGTGCGGTGCAGTCTTTGCGCTTGGCCGGACGGACGAGGAGGTGACGGGTCATCGAGGCGGCGCGACGACGGCAGTCGTTGAGGCGGTGGCGGGGCCACGAGGAGGCGAGGAGGAGGCCGCTGGGAGGCGAGGTGGTGGCGGGTCGACGCCGCGGGAGGCGAGGAGGCGCCGTGGGGAGGCAAGGAGGCGGTGGGGTCGACGCTGGAGGCGAGGAGGTGGCGGGATCGCCGCCAGGGAGGCGAGGAGGAGGACGAGGAGGCGGCGGGCAAGGAACAAGCGAGGTAGCCGCGAGGCAAGCAAAGCGAGGACGGAGGCGGGGCGGACGAGCGAGGCAAAGAGGAGCCAGGGAGAAGAGAAGAAGATGGAGACAAGGGCAAATGCGGCAGAAACAGGTCGTGGGCCATGTTCCAAGACGCAAGCACTACCAAAAAATCGACCGTTTTTTTGACCGTTGAGTGAATTTTTTGACCATTGAGTGATTTTTTTTACCGTTGGGGGGCTTAAAAATAGCAAAAAAATTGAAACAATTCCAAAAAATTTTCTATAAATAGGCATCATACCCCCCTCATTCAAAGACCCTTCATTCTCTATTCTCTCTTTGAAATTGTGTTGTGCAAATTCAAATCCATGTTGAGCTAATTTGGCAAAATTCAAAAAATTTGTGCCAAAATTTGGAAATTTCAATTTTCATCGACAACGATGACAGAAGTCAATGAAAGAGGTACAATACTATTTTTGTAATACTTTTATTGTCAATTATTGTTATGCTAAGATTAAAGTAGTAATAATGTTAGTTTCGATTTTGCAGTTTTCGTTATGGACAATCCTTACGATAGCTTTGCTCTTAGTGAGTTCGGACTTTCATCTGACGAAATTGCGTTTATGGAGGCGGTCATGGCTGCCTCAAACGAACCGGAGGTTTCACCGAGGAGCAAGCCGAGTTCCGCCATCGCTCGACATCAAGATCGTGCTCAACGGCAGAACCGAGCAAAGAGGTTGAGGCCGTCTACATCGGGAGTGTGGGAGAATTTCGACAGGACAACCAGGCAAGACGCAGTGGGAAATGAGGTACCATATGCTATTTGTAAAATTTGTCGCCATGAATTATCTGCAAAGTCTACAGGTGGAATGGGGCACTTGCTTAGACATGCTACAAGGTGTCGAACCAAGCAAGGATTAGTGATGAGGCAGACGCAACTGCAATACAACCCCGACGGTACGGTATCTAGCTGGGACTACGATCCTCAGGTAGCCCGCCAATCTCTCTGTCATTTAATTGCTTCTGAGGATTTACCGTTAGGCTTTGGCGAATCTGCTTCTTTCCAAAATTACATTAGATTGCGATAATCCTAGATTTTCTTCCGCTTTCTAGATAGACAACAACAAGGATCTAGTAAAATACTATAATGAATGTCGTAATAAAATAAAGGAACTATTTAGCACGTGCACATTTTGGTGGCCTTGACCTCGGACATATGGAGTGGTCGGGCTAGGAGGATTATCTTAGTGTAGTTGCGCATTATGTTAATGACGATCGGGTAATGGAGAAAAGGATTATAGGTTTGAAATTAATTGATGTAGCACACACGGGGGAGAATATTGCGAACTGTATTCTCAAAGTCGTGGAAGACTTTGGTCTTACAGATAAAATATTCGCAATTACCTTAGACAATGCCGCTTCAAACTCTAGGGCCATGGACATTCTTACTCCAGTGTTGAGTACATAAGCCGATTCGTTCTTGCTACATCAACGATGCGCTTGTCATATTATTAACCTTATAGTCAAATGTGGTCTGAAGAGGTTGAGTCCGTATATTAGAGCTTTTCGCGATGCGATTTCTTTCTTGAACAATTCTAACGTAAGAATAGCACAATATAAGAACTTCTGCAGGGTGATGGGTGTACGTCTAAGAAAGTTCGGTTTGGACATGGAGGTAAGGTGGAACTCTACTTACCTCATGCTTAAGCATCTTTTACCATACAAGAGCACTTTTTCTGTTTTTATTCAAACACACTATCCTAGCAATCGACTTTGCATTTTGTTATTAATCGAGCAACATTGGTTCGTTGCTGAGAAGGTACTGTCATTTTTAGAAATTTTTTACGAGGCAACTGTTGCTTTGTCCGCTGTCTACTATCCAACATCTCCTATCATTGTGCATACTATTTTACATATTGCTACTCAATTGAAAATGCATGAAAATGACTTAGTTTTACGTGAGGCTGTTATTTCCATGAAATCTAAATACCTTAAATATTGGAGAGAAATCCCTTACCTATATGCATTTGCATTTGTTTTAGATCCTAGGGCTAAAATTGGTGCATTTGGTACTATACTTGATCTTCTTAGTGATGCTACGGGGCTAGACTATACTAACTATTTTGCAGAAGTTCGTTCTCGGTTATACGAGGTTTACCAAAGGTATGAAAATAAGTTCCGAGAAGTCCGCTCGCAACGACCTCCAGTAGCCCCCATCTCGAGTGGGAAGACAAGTATGTGGGGCACGATCTTTGGTGCCTCTTCATCCAGGTCCAGGTCTTCGTCTTCTTCTTCTTCGCACTTTTACCGCTCGCCCAAGACCCACAAGGAGCGGGGAACTATCCACCTATCTGGACAGCGATACGGTCGATTTCACCTCAGAAGGTTTCGACATCTTGCAATGGTGGCAAGCCCATAAGTTAACATATCCCGTGCTATCCATACTTGCACGTGATGTGTTAACTATTCCTGTCTCTACGGTTTCCTCCGAGTCTGCTTTCAGTCTTTCTGGAAGGATATTAGAGGAGAGAAGAACAAGTCTAACAAGTGAGATGGTAGAGATCCTTCTAACTGTGAAGGATTGGGAACAAGCTGATTCACGAACACAACACTCTGTGGAAAATCCAGAATTGTCAGAGGTGTTCAAAATCAGACTTAGACAATGACACCGACACATAGAACAAAGATGTATCATGTATGTAGAATTATAGAGCTATAGGTCAGACTCTTTTTTCCTTTGCCAAGGTTTTCTCATTTTGAGTTTTTACTTGGCAAAGGTTTTAACGAGGCAGCTAGTTGGACATCAATAAAGCTCTTTATTACATTTTCAATATGATTGTCTCAATTTTTTAAATTTTCATGTCTACTTCAATTCTACACATTTTTCTAATTTTTTGGATTTTTTAATTTTTTTTCTTACGATGGGCCAAGCGGGCCACATCTCGCCCGACAGTTAAACGGGCTCGTCTTGCCCCAAGACGCAAGACGAATGTCCGTCGGGCTGTGCCTAGGCCGCCACCCCAGCCTATGGGCGGCCGTACGAACAAAGACATCTGGCCGAATGGGCCATGCCTAAATGGTAATGTCTTGGCAGCCCATTTGGCCGTGTCCGCCTAGAGAAATATGTCGCCTTGAACTACTCCCTCAACCGCTGTCATGCCCCCAACCAAATCGATAGAGGCAGAGGGGAATTATTGAAGTCGATCTTACCCTAGATGGAGGGAGGGAGGAAGATGGCCGTGCAGCCACGACAGCGTCAGGAGAGGGAGGCGGCAGTGGAGACCTAGAGGGCTGGGAGTTGGTGGAGAAGCGGATGGAGTTGGCGGAGATGAGCCCTAGATTCAGTTTCGCGCGCATGTCGTCGAGTCGCCGTGCGCTGTCCCCGCTTCTTCCTTGATGCCAATCACTCACTGCATATCATGTTGTAGAGAAGGAGATGGGAGACGGAGAAGAACAAAAGAAGGATGATAAGAATAAATAGGCAAACAAGCTTGCAACTGCCACCCAAAAGAAGGATGATAAGAATAAATAGGCAAACAAGCTTGCAACTGCCACCCAAATACGTAGTTGCTTGCAACTGCTGAGTTTGTATCCACGTTCGTTCAAGCTCAACGATTGGCGCGTCCACATCCTCAACGGCGAGATCTCCGGCGGGACGGAGAAGGGGAGTAGGGAGAGCCGCCGGCCGGCCACGAGTGGTGGCCGACGAAGGCTTGGGAGGTGGTGAAGGCACGCGGAGCTAGGGTGGTGGTGAATGGCGCCGACGACCATATCTGGCTAGATCTGGATGGGCCTGATCAGATCCGGCCAGTGGAAGCGGCGGCGGGAGAGGGGCTAGAGGCGCGTGAAGCATAGGAGGAGGAAGCGTAGGAAGGGTCGCATGTGATACTGGGAGTGTAGGAGTAAAGGCTGACAGTGTTGAACGGCGGCAACCATATCAGGTCGGATCTAGACAAGTTCGACCAGATCCGACAAGTGCAAGCGATGGCGGGGAAGGGGGGAACGGAGCTAAGGCGGCGACTGGGGGGAGGGGGTAGAGGAGTACATGGAATTGGAGTTAAGGCTGCAGGGAAGGGGGCTGAAGCGCACGGAGCAGAGCAGAAGAGTGAGGGGGAGACGGGGAGGGGGCAATGTGTGTGTGTGTGTGTGTGTGAGAGAGAGAGAGAGAGAGAGGAGCGGAATGGGCATGGGGACGGCGAGGGACGACCGTACGAGTGCGGGTTGGGTTTTCAGGAGGGAGGATGGGGAAGCGGCTGGCCTTGGGCTATCAGCGCCAATTATTTGTGAGACTGGTGGTGTGGAGAGAACAGACCACCACCAAGTCCTTCTTTTAAGTAGTAGAGATATATACCAAAGTAGAGATATATACCACCTGAGTTGCTGCTGCCGATCTTGACAAAGGTGTCATACCTTGTGGTGGAGCGATTGATGCCAGTAATCAACCAAGAACTATATACTATGGCAATGCGTTTTGTAAACCTTGCTTGAAACAAGGTGTTCATAAAGGTTGCCGAGGAAGCAAATATAAGAACCAATATTCTGTGTGGTCAATTAAAATTAAGCGAAGAGACTTTCAAAAGAAAAGTATATCAGTGAAGGCACAATCAATAAGAAACTCCTGCCTTAGAACAGGCAAAGAACAATAACACCGTATCATTTACATGCACTGAAATCACAAATAGCGATTGGTGCTTTTATTCAGCGCGCGATTGTTTTACATCTGTACAATGTACACGAAACTCTTCTCACCTGTGAATACGGTCAGACTACAATGACCTTCCTCTATGGAAGAAAAGGGTTCTGAGATGAACAGACCTCCTTTTGCCGCTGGTACGCTCTTCATAAAACCAAAATGAATTCCTCAATCAGTTATAAGACTTAATGTAGACAGGGGGGGAAAACGTATAATGAAAAGGCGAAGTGTATGGTACCTTGAAGCGCTGAAGGCACCAAAGGAAACTGCTGCAAAAATTATGAGTAGAAAGGGAGCTTTAACCAATGTCTTGTTTGATCTTCCATACCCCGTCGGAACGCCAGACCTCATTACATGTACTACATGTATGATCTATCTCATTAGCTGCTTAGGTTGAGGACACAAATGCACGTATCACGAAATCGAGTTTACCTTCCATCCTACTCCCAGATCTTCTTCCTGCAAACGGCAATGAACAAAACTTAATCTCTCGGCGAACACGATGCTAAAGTAAGCACCTTACTAGTTGTAGGTTTTGCAAATGCATGTATCGGTTATGTGAGTGAGTGACATACCATCCTTGAGACAAGAATATGCTTCTGATATCTGCACAACATAAACACGAAACTTTGTATATTACAAGGCTGGGAAAGGTAAAACTCAGAATTGTATTACAATGCTTGTACTGTAGACCAAATTCAGATTCACCCAACCGGAAAAAATATGAATGTTACTACGTGGAAACAGCAATAAATTGTCATCTCTGCTAGAGAATGTAATGTGTTGGTAAGCTAAAGAAGTCTGTCAATGGTAGAAATAACAGATAAAATAACATCATGCTCACTTTAACGCCGAACAAACCATTGAAGATGAGAAACAAGCTAAAATTTGAACACTTTCAGGTTGGTAGAAGCTATGCATTAATTTGTACTTGTCAGTTCAGCCTTTGCACAGGAATTACAGGCATGACGCCGATAAGATCTTCACTACAATTTTACCTGACCTGCTTGAATTTTGACTCGGCCTGAGATTTTTGATGCGTTGGGACACGATCAGGATGGGATTCCATCACCATTCTCCTGTACGCAGCCTTAACCTGCATCGAAAGATGAGTAGCAGAAACTCAAAATTCGCAAGCGTATGGGCAACACCTCCTCATTTGGCACCCCGTTTTGCCAAAATCCACCAGAAACAGCACAGAGACTGGCGCGTCGGAGCAAGAACTAGCTAACCAAATCGAGACCAACACAACACCAGGAAGAATTAGGATTGGGGATTCGCGGGGGAGCACTGAGGGAGGGACAGACCTCGGAGGGGGACGGGCGGGAGTAGGGAGGGAAGCCCAGGAGCTCCATGGCCTCGCTGCTCCTCATCTTGGCCTCTCCCCCTCCCTTCCTTGTGCCGGGCCGACCCCTTCGGCGGCAGCGGCGGCGATGGCTGCGGCGCTGCCTGGGTGGTCGGTCGGTCGCGGCAGGCACACGAATGAAGACGCCGCAAGAGCCGTTCCACGTCTTTGATTGCCGCGGGCGCCTCGGTGGCAGTCTTCGAACCGCCAGATCCTGTTTCCGCCAATCTCACGGCCGAGACGCGCGGTTACGGAAATCGTCCCTCCGCTATGCCACTAGGACCAATCTGAGCCGCTTAAGTGTGATCTAACGGTGATCGGTGGCCCGAGATGGATCGCGATGGATAATCGCGATCCAATCCACCAGGGAGCTAACGGATAATTCGACACAAAGAGGGGTTCTTCTGAAAATACACCCGTTCGCCGCAACACTAGAATCGATCTGGACCGCTTAAGTACGATCTAACAGTGATCCAATTCTTGGGGGTTCTTAAGCAGAGCCCAAGTGGAAGAAGGCCTCAAACATTGTCGGGCCTAGGTAGGCCCAACACGTCTGGCCCACGAATCCACCAAGCTGTGAGGCCCGTGGGTGGAAACGAGCCGGCTCGAGCTAGACTTGCACAAGCTCGGATGAATAGTGGGCTTGGCTCAGCTCGATACTACGGAGACGAGCTAGGAGAGAGGCTCGGCTCAGCTCGAAACCAAGCTCGAGCAAGCTCGAGCGGGCTCGCGAGCCACGCAGCAGACGAGGGCGGGTAGGCGGCCACAGCCTGTAGTGGAGGTGATCGAGGGCGGATGGGCGGCCACGGTGGCAAACCCTGGCGTTCTCACTCATCGAGGTTGATCTCCATCGCCGGGGCTTGAGTGCTTGACCCTGGTGCGTGTCTTCGGCGACCGGGCACTGTTCCTCAGCCACCACTGGTTGCCTGATCTTGAGAGGCGGGGTGGAGGAAGGGGAGGTGGGGAAGAAGGGGAGGAGGAGGAGGCGACGGCGAGGTCGATCTTAAGAGCCGCGGAGGGGGTCGCCAGGTCGGCGTCAGAGCAGCACCACGGGGCGACGACGTGGGCGGAGGCGACGGCGAGGCGTCCCTGCTCCCGTGGTAGTGGGTTCGAGACATCGGGTCCTTCTCTTCGAGAGGTGGGAGGTGGCCAAAGCGGGAAGGGGTCGGCGTCGGGGCAACTCCGCGGGGCGACGACGTGGGCGGAGGCGGCGGCGAGGGCGTCTCAGCGGTGGTGGGTTCGGGAGGTGGCCAAGTGGAAGGTGGAAGGGGAAGGGGATCTGGAAATGGAATCCCGATTCGGGTCAGGAGGGACTCAGGGAGAGAAAGGGGGATCAGGGTTGGGGGGGTTTGGGAATGCCACTGGGTCTTTGTGGGCCGAGCCAAATGAGGCTCGCGAGCAGTTCGCAAGCCAGCTCGGGTTTGGCTTGTTTGCTTTGCAAATTGGATAGAGGGCTCGGCTCGACTCGGCTCGAAAATTAATAAGCTCGAGCCACACCAGCTCAGCTCGCGACGAGCTAGAGCAAGATCACAAGTCTCGAGCTATTATTCCAGCCTACGCGTGTTTATATAACTACTGCCGCAACGGATGCCCAGGCAGCCGCGCGCGCTGCAACAGACTCACTTTCGCGAGGTCTCGCGCGTGCGGCGAACCAAGCGCCACCCAATGCGTGTGCGCCGAGGAGGAGAAGCGGCCGTGCGGCTGGAGCACCAAGCCGCACACGCGCGCCTCGTCAAGTCGGCGAACGCTGACGCCTTCCTCGCCACCTCCGTGATGCGCGCCTACCTCCGCGCGTCGCTCCCGCTGCAGTCCCTCCCCCCCCCCCCCCCCCGGCGCGTGCCCCACCTCCTCGCCAACTCCTCTCTCTCTCGCCCTATAGGCCTCCGCCTCCGCCGCCGCGCTCCCCTCCCCCGCGCGATCCGCTCACCTCGCCGCCTCGCTCCACGCTCACGCGATCAAGTCCGACTTCGCCGCTGTCGACCTCTTCGTCCGCACCGCGCTCGAGATGTACGCCAAGTACGGCCGCGCGGACCTCGCGCGCTCCACGTTTGACGAGGCGCCCTGCCGGGACATGTTCCTCTGCAACGTCATGCTCGCGGGCGGATCCAAGTGAAGTTTTAGGTGCAGGTGACATCGGATTCAATATTGTTTTACTTTATCAAAACCCACGTATGTATAGGCGTCACACAACGTATATGTGGTGACATGTACGATGACACCCAGTCGATTACGTTCTAGATTCGCCACCGTGGCCTACGTCGCGCACGGGGAGGTCGCAGAGGCAAGGAAGGTGTTCGATGGAATGCGGGACAGGGACCAGGTGTCCTGGAACACCATGATCCACGGGTACACGGTGAGAGGGGTGGTCAGCATGGCGAGGGAGATATTGGACGGGACGAGGGAGAGGGATGCCTTCTCCTGGAGCTAGATGATCTCGGCGGACGCCAAGGGATGGCGGTCCAAGGAGGCGCTGGAGCTGTGGCGGGAGATGCGTGCGGCGTGTGTCGCGCCGGACTGCATCACCATGGTGAGCGTGCTCTCGGCGTGCAGCGACATGGGGGCGCTGGCCGTGGGCGCAGAGATACACCAGTTTGTGGAGAGCAACGGAGTTGAGGTGGACGTGAAGCTCGGGACTGCTCTGGTCGACATGTGCGCCGTGTGGTGACATTGAGAATTCGCTGAGAGTGTTCCACTCCATGCCGATGAAGGATGTGCTTACTTGGAGCTCGACGATTATCGGGCTAGCCAATCATGGGCTTGGTCATGATGCTCTCAATTTGTTCACAAAGATGATATCAGAAGGGCTGAAACCAAATGAGATCACCTTCATCGGGGTTCTTATAGCGTGTACTCGTGTTGGTCTTGTGGGCAACGGCAAGAAGTATTTCAATTCAACGCGTGAAGTGCATGGTGTTGAGCCGAGGATTGAGCACTACGGATGCATGGTCAACCTTTTGGGGTGTGCAGGCCATGTTGAGGATGCAAGGCAGCTTATCAGGAGCATGCCATTCGATCCAGATGCAGTTATTTGGAGAGCACTTCTTGAGGCCTGTCGCATCCATAAGAACGTAGAGATTGCAGAGGAAGCTATGGCCAAATTGCGAGAGTTGGATCCTCTTGCTGATGGACACTGTGTTATTGTCAAACATATATGCACAAGCAAACTCGTGGGAAGGTGTTGCGGAAATGAGGAAGACGATTAGGAGGGAGAGCATTCAGAGGATTCCTGGGAGAAGTTCGATTGAATGGGAGAACACAATTCACGAGTTTGATTTTGGTGATAGATCACATCCTAGGTCTGAGCAGATCTAAAAATGTGAGAACCCACATAATTAAAGTAAACTAAATAACAGTAATCGGTAATTAGCGATAATTAAAATTCTTTAATCCGGAACAAAGTTTAATCTCAAATTGGACATCAAACACTTAATCCACTCAATTAACAATATGAGCAGGGTTACAACAATCTATTTGCAATGCCAAAATAAAATATTACAAACTCGTCTGCTATTGCAAAATTCATTAGCAACCAATCGCAGTGTAACATACAAGAGCTAGTTAGATTACAATTCAATTCTTGTACGCATATCTCCACAACCTTCTTTGTCCGTGCGTCGCCAGCTAGCAGGCCCTCCCTCAATCCTCAATCCATCATTTGTAAAAAGCACAGAAGATGATTAGTAAAACCGAAAGAAATAGTTATAAGTTAAAATAAAAAGGGGTAAGGGCAAAGGATAAGCGCACAGCTGAACCATCCCCCCTAGAGTGGGGACTTGGGTCGTGCTTTTCCGGGCCGGCCCAAAGCACGGTCGGCACGGCACGGCACGTGGTGAGCCGGACCGGCACGGCACGAACGGCGGACTAGGCTGGGTCTAAGAATGCGGCCCGTTGGGCGGCACGACATGGCACGAAATAGGCCCAACCTTCTCATTCTAGCCCAATCCCTCCCTCTCTCGGCCTAGCCCAATCACTCCCCCACCCCACCCTGGTCCAACCAATAACCCCCCTCTGCCATCCGGCCTGGCCCAACATCCCTCTCGGCTGTAACGCCCCGGCCGGAGGCCACCCGAGAGGTCCTCCAGGATCTCCTCGGAAGTCCATCGGGACCTCCCAGGAGATCCGGTAGGACCGCCCAGGGGCATCTCCACGACCGCCCAGGAGGTCCAGCAGGATCTCGTGGAGGTCTAGAGACCTAACCGAGAAGGAGTGTAAGGCACAGGGAGATCACAACAGCCACGAGCCAACTCAAGAGAGGTCGAATGACCAATCCTGAGGAGGCGGTGAGACCTGAGGTGGTCTAAGTCCTCCCACGACCAGTTCCGAGGGTGGTCGTGGAGGGCTGGGATTACCCCAAAGGTGGTCGTGGTGATTAGGGATCACCCCATGCTCCTCTCTGTGAACCGAGCTAGTCCCAAGGATCAACAGCTAGCTCTTCACAGCATACAACAGTGGTAACATACACTTCAACGAGAGCTTTATTAATATCAACAAAGTTGTTTACAAAGGGGAGGCATACAAGCCAACAAGCCAGAACACATCAGAAGATAAATATAAAGGCCACCCGATACACCACAGGCAATCGGCTGGAGGGCGCATCCTAGTCGTCTGGGACCATTTGGTCCACTGCACAGATCACCCTAAGGCTTTCTTTCCCTGCTCAAAATAGTCATCAAGCAAGAGTGAGTACAACAACCGTGCTCGCAAGTTACACCCGTCAAATAACAGAATGACATGCATAAATGGATCTCTCAAAGGAAGGCTTAATATGGTTGATTTGCATAAAGCCAAGTTTATTTCAAATACAAGTACTAAGTTCCAAGGCAGATAACAATAGTTAAAATTCATTTTCCAAATTTCAGTTTTCAGTTGGATAACATTCATCACAAGTGGTGAAGGATACCCTCCTGTCACAAGGCTCCCCGCTCAAAACCATGGGATAGAGATCCCAAAAACAGTTTATCCAAAACCTTTTGAAAACAAAACCAATATCTAATTTTGAGTGGTCTTTGCCAGCACATCCATGACCGTGGACATGGTTATTCGAATAGTTTTCACTTTGCAGAGGTTGTACACTTTACCCACATGACATGATTCCTCTAGTTTGTTTGGCATTCGTCAATGCCACCTCTCACTGCCGAAGGTAAGAGGTCTAGAGTTCATGACAAGGCCTTTACAATGCATCATTCCACCACAGCCCCTCCTCGCTAAGGTTTCGCTTCCATTGGATAGAAACCCGCCGGAAAAGCCCCCTCTTACGCTAGTGGGAAACATAGGTTATAAAAGACCATTGACCATAAAAGACCTCCCACACATCAAAGTGAAACAACCGTGGTGGAACTTTGCAAATTAATTGGCCGGGTCCCGCGCCCCATTTTGGAGACATGTGGTTGTACGGTGAGGCATAGTCCATTATAGGCATAGTAAAGGGACGCTCAAAGGCCGGTCCTCAAATGACTAGGGCGACAACCACAGAACCCCTGAGCCTCAACTCTACCCAAGTTGAGCTCGTGCATGGACATGCACCAACCAAGCATCCAGTTCGCCCCAGTCCAAACCAATTTCCCTTTTTGTTTGCTTTTCAAAAATATTTATAAGCTTCCATGACAACCCAATGTCATAGCTAAAACATTTAAACAGTAGTTGGTCATCATGGTAAAATTTCCCAAACCAAATGCTTTTGGTCTAAGCAAGACTAAGCAATAAGTTTTTCAAATGATTCAGGTTCATACTATTGTATCAACCATTTTTTCCCTATGGAGACAACAGATTTATTTCAATATCAACAGTGGCCATACAAGGGATCTGGGTATAACTAAACTTTGAAGGCAGGTATTGAAATAACTAAGTAAAAGTAAGCATGCATTAATCTTTGAAATAGAACATAGTAATTTAAGATACTGGGTGCAAAATGGTCAAGAGTGTAACTTGCCTCCTGCTTGAAAGCTTTGCAGGCCCTCTTCCTCATAGCGCTTAGGCTCACCAGCGATGTCGAGGTCTACACGTTAAAACAGCGCAAATCAAACCAAAGCCAAGTAGAAACCAAAAGAACTCCAAAGAAACATAAAACTAGAGCCAACAGAGAGGTTTGATGGGCTTGAAGGAGGTTCAAGGAGCTTACTGGAGGTGGTCCGAAGCTTAAGGGAGGAGGTCCAGAGAGCTTTGGAGGAGATCTAAGAGCTTGCTGGAGGAGTTGGGGAGTGGAAATAAGCAAAACGGGTAAAGAGGAAGAGCTGCCCAAGCTTTTATAGCCAGAGCCACCGAGATGTCCAAGGGCTCTCGGGCTCTAAAGTAAGTGGAGGAAATGATAGGAGTTGGTAAAAGACAAGAAAAAAGGTAGCTCAGTGCTGCCAAAAGGTGATAGCATTTAATGCGATACAACAGGCATTAAATGCGACACAACAGACATTAAATGTTTTGAAGACTTCCAAGTGCAAAGGACATGGTCAAAGAATAAAGAAAGAGGTCCTGACTGACAAATGGGTCAGTCAAAGCTCAAGGGGAGGTCCTGCGGAGACCTAGAGGAGGTCCCGCAGAGGTCAAGGGAGGTCCTCACCCACGGGGGGAGGTCCAAGCACAGGACCGAAGGTCTCGACTGCAAGGTGGCCTCAACCCGCAAGGGAGGTCCTTGTGAAACAACTGGGAAAAGGTCCTATGGACAAGGGGGGGTCCAAGAGACACAACCGCGGGGAGGTCCTAGGGACAGGAGGTCCAAAAGACACAACAATGAGGAGGTCCTATGGACAGGAGGTCTAGAAGACACAACCACGAGGAGGTCCTGTGAATAGGAGGTCCAAAAGACCTGCTTACAGGAGGTCTGAAGGTCAAGATCAAAAGCAACGGGGAGGTCATGATGGTTAGATCTCCCAAACGAGATCCCAACGGTCAAAATTGAGAGCAGGGGGAGGTCCTGATGGTCAGACGAGGAGGTCCTGTGAATAGGAGGTCCAAAAGACCTGCTTACAGGAGGTCTGAAGGTCAAGATCAAAAGCAACGGGGAGGTCATGATGGTTAGATCTCCCAAACGAGATCCCAACGGTCAAAATTGAGAGCAGGGGGAGGTCCTGATGGTCAGATCCACAGAGGGGAGGTTCTGACGGTCAGATCTACAAAGGGGAGGTCCTGACGATCAGATCCACAAGGGGGAGGTTCTGACGGTCAGATCTACAAAGGGGAGGTCCTGACGATCAGATCCACAAGGGGGAGGTCCTGACTGTCAGATCCACAGAGGGGAGGTACTGACGGTCGGATCCGCAAAGGGGGAGGTCCTAATGGCTAAGATCTCCAAAGACGAGGTCTTAACGGTCAAGATCTAAACAAGAGAGGTCCTGACGGCCAAGATCTCCAAAGGGGAGGTCTTAACGGTCAAGATCTAAACAAGGGAGGTCCTGACGGCCAAGATCTCCAAAGGGAAGATCTTAACGATCAAGATCTAAACAAGGGAGATCCTGATAGCCAAGATCTCCAAGGGGGAGGTCTTAACGGTCAAGATCTAAACAAGGGAGGTTCTGACGGTTAGGATCTCTAAAGGGGAGGTCTTAACGGTCAAGATCTAAACAAGGGAGGTCCTGATGGCTAAGATGAAGGACCAAGGAGGTCCTTAGGAACCCGGGGAGGTCCAAAAGAACACAGGAAGGGGCAAAGGGATACAGGGAGATTCAAATGAACACAAGGGATGTTCAAATGAATATAGAAGGGATTTCAAATGGACACAGGGTGGTCCAACTACAAGGGCAGTCTAGACACAAAAGAGGTCTAGACACACAAGAGAGTTCCAAACACAGGGAGATCTAGGCTCCAAGATATGGCCAAACAAGAGGGAGGTCTGGACATAAAGGAACGTCCAAACAAGAGAGAGGTCTAGAAGGGGGAATTTAACCCAAAGTTTAGATTTCAGAGATCAAGGATGTTTGAAACACAAACCTGATCTTAGGATATCTTAAGGGTAATTGTGACCCGAAGGAGAGGTCAAAATCGAAGAGAAACCAGAGAGAGGTCTAGACCTATGGAGATCTAGACCTAAGGAGGTCTAAACCAAAGAGATTCAAACCAACAAAGATGTGGTCTGAAATAAAGGAATCCAAACAAAATGCGAGGGGAGGTCCAGACCACCAAAAGAGATTAAGAGAGAGATCCTGACCCAAAGGATGGTCTGGACCAAGAGGGTGGTCTGGACAGAGAGGAATTCCAAAAGGCAAGGAAAGGTTTGAGCAGACAAGAAAAGGAGAACAGCTCCAGAAGCCAATCAAGAGGGAAGTCTAGAGAGAAAGGGCTGAGCCAAGAGAAGAGCAGAACAAGCTGAGGTGAGGGATTTCAATACAAGAGCTCTAACAGCTCCAAAGGACCAAACTTTAGGATTATTTGATGTTTAGCTTAGTCATTTTAAACACTCCAAATTCTAAAAACTCAGGTTAAGCTTTTGAAACTGTAACAAAACTGAATGGTTCTTTTTATTTTGAAAATTCAGAAAGGCTCAGAAAAACCAGGATGTTACATCGGCCTCCCTGAACCCCCATCCCCAACCCCTTATCCCGAGCCTGGCTCCCAAATTCCCAATCCCTAATTGCATTCCCTGATTCCTATCCCTCCAGCTCCAGCCGCCTCCCTCCCCACACGTCGCCGATCGCCGTCCTCCCTCCTTCTCTCTCCCCATGCGCCACCGCCCGCCCCCTCCTCCACTCCTCCAGCCACCTCCCTCCCTCTCCCTCTCCCTCTCCCTCCCCACGCGTTGTCGCCCACTGCCCTCCCTCCAGGCACCTCCTCGTCGCTATACTTCTCACCCCCTTTGCAAGCGCGCGACGCGACCGAGGTGAGCAGAGTTCTTCATCGACATCCAGGAGGAGGAGGAGGAGGCTATGGCGAGAGGGAGTGAGTGTGGATGGTGCACGAGTGTCTTTGTCTTCCTGGGCGGCAGCGATTGTCATCTTTCCAGGCGTCTATAGTTACTTAGAGCTGGGCTTGGACTGGCACGGCATGACCTTGGCACGACGGGCTTTGGGCCATGCCTGGGCTTGGCCGGAGGCGAGATGGGCCAGCATGGCACGACAAGGCGGGGTGACCGGGCCGAACCAGCACGGCACGACGCGGCCCCAAGCACGGTGGGCCCGGGCTATGCCGGCACGGCACGGCCCAATGCCCAACTCTACCCCCTGCCGAACCATTCCCCCTGGACAAAGCCTCTCATTTCCTTTCAGCCGAAGGCAAGCAAGCACAAGCCAAGCCACCACAAAGAGCCAGAAGCCCAAGCATCAACCACCACTTCCACTTCCACCTCCACACCCACAACCCACCTCAGAGAAGCACAAGGTGAAGGAGGAAGACGACGGAGGGGGACGACAAGCGGCTTCGAACCATCGACGACCACCCGGACACCACCATTAATGCCAAGACGACGAGGACCGAACGCCACAGTAGAACCAGCAAGAACAAGTGAAGAACACATCACCACCACTACACTGCCACCCCCTTTCTCGAACTGAACCCAGCAGGTAACCCATCCACCCTCTGTCGTTTTGCCCAAGGATGAAACCCCAGTTTGAACCACACTCCGTAGAGCACATACAACAATCTCAGTAGCATCGTCAATAGCTCTCAGTTCGCATCACATCACATAGCAATAGGGGGAAGGGAGTAGAGAGAGGGGTTAAAGGAGTAGTACTACCTCAGTATAGCAGTGGACCAAAGCGGCCGGCGGTCGGAGGCCGAGCCGGCCGGGCCGGGCCAGGGAACCAGAGCAGGGCAGACTAGGGAGGTGGAGCCGAAGGTGATTGTGCACGAGAGGAGCGGCTCTGGACCGACGGACCGGGCTAGAGATCGAGCCGGTGGCGGCGCTGGCCATCCGGTCGCGTCGGGGGTAGAAGGAGGTGGCGAACCGGAGTGAGCTGAGGGCGCGGGGAGGCACGCAGGGGAGGAGCCACGAGGGCGGCCGGGAGCATCGAGCCGGTGGGATTCATGAGCCAGGGAGGCGACCAGGGAGGCGCAGGGAGAGTCGGAGGCGCTGCGCGCACAAAGGCGAGCCGAGGGGCGCAAGGGCGCACGCGAGCACGCGACCGACGGCGGACCAAGCCAGTGGCGTCGGGCCACCATGGAGCTGCAAAGGGAGGAGGCGCCTTGAGCTTTGGCCGAATGGAGAAATCACCAAGGGAGAGAGGAGTTGAGAAGGAGAAGTAATGGAGGAATGGAGGGATGAGAGATGGGGAAGAAGCACCAAGTGCTTCTCTGTGGAATTTTTTTTGAAATAATTTTTTTTTTTACAAAACTAGGTCATCATTTCAAAAATTTATAAAAATAGGTCCTTGTCACCAATTCATCTGGCGATAGGCTCCTATCGCCAGTTGAACTGATTACAGGAACCCTGAACAGTGGGGAAATGTTTCTGTCGCTAGTTGAACTAGCAACAAGAATCTAGGAATTTTTAAATATAGCAAATAAACTCAAAAAATTACAAAAAATTTGTGGAGCATCCAGATAGAGTGTTCTTGCTTGTGTAATTTTTTCATAATTTTATCCGTTCTGAATTTGTCTCCAAAATTCATTTAAGTATACTATTTGTAGAATTTGTAAATATACAAAATTAGGTCCAAAAATTATGAAATTTTTTGTGAACACTCCTTACGTAGTGTAATTGTTTGTGTAATTTTTCTAGAATGTTATATATTCTGAAATTATCTCAAAAATTAAGGGTTTACACAATCAAGTACACTATATCGAAAACCTAAATTCAGAATTTTCGAGACAATTTCAGATTATATAAAAATCTAGAAAAATTACACAAAAATTAAACTATGTAAGGAGCGTTCACAAAAAAATTATAATTTTTGGACCCCATTTTGTATATTTAGAAATTCTACAAATAGTATACTTAAATAAATTGTGGAGACAAATTGTAATGGATAAAATTATGAAACAATTACACAAGCAAGAACACGCTATCTGGATGCTCCAAAAAATTTTTTTGTAATTTTTTTAATTTATTTTCTATATTAAAAAATTCTTAGATTCCTATCGCCAGCTCAATCAAGCGGTGAACCTACCCCACTGCTCAGTGGTTCTGCCGCCAGCTCAACTGGCGATAGGAGCCTGTTGCCAAATGAACTATTGATAGGGACCTATTTTGTAATTTTTGGGGGTAATGACCTAATTTTGTAAATATTTTTTAAAAAATATTATTTAAAAAACAATTCCTTCTCTGTGTGTGTGTGTGTGTTCGGCTGAGAGTGAATATGAGAGGAGAGAGAAGAGGTTAGGTGAGAAGGAGATTAGGATTAGTGGCTAGGTAAAGAATGATTAGAAAATTTGGTGTAGAAAAATTAGGAAAGATGTGTTAATTCTAGTGAACTTTAATAAGTGCTTTATTTGTGTAACAATAAAAGTTAGTAGTAAAATTAATATTTGTTTGCGTTGTGTAATTATTGGACTAAAGGGTAGTACAAGCTGTGTAATTGTTAAATCGGATAATTGTTTAAGCCGCGTGCGATTAATTAGCCGCAGACCAGATCGATAGAAATTAAGTGCAGGAAAAAGCTGCAATATTTATCTGTTGTTAATTGAAGCAGTTAATCACCTTTAGAAACCACTGGATTGCATAAATAGTCTGTTGCTTTAGAAAAAGATTGTTCGTAGTAGATTAACTAAATCTAACAACACTGAGTTTAGGTAGGCAAGTAATTAATCAAGTGCGTACTTAAAGAAAATGAATAGACGTATGTGCGCAAATAAAAATTGTTAGACTTAGTGGTACGATAGTACGAGTAGTATTTTATTTTCAGTGCGTTAGAGCGAAAGTTTCGATAACCTCAACCCTGGAGCTCATAGCCCGTAGAACAACCACAGTGGAGAGTGCTAACCTAGTAGGGGACCCGAAATTTTTTATTAAAGTAAAATGTGCTAACAAAATGAACGCACTAACTTAGGTATGCATTTTATCACCCAATATCAACTAAGTATTTATTTATTTATATATTATTCGTGTTGCCGCATTGCTACAGAGGACGAACCAACGCCGACAGGAGTAACTGATCAGGAAGTATTCGACGTCGATCTTTTCTACAATTACGAAGTCAAGCGATCCTCTTGAACATAAAAATAGTTAATTTAAATTTAAACTGTATATTGCTGTATTATATTGTATTGCATCAAAAATTGTTTCTCAAAATCCAAATCAAATGATTGAGATGAAAATGAATATGAAAGAATTGAGAATGATGAAAGGAAAGTGATAGAGAGAATAATATAGCTGGTAAAAGGGGCCCGTGGTAGGTAAGAAAATGAGGCAGGAAGTGGGTCCCTTTACATATGGTTATAATATAAGGACAAACAAACTCTTACTCGGTCAGAGGCCGTAAATTCAATACCAACTATTTTCCCGTTTCGGCGGGCAGAAAATATTACCTTGTTATGTGATTATGCTCTCCACAATGGGTAAGTAATATATGTGAGTGTGATGGAGGAACCTAGAACCGTGAGGAGATACCGGAAGTGGGGGATCCAATGCGCTATAGCGCTAAGGTGGAGTGTTAAGTGCAGGATAGAAACTGCCTCAACCAACATTACCGAAACTCAGTGGGTGATGAGGTCAGCACCGACAAAAAGTAATAGGTGGAGAAATTAATTCACATAACCTGGAAAACATTCTGTATTTTGAACTCGAAGTCGCATCAAAGGAAATGTGGTGGTCCTAGCTCAGAAAGGGTTCAGAATAGCTATGAGTAAAGTGGTATAAGTCTGTGCGATACTATATCAAATCATAAATTCATGCTAGTCTCCTGGATTGGAGTCTACGGGAACCGCTAGGGGTCTTTCTTCTCTCCGAGTGATAAGTAGTGTTTTCAGTATTAAAGTTTGCCACCTAATGTTTTAATAAATTATTTTCAGAAAATAGATTATATAGAAAATGTGATGACAAACAGGGATAGTCATACAATGTATGTTTGCTATTAATGCTTACTGAGTACACTCGTGTACTCAACCTTGTTAGTATTCTCTTTTGTAGATCCTAGCCCGGCCGGGAACTATTCCGAGTGGGACGAATGTCTTGTAGGTATCGATGCAACCGCTGGAGGAGAAGGCTTTGACTATGAGGACCAGGGCGAGATGGGAGCTATATTTGACACGTGGGACGAATAGGCGGCCGGTACTTCAGGGCAGACGAGAGAAGCGAAGAAGTTCCCTTTTGTATTTGTACAATACTTGTATTAAGAACCATAGCCTTGCGTGGCTATTACTGAAATACAGATGTACAGTTTCTATCTTATTGTTCTACTGCGTAACTCTGGTAAAGACTTACTATTCGTTGGAGCAGTGTTCTACTAAGCAAACGAATAGTAATCCGCATGCCTAAGTGTGATTACCCTTAGGGTAATGACACGGGGCGTCACAACAAAATATGGGAAGAGATGATGGATCGGTTAAGGCAAGCTAGATATAAGCCCATGACAGGCTTGGTATTGCAAGATATTGAGGAGCAATCTAAGGAACAAGCATTGGCTGAACATAGCGAGAAGTTGGCCATTGCTTTTGGGCTTTTAACTACCCCTGCGGGGTCAACTATTCGAATAACAAAGTGTTGTTGGTGTAAAAACCGAAAGCGAGTGACGGGGCGGATGTCGGTCGTGTTACAGGCCGGGGTCGACCACGAGAGCGAGGATGATACGAGGGTTTATACAGGTTCAGGGGTCCGAGAGGACCACCTTACTTCTATCGGCGGCCTGCTGGGGTTCGAGGATTCCTCCCAGAGGCACACCTGATGTCTTATTTCTTATATTCCTTGAGAGCTCTCTCTTCAAATGGGAGATACATGGGGTATTTATAGGCTCTTGGGCCTGTACAAATGACGGAAATACCCCTTTAGTGAGATAGCTAGTCTATAAGTACAAGCAAGGGGTATTACAGTCTTTTATGGGTACAAGTGAGGGATACAATTGGCTCTTGTAAGGCAATTATATTTCTTGATTCGCTAAGCAGGTGTCAACTTTGTAGAGTGGGTCCCGTCGGTAAAGAATGAATTTATTCTTCCAACACAAAGAATCTTAGAGCTTGTAAAGACTGTCATTCAGCTATTAAGCTTATCTCCTTGATATATGATCGCAAGTTGGTTGTTAGAGACCGGAACCGTTTTCACCATTTCAGTGAAGGGCAGTGCTCAAGTAAGTACTACCGGTGAAGTTACATACCTGTACCAAAACAACTGCTTGGTGCTGGGGTTGTTTGTTGTTCATATCGTGCAAGTAAGCTCAAGTTTGAGCTTGAGAAGTATTCTTTTAAGTGAGCATACATCTGAACGAACTGCATTCATAGAACAAGCTCCTTTCTTAAGTTTGCCAATAAGATCTGAAGAAGAAAGACAAAAGCTTACATTCCAGTACATAACTTCAGAAGAAACACAGAGATCAGGTAACTCTTATGTGTACACTTTAATTGTTTACATGATTACATCATATTAATTGTTTACATGATTACATCATATTTTCATTCATTCCTGTTAGCCAATTTGCCCAAGAAAAACTAGTAGTCTAAAGTCAAATTCAGAACATAAAGTAGCCTAGAGAAAAAATCGGTTATGTGTGGATGGTCAATATTCTCTTTTCAGGTATTTCAACTGTGTAGTTTTATATTTACAACTTAGTCTTACAACTGTGTCATACATAGTAGTATTGGGGCCTCTTGTTAAAAAAAAAGAGGGCTCTTTTATCAGAAGCTTTTTTTAAAACTATCAAAAGCTGTTGTTGTATCTACAAAGCTCTTGTCTCATAGAATCTTTCTGGAAATGTTGCTGGCTTTTGCATATGCCCAAGTCTTCTGAGAGCGTTGCACACAACTGCATCATAAAATAATGTCATACATTGTAAATTACGTCTTTGCAGTTTGTGCTGTACGAGAATGCTGAAGAAAAATATATGATCTGAATCACAGACTTGGCAAGGGAGGGGGCAATACCTGTCTGTATAGGGAACAGTTTCCAGATGACCTTTTTAGCTCAACTACATAAAGAGATTCATTGATCTCAAACACCTGGAATCACGATACAACAATGTCAAGAAGTTGCAACGTCTAATACAAACGAACACATGTGACATGATAGCTGTATTAAATTATTTTTAAGTGTGAATCTTTGATATGATAGAATTACCTCAGCAGAAATTAATAATGATCCATGTCCTCTTGGATTCGCTGGCCCCTTGCAATCTTGAATCACTTTTAGCTGTAGGACATGATAATATAAGGTTAAATTTGATGTCTATGCTATCAATTATGCATGAGTAGATCAGGGATAGTTCATAGTCCATAGACACATCCGAGGTCACTAACCTTGCCATTATTCTTCTGTACTTGGAAACCTATTTTTGTGACAATGCTCTCGATCTTCTCAAATAGATAAGTAGGGGAATAATTTGATGCAAATCTGATTTTCCTTTCAGAAACATCCTGCAACAAAGTCATATGTCTGACTTTAGTGGAAGGTCACTACCACATTGAATGACATCTGTTCGTGGCTTTGTCAATCACTCGTTCTTGGCTGCTGTTGTTTTCTTACATTCTTTAATATTTTTGTTGTATACTTGTATGATCATCTCAAGTGGGACCCTTCCAAGTTAGGGCCTGTTTGAATGTGGGGGATTGGACTAGGATCTAGTTTCGGCCCTTGGTAGTTATCAAGAAGTTTAAAAAAACACTCACAAAATAAGATGAAGAAACAAAGATTGAACTCACGTCTTTCTCAAAAAATCCAGATAGATCAAGGCATGAGGACATTCCGATGAGTTGAAAAGCATTGATTTGGTTGATTGCTGGGCTGTCTTGAATGTCATTATGCTTCAGAAAAAAACCAGATGAAGTTTAGTCTTTACCACTCAGTTAAAACCATGAGATTATACAGCAAACAGAAGTACTACTCACAGAGACTACCTCAGTCATATGTGGGTTGCCATCACCAATGCTGTTATCTTCATCATCATCAAAAGGCACAGCCGGAGAATAACCTTGATTGAACCAATCATGTGCCCTTATTCCATCCATATCTAAGCGGGTAATTGGGTTAGGATCCAGGATTTTTCGCAGTAAATCTTGGGCGCCTGGCGAAAGCCATTTAGGAATATGAGCATCCCCCTTCAGAATCTGAGAATAATATCACAGTGTGAGATATGGCTGCAGAAAATAGCCAAATTTTGCTAACGTAAGACTTGATTCCTTGCTTTATACCTTGTGATAAAGGACAACCATATTTTGGTCATCAAATGGAAGGTTCCCTGTAAGCATTACATATAGGATAACACCACAGGACCATATGTCGGACATGGAGCCATCATAACCTCTGTTGAGAAGGACCTAAATATACTCGCTGTCAGAAATTGCATCCTCCATATGCAGTAAGCAGAAGAATCATGAAGCAATAGTAGGTTCAGAGCCAGAGCAGAGAATGTTGTTTAGTAGTTACCTCAGGGGCTATGTAATTAGGGCTGCCACATGTGGTATGCAGTAATCCATCTTTCTGAAAAGGGGGCGTCATTTTAGACATCAGAGAAATGATTCAGCTTGATTTGACGTAAGAGAAAACGCCATACCCGTTGATGTTGTGGAAGGGCACTTAGTCCAAAATCAGAAACCTTTATGTTTCCTTTTGCATCAACAAGGACATTCTCTGGCTACAGAAGATGCAAAAGAATAACAGGTCTTAATCATGTATTCCATTTGGATCATTCCTCTCATTGTTTGGTATCAAAAGGTGACAAATCTCAAAACATAGAGTAACGATAAGTCCTGTGTAGTTACCTTAAGGTCCCTATGATAAACTCCCTTCTCATGGCAATGGCTTACAGCATCCATTAGCTGCTGGAACAGTTTTCTTCCTTCCTTCTCTGTCAGCTTACCCTTTAATGCCTGTTGTGCATTAAAGAGTGTGTTAGAAATGCATGTGAAAGCCTTAGCAAACTCTAGAATTTGCTTCATTAGTTCCTGAAGCATGCTTAGTTGAAAGAGAGTAGCAGAATCCTTACGATTTTGTCAAATAGCTCTCCTCCATTTACATACTCAAGGACCATGTATATCTTGGTCTTGCTTGCTGAAACCTGCAGAACGAAAAAACAATGTAATCCACTCAGGCTGGCCAAGGACATTGTGGATGTGGACAATTGAAAATAGTTGACTCGTAAACATTTCTGAATTTTGCAATCCAATAAAAAAAACATTAATTACATGTTCTCACGCAATTTTAGGTTTGAATCGGGTTTTCAATGGAGGAAGCTGGCCCCAGCCTCCTTGGTGGTATTGCATATTGCATCTCCTACAGAAATGAACAATCTGGGGATGATCTGTTCTCCGTATATTTCTTCTTACCTAAATATTGGCCAGTTTACTCTACCGCACTAGTGCGCAGATATTTGCTTTAGCGGCAGGTATCATTTATTAATCTTTCGCTTACAGGAGGTAAGCCCGACATGGGCATTATCCACTAATGCAATCAGTCGGTAAACCTAACATAAAAAAGGGTCTCCCTAATAAAACCATCTCGCTTGTTTTGGCAAATCCCCTCGGCATTGTATTTGCAGATATGAAACCAGCCCTCAGATTATCAGTTGGTTCTTAGTTTCAAATCAAGACTCATGTAAAGTGTTTTATCAAACTAGCTAGCTAGGTGTCCTCTTAATAGGCGAGATCTGGCCACGGAAAACTATATCGTTTTGGAAATTTTATCAGACCCCACCGATAGAACCGGTAATTGGTGGTTACCGGATATTTTGGTAAAATTTCGAATGAAAATTTGAATTTTTTATATGTAAAGACGAAATTTATCTACATTTTGAATTAGGATGAAAAATAGATAAATCCGATTTTTTTGCCTGCTATGAAATTTTATCGGACTCCACTGATAATGCCGATAACCGCCGGTTACCGGCGAAATTTTGCCGAGTTTTCCATGGATATGGCAAAGTTTTGACTTTGGCGGTCTGAACCCTTACTGTTTTGGCTATATTATACTTAGCAATTTGTAAAAGAATGGAAGATGATAAGTTTTTGCACAAATATGGATTGCTATTTGTTCTATTCACCTTTTTTTTTTTTGCACAAATGTGGATTGTGCGCTATGCTACATCAAATCCTAATGTTCCAAACCAAATAGCCTCAGTTGTATCACAAAAGTATAAATTTTTTATTCTGCCGTTGTTTGAACGCTCCTCACACCTCTTATTTGGCGCATCAGGCCATTCCCCCACCCCACCCACAAACGAATCAGGTTGACTCTTATGCATAAGGCCCAACAGACCATGAGTTCGGGCCCACCTATAGCACAAACATATCATGAGTTCGGGATCTATTTGTCTGCTTCTTGATTTCACCCCATACTTCTATTTGTCTGCTTCTTGATTTCACCCTATACTTGCTGTGGAGGCTCTTGCGAGGTTTGTACTATAGTTATGTGTCTTCACCGCTATTACTCCCAACCATCACGGCCATAGTTATGTACTATGTTTGTTGTAGCTTCTCTCCAATGCTATTGTTTCCTAATGGTCTTGCTACAGCCTACATTTTCACTGCCATGGTCACTATACTATTGATACGACTTGGTTTGACAGGGTGTCGCAGGGGCGGAAGAAGGCGTGACGAGAATTCTGGGCGGGAGCGCAGCGGGTAAGGCGAGCGGAGGTGCTCGCCTTTGGTTTCCGGCGGAAGAGCGTCTTCAGCCAGAACGTGAGCCTTGCGGCAGAGAAGAGGAAGAGCTAACTTGATATATTTCTCGTTGTTCCTTCAGTTTACAACCTCTCTCCTTTATGTATGGAGAACCAACAACTAATTGTATCCGGAAGGGATTGATTACAACCTGAAATATCCGTAAGGGATTCTACTTGCCAAAAGGGCTTTCCTAATTTACTTAATGCTGAAGGCTATTACTTTCCTTGCTATTACTGCTGCGTATCCTGTTGTTGTTGGTGTTGATCCAAAGCTTCTGCCGTGTTGGGTTCAACCTGTCCCTCCGAACGACGACGTGACCGACGCTGATACTGCCGATGAAAATAACGATCGGTAACATTTCCGCCTTCGTTGAAAAACAGCTCGTCCTCGAGCTGCATCTGAGGATAGCACTGTCGAAATTCAGTCACAGGCATCCATGATGTATCCATCGCCGGACGATCGGCCCAACGAACCAAAACTTCCCAGCCTCCTGACGTAAAGCGACCACGAAGAACTTCTGCGGGCTTGGGAACAACGCGTCCATGCTGAATATCTGGCAAGGGCACGACCTCAGTAGGAGGGACACCATGAAATGATTTCAACAAGGAAACATGAAAAACATCGTGGAGACGAGCACGAGGAGGCAATTGCAGACAGTAAGCGACGGTGCCAATACGTTGGACAATTTGATACGGCCCGAAGAAGCGGGGGGGATAGCTTTCCCATGGCCGGTCGTCCCAAAGAAGCTGCGGCCCTGTGATGCAAGCGCAACCAAACCCAAGTGCCCACGGCAAACTCAATGGCCCGATGAGTGAGATCATACTGAGTTTTCATAGCATCCTGTGCTTGGAGCAAGCGTTCCCGAATTTCCACAAGGAACTCGTCCCGCTCTAATAACTGCTGGTCGACTGCCGCAACGCGAGCCACCCCTGGTTCGTAAGTAACCAAGGTTGGAGGATCCCGTCCATACACGACTTTGAACGGTGTAGCACGGAGAGCTGTTTGGAAGGAAGAATTGTAGCAAAATTCTGCCCAAGGAAGCCAACGGAGCCACTCCTTCGGTCGATCGCCCGCTAAACAACGGAGGTACATGCCAATGACGCGATTAACCACCTCAGATTGCCCATCAGATTGGGGGTGAAAAGCTGAACTGAGATGTAATTGGCAACCAGTGAGACGAAACAACTCCGACCAGAATGAACTAGTAAAGATGGGATCACGATCACTCACAATCGAAGAAGGAAAACCATGTAGTCTCACGATATTGTCAAAGAAGAGACGAGCAACTGAACTAGCCGTATATGGGTGACCTAAGGCGAGAAAGTGTGCATACTTGGAAAATCGGTCAACCACAGTAAGAATGACTGATTTTCCGTGGACTTTGGGAAATCCCTCCACGAAATCCATGGAAATATCGTCCCAAACACGATGCGGAACTGGTAGTGGCTGCAGAAGACCGGCGGGATGCAGATGTTCTAATTTGTTGCGTTGACATGTCGCACAACCCCGCACAAAGTCTTGAACAAGTTTGCGCATGCCGGGAACATAGAACTGAAATCGAAGACGATGTAGTGTCTTCTGGAAACCTTCATGCCCAGCATTGTGGGCGTCAGCCAAGATCTCTGCCCAAATATCTGAATCGGCCGGCACAAAGATACGGTCCTGAAAAAGGAGCAACCCATCCACCACAGTCCATCCGAGTGGGGCAGCGCCAGCTTGAATATCAGAGCATTTCTGAACCAAGTCAGCACGGGAGGACACTGCAGTGCGCAGGCGATCAAAGATAGCAAAGTGTGGGGCTGAAACTGCATGAACCACCGGACCAATTTCCAAGCGGCGAGAGAGTGCATCGGCGGCTGCGTTTTGTCGGCCCGGACGGTATTCCACGATGAACGAATAGCCAAAGAGTTTGCTCACCCAATGATGTTGTGGTATAGTCGATAACCGTTGGTCGAGTAAGAACTTCAAACTATAGTGATCGGTCCGAACCCGAAAAGAACGCCCCCATAGGTACGGCCGCCAATGACGAATAGCTTTGACCAATCCAATGAGTTCCCGTTCGTACGCGGCCAGTTTGGCATGATGGGGTGCCACCGCGCGACTGAAGAACGCCAAGGGCCGGTCCCCTTGGTGGAGTACAACACCAAACCCCGTGCCCGATGCATCACAGTCGACAGTGAACGGAACCTGGAAATCAGGCAGTTGCAAGACCGGTGCGGAGGTAAGAGCCGTTTTCAGTGCGGTAAAAGCATGAGCTGCCGAATCACCCCAGACGAACGCCTCCTTCTTTGTCAACTTGGTCAGTGGTGCGGCAATAAGGCCGTAGTCTTGAATAAACTTGCGATAATAGCCTGTGAGACCAAGAAAACCACGCAAGGCCCAGACGGACGTGGGAGTCGGCCAGTCGGCCACGGCGGACACCTTGTCCGGGTCCATGGCAACTCCATGACCAGAAATAATATGCCCCAGGTATGCGACCGAAGCTTGACCAAAAGAGCATTTTGAACGCTTCAGAAATAACTGATGCTCCGACAATAATTGCAGGACCATCCGAACTTGTTGGAGATGTGCTGACCAGGACGAGCTGTAAATCAAGATGTCGTCAAAAAATACCAGGACAAAGCGACGAAGGTAAGGCCGAAGAACATCGTTCATGAGAGCCTAAAAGGTCGACGGGGCGTTAGTAAGACCAAAGGACATGACCAAAAATTCATAGTGTCCGTAATGTGTACGAAAGGTTGTCTTCTCGATGTCGGGAGGGTGCATGCGGACTTGATGATAGCCACTACGGAGGTCCAATTTGGTGAATAAGCACGCGCCTTTGAGTTCATCCAATAACTCATCCACCACTGGGATTGGAAATTTGTCCTTGACGGTCTTATCGTTTAATGCCCGATAATCCACACAAAAACGCCAAGACTTATCTTGTTTCTTGACCAAAAGTACGGGTGAAGAAAATGCTGATGTACTCTCACAAATAATACCTTGTTGTAGCATCTCAGCACATTGCCGTTCAATCTCGTCTTTCAAGAGCTGAGGGTAACGATAGGGCCGAACGGCAATGGGAGCAGTACTTGGTAGGAGGTGGATGTGATGGTCGTGGCGGCGAACTGGAGGAAGGCCCTGCGGCACCGCAAACAGGGAAGCAAACTCCTCCAGTAAGTCGGCCATGACACCCTCCTGTGAACAGGCATACAGGCGTAGGGTGCTACGAGCACCGGCTAACCCCTGCCAAGTCACCTGATGATCATGCCACCAAAAAGACATGGTGAGAAGGTTGAAGTCCCAAACAATTGGCCCAAGGGCACGAAGCCATTGCACCCCCAGAACCAGATCAAAACCCTCCAACGGCAAGGCATAGCAGTCGATGTTGAAGCACTCGTCGTGGATGAGTATTCGCAACCGGCGGTGGACCCCTGCACTTGTAACACGGTCGCCATTGGCAACCGTCACCTGCATGCCGGGCAGTGGTGTGAGGAACACGCCGAGCCGCTGAGCGACGCCGTCGGCCAAGAAATTGTGCGTGGAGCCGGAGTCGATCAAGGCCGTGAGAGGAGTGCCCTGGATGGACACCCGAAGCTTCATTGTCCGACCAGTACTCACACCAGAGATGGCATGCAACGAAATCTGCACGTTAGTATCAGAGGGCTCCTCCACCTCCTCGACAGCATCATCATCTAGCTCAAGAAGGTAGATGCCCTTAAAGGAGCATGCGTGGTCACGGGAGAATTTGGCCGGGCAGTTATAGCACAGGCCCTTGAGGCGGCGGTCGGCCATCTCGTCAGGCGTGAGGCGGCGGAAGCGCGAAGTCGCCGGGCCGGGAAGCAAGCCACGCTGCGGAGCGGCCGGCGCCAGTGGGTTGGGTGGGCGGGCAACTTGCTGGGAAGGCGATGCACCCGTCGGTGGCAGCTTCGTTGGCTTTGCTGGTATTGGTGCGGAAAAACGCGGCGTCGTCGTGCCCCGTAATGGCATCAAGGTCTCCACTGCATCGTCCTCCCCGCGACGTTCATAAGCCCGTGCAAGACTCATGGCTGTCTGCAGATTGGATGGGTTATGTAGTTCGACGTCGGTCTTCAATGGATTGCGGAGGCCAGCAGTGAAAAGTTGGACTTGTTGCTTGGCCGTGAGAGGTTCAGTGCGGCACAGCAAGGCGAGAAATTGTTGTTGATACTCTTGGACTGTCCCGGTACATCGTAAATGAGCCAATTCGCCAAGCGGGTTGCTGCGCAAAGGAGGCCCAAAGCGCATATTCACGAACTCGACAAAGCGAGGCCAAGACAGTACACCCTCGTCTCGCTCGAGTTGATAATACCACAGTTGCGCATTGCCCGTGAGGTGGTATGCAGCAAGCCAAACTTTCTCCTCTTCCATCGTACGCTGACCACGGAAAAAATGCTCACATCGGTTGAGCCACGGTAAGGGGTCTTCGTCGCCATCATAGGTTGGAAATTCCAACTTATGATATCGTGGCACACCTCCGTGGATGTCGTCGTTCATCCGGCCACCAGTCGCCAATGGGGCCGGTGGTAAGGAACGCAGCGTAGGTGCTATCCGGTTACCAACCGGGTTTTCTATTTGGAACTTCTCCGTGCGTGATATCCTCAAATCATGACTGTCCAGTCGCCGATTGAGTGTGGATAATTGCGCTAGAATTTGATCGAGCTTCGCTGAATCGGCAGCCGCCTGCTGTTCAGGACCGTCGTCGGACATGGCGACGTTTGGCTCTGATACCAAATTGATACGACTTGGTTTGACAGGGTGTCGCAGGGGCGGAAGAAGGCGTGACGAGAATTCTGGGCGGGAGCGCAGCGGGTAAGGCGAGCGGAGGTGCTCGCCTTTGGTTTCCGGCGGAAGAGCGTCTTCAGCCAGAACGTGAGCCTTGCGGCAGAGAAGAGGAAGAGCTAACTTGATATATTTCTCGTTGTTCCTTCAGTTTACAACCTCTCTCCTTTATGTATGGAGAACCAACAACTAATTGTATCCGGAAGGGATTGATTACAACCTGAAATATCCGTAAGGGATTCTACTTGCCAAAAGGGCTTTCCTAATTTACTTAATGCTGAAGGCTATTACTTTCCTTGCTATTACTGCTGCGTATCCTGTTGTTGTTGGTGTTGATCCAAAGCTTCTGCCGTGTTGGGTTCAACCTGTCCCTCCGAACGACGACGTGACCGACGCTGATACTGCCGATGAAAATAACGATCGGTAACAACTATCACCTTGTCTTTTCATATAGTTCTTTGTATTAACCGTTACTATTTCAGTATGTTTACTGTACTCTTTCCTATTGTATCAGCTAAGTGTTTACAACAACAAATAGTGTTGTTTTCCACTAACTTCTGTTCAGAAACCACTACAAACACATGGTTAGATCATACTCTACATATGCTTATTTGTTGTTGCAAAAAAAAGGGAATATGCTTATTTGGTTCAATTTGTAGCTATAGATTCCTATATTGGCTTGATGTAAATACAATTCATATTTCCGGCCCGTCGGCCGCGCCAATTGGCTCGGGTTTGGGAGCATGCAGGCCAACTTTAGCACAAAGCTTCTATCCATTTGGTGGCTTCCGGATTGGTTCAGTTAACCAAGGCAGGCGTCAGGACCGAACACGAACGCAGGATTGGGCAGGGTCGGGAGGCACACATGGTGGCGCAGGAGGATAAATAAAGAAGACAGTATTTTCGTCGAGAACAGCATATCTCTAATTTTGCCAACTTAGTAGTGGTATAAATGGAATAATAAACTACTTTGTAGTGACATATCTCAAAACCTGCAACTTTGCAGTGGCATATAATGAATTATCTCCAAAAATATATGTTGGAATGTAACACGAGAATGAGACTCTTGCCCTGTCCTGCTTGGTTGGGTAGGAAAAACATACTTTGGCTGGTCATCTCGGGCGTTCATTTGTCTATACGGATGTCCAAGTCAAGAAAAGGAAAAGAACTATTAAAACATACGGGGAGTGTTATTCAAAGAGGACTGAGCAGCAGAGTGAATTTTATATGTCGCCGTAGCCTAGAAGTTCACATGGCAACTTCAATAGCACAGTAGCTGCGATCAGCCGATTCACGCAATTGTTCATTCACTCCTACCCAACTACCGATGCTGCCTTCAGCCTTCCTCTCCCCAAGAACATTTCAACAGCAAGAAACTAAGAAAAGAACAACGAATTTGACAAACTATATTCTGTGCTAGAGGAGAGGCTGTGAAGTTTACCTCATACAGCCGGACGACATTTGGATGCTTGAGCAGCTTCAGCGTCGCGATCTCCCTCTTTATCTGGGCCACGAACCGCCGCCCATTTTAGCAACCAAGAAACGAATCCAAAAGGAACCAATCATCAACCGGCCGGTGGCCAAGAAATCAACCGGCTTGACGCGGTACGCACCTGCTCGTCGATCTTCATGGCGAGGATGCGCTGGCGGTCGAGGATCTTGATGGCGAAGGCGCGGCCGGTGTCGGCGTGTTGCGCCAGCCTCACCTTGCCGAAGTGGCCCTCCCCCAGCGTCCGCCCCATCTCATACTTCCCCATCCGCATTCCTCCGGCAGCCGCCGCCGCCGTGGAGACGGGAGTCGATCGGCGCCGGTGCGCGCGCGGCACGGGCGCCGGTGCTGCGCCGGCCGGCTCTCGGCGGATGGAAGGGTCAAGACTCGAGCGAGCGAGCGCCCGCGCGTGGTGGTGGACTCGAGAGGGAGTAGGGACTCGAGAGGGCGTGGGATTGAGACTTTGGGAGGGAACTGGGGAAGCAGGTTTATATTGGAAGTTGGCGGCGTCCCGGTGCATCTGGGATTGGGAAGGGGGCGGTGACCGCACCCAGACACCTTAATTTGGGTTCATCAGTGTTACGTGTTGTAGTTTCTCTTTTCTTCTTTTCCTTTTATATTTCATACGAGTGTATATTGGTTTCTTGATGAATGATGATGATTTAGAGATGCTATTTTTCTTTTGTTTATGTAATTAAAGATCTGTGGAAAGGAAAAGTTGGACTTTGATCTTTCAATTCTAGTGTAAGATTGTTGATTTTTCTCTGCTGTGTTACTTCCACCAGTTTTCAATGTTTGGTCAAATCTTCCAGCAGAGTATTGTATTACTGTATAGAAGACAGATTGACTGTGTTTTCACTTATCAGTTGTGAAAGGTCATTAGTGTCATGTTCTCAATCAAAATGGCACGTTAATGTTCTTCTAGAACCAAGGGGCACACTAATGATTGCTAAGGGTAATACTATTCGTGTTTAGTTTCTAGCCACTAATTTTTCAGATCAAAGAGTTTGTTCGTAAAGGAAGCTCCTAAAACATTCAGCAGAACAACCAGTCAAAATACTCTTCCAAGTTCTAGACCGTTAGCTCCAAGTACATCATGATATAGGAGGGCATATAGAATATAATAATTGATCGAATTAATTGATATCACATAAGCCAATCACTTCATACCATAGAGAACTAGGACCACTTAATAGTTCATAAGTGTGATAACTACATCCATCCATCCTTCAGTTTGTATACTACACTATAGGGGCGAATCTAGTATAGGGATATGGGTGTACAGATGTACACCCATTATTTTGGGGGGAAAAACCTAGTATTTATTAGGTATAATAGGTATATATACTAGTAAATACATGAAGTATGTATTTAAGCTGCACAACAACTCCTTCGATCGTGTTTCTGCCCAGCGCACGCATCCACTCGCCAAACCACCCCACGCCCCACCTGCAAAGCCCACCACGGCCCACAACCGAAGCGGCCGAGCGCCTTACGCCAGCCCCAACCAAGCACCGAGTCGACCAGTCACCAGAGACCAGACATAACCCATCCCCTTCGACTTTCGTGAAATCCCCAAGCAAGCAAGCACCTCTCACCTCTCAGCCCTCTCTTCTTGCTCTGTGGCGGCGGCGGCGGCGCAACCGGCGCAAGGAGCGGTGGCGGCACACGGCGAGGTCAAGGTGAGCTCCTCACCTCCTCGGTTGCCGATTGGTTTCTTCTTTCTTGCCTCGTCTCGCGGTCGTCGCCTCCTACTCGGGCCGGCTCTAGTGATCCAGTCCCCAGGGGCCACCGGGCCAGGTCGGCGGCGCTCGCCTCCCACCATCCCGCGGCCGCTCCTCCTTCGTCGGCTCGCCATCCAAATCACCGAATCGAAAGGACGCACGCGGGGGAGGAGGTGGCGCCACGCCAGCAAGCCAACCATGCGGCACACGCGAATGGGGAGGGGAGGTGGTGCCACCGGCCGGGTGAGGGCTCCGGGCACCAGGGGAGGCGAAGCTACTGGAGGCCGAGGCGATCTTTGGTGGAGGGATAAGGAACTAGCGAACCAGGAGTAAGCGTCGGAGGAAAGAAGAAATATGATTGGGAGAAAAGAAAAGCAAGAAGAAGAACATGGATGGATTGGGGAGTTCGGCTCGATTGGGGGAAAATAAATAGGATTGGAGATAGACTTGTAGTTGAGTCTGATATTTATTGGCATTCAGGGACTGTTGGCATTGAAAGACTTGTATATAGTTGAATCATATTGGCATTCGATATTTATTAGCTTCATAGCTTGTATAGTTCAATAGACAATAGTTATAGGTACATGTCAATGGATAAAAAAGAAGATTATTTTGTGTAGATGTCCAATTATTTTGTAGCTTGTGTAGCCTTAGTTGTTAAATAAAAGAGAAGATTATTCTATATAGTTCAATAGCTTGTGTAGCTTCAGTTGTTAAATAAAAGATAATATTATTTTGTCTTAAATGTCTAGTTATTTATGTGAAGGAACATCGAGTTAGATTGTATTTTTTTAATTATTTTATAATTTCTCTACATTATTTGACATGTTGTCTCTAGTAAGAACAATTTGAATTTTGTTATTTTTATGTTATAATTATAAACATTTATGTTTTACATTGTACAATATATTTATAACTTCGAACACCCATTTTAAAATTTATCCATCACTGCTCTGCTATGTTAGAGAGTTGAGACAGCGTCCCGGCCCCGGGCGATCCAGATTAATTAACCATCCAGTTGAATTCGTGGGGCCGCGCGTTCTGCGTCGCCAACCGTCCATCCACGATCCAAATCAGTCGCCGCATGCGGTTGGATGAGTAGATGCTGTGACCGGCAGCGCGCGCGGACTGCGGAGACCGCGTCGCGCCGCGTTCCGTCCCGTGCGGCTTCCGCTGCCGCCTCGCGTCTTCTCCGGAGATTCGGGCTGAGGAGACGCAACGCGCGGCTTCGTGCATTGACCCGCCTTCATCGTAATGAGTGCGGCGCGCCTGGTTATGTATGTAATTATGTCGTTCATGTGCTGCTACCGTCGACACGTACTACAGGGCTGTTTGGCTCGTAACCGAACGAGACAAGACAAAATTATTTCGGTAGTATCTAAGTAATTTGCCTAGCATTTAGATTGATACTAATTTTTTTGCTTGCCAAAGAAAAATTGGCAATGGCCATGCTTCACATGTGCATCCGCTGGCTAGTCCTGGATGAGCGTTTTGTTCACCCCAGTTTTGGCTCACTTCCCTGTCAAAATTTTGATAAGATGGCAGCAGCCTATTGGCTGCAATTAGTACTTACTTTTTTGATTGATCATTTTCAAATGATCATATTTCCTAAACCGAGTATCCAATTTATGATCTATTTGAATCGTTATGTTTCTTGTCATTTTATCAACAAAACAAGACCCATGTATATTTGGTGAAAAAAAATATCATGCGGGATCCACGTGTCATACTCACAATTTTGGCAAATTTTGGTATAGCTGCAATCCAAACACATCAATTTCGGTATTGCCTGTGAATTGGTATGACTACGATCTAAACACTTTTTTTTGCTTAGGTTTTGTTGTAGGGGCGGCCCACCGCCCCACAAGCACAGCAATGCAAGATGGGGGCCCCAGGACCCGACCAGACTGCCAGGGGGGCTCCGAAGGCGATCTCGGAGGTGCCCTCCGAAGGGATCCTGAGGTCCCCAAAAGATGGTTCCAAAGGTGTTCTCCGAGGGGGGCCCCGCAGGCCCCCCGAAGAGGGCCCCCGGAGGGGCCTTGCAACCATCAGCAAAGGCGCAATAAAGGTGGGCCAGGCTCACCACCTGGGTGGACCAAGTGCAGGAGAGTCTACCATGCGCCGAGGGCTACACGTAGGTAGAAAAACCCCTGCTACCCCTATGGTAGTTGTACCTTTGTAGGGTGTGTGTGTGTAATTTCATGTACCCGGTTGGATAGGCTATAAATAGCCTCCTTCTCCCATCATGTAAGGCAGGATGCAAATTTCTGGCAATTAATACAAGCACACTCTTAGTCAGAACCCCTCCCTTGGGACCCTTCGGCCCCTCGTCTCGAAGCCAGGGGTCTCTCTTATTTACTGTCTGGTCTTTTTACTACGACAGCTGGCGCTGTCCGTAGGGTTCAGTAGGAAAGTCACAGACATGAAAGCATCAGATGCCCCCCCCCCCCGAAGGGCCGCACCCAAAGTTTCGGCAGTCGAAGCGGCGGCAGTGGCCGCGGCCCCAAACACCCCGAGGGCCAAGCGGAGTAAGATGTCCACGGCGGCGGCAGCCGCCGCACGGGTCGCAGAAGAAGAAGCGAACAATTCCACCCACGGTGGCATTGTCGGGGGTGATGCCCCGCCCACCGAAGCATCCCTCCCCAATCACCTACCTTCGGGCCCGCCCCCGGGAATCACAGGGGTAACCCAGGGGGCCTACGAGGCCCTCCAACAAGAGCTGGCTGATCTCCGCCGGGAGATGCTTAGCCTGCGACAGCCCGTCGGAGGCAGCCTCACAATCCCAACACCGCCATCGGATCCTCCGATGGTGGTCGCCAATCCACAACCAACCCCCTTGCTTCGGTGGGCAAATGGCGCATGTGTGTTAACTTCACCGACCTCAACAAGGCATCTCCCAAAGACGACTTCCCTCTGCCTCGCATCGACCAATTGGTAGACGCCACTTCCGGCTGTGAGTTGATGAGTTTCCTTTATGCCTACTTCGGGTACCATCAGATATTCATGGCCAAGGAGGATGAGCTGGGATGCAATGTTGAAGCCTACGTTGACGATATAGTGGTCAAGAGCAAGATCGCCATCTCGCACGCAGAGGACCTCTAGGAGACCTTCGCTAACCTCCGGAAGGAGGAAATCAAGCTAAACCCAAACAAGTGCACCTTCGGGGTTAAAGTGGGCAAGCTGCTGGGATTCCTCGTCTCAGGGAGGGGCATTGAAGCAAACCCTGAAAAAATCCGAGTCATCCAAGAAATGGAACCACCCCAGCAAGACACGTGCAAGGTCGACAGTAGCCTCGCCGCCTCAACCGATTTTTGTCCCGTCAAATTAGCGAGCCCTACCCTTCTTCAAGACCCTCCGGGGCGTAGAGCCATTTCATTGGACGAAGCTCGCCAGAGGCATTTCAGATCTCAAGAAATACCCGAGCAGCTCCCAAGCTTGACCACCAAAGCCCAGCTCCTCAGACTCGCCGCCTCCTCGGCGACGATCGATCTTGATTATTGTCTAGGAGGATGGCGGCCAGCGCCCCATATACTACATCTCGGAGGCCCTCCAGAGGGCCAAGGTCCGATACACAGAACTGAAAAAGCTGGCCTACGCCCTGCTCATGGCCTCGCGCAAGCTCTGGCACTATTTTCTGGCGCATGCCATTACAGTACCGACATCCTACCCCTGGCGTTCATGCTTCGCAACAAGGATACGTCAGGATGCATCGGCACCCTTCGACATTACCTTCACAGCGCGCACCGCCATCAAGTCACAATCCCTGGCCGACTTTGTCGCCGAGTGGACTCCTCATGCCGAAGGTCAACCTACAACTCCCGATGAGGTGCCATGGACTGTCCACACTAACGAGTCCAGGTGCGCAACGGGGGTCGGCGCAACTGCCATGCTCGTTGCCCTGGACGGACGAAGCTTGTCGTATGCAGCGTGTCTCAATTTCCCTATGACCAACAACGCCTCAGAATATAAGGCCTTGCTATTGGGCCTCCGCAAAGCAAGAATCTTGGGCGCCAAGTGTGTCGTGGTTAAGAGTGACTCCCGCCTCATGGCGGGGCACTTTGACAAAAGCTTTGTGACTAGAGACCACGAGATGGCACACTACTTAGCGGCGATACGGGCCGCAGCAAAGAACTTCCTTAGCATCACCGTACAAGCCATCCCAAGGAGCGACAACGAGGCGACAGACAAGCTCGCAAAAGCGGCAAGCTCCGGCAGTCTACCGCAACTAGAGGTTTTCTATGAAGTGCTTCACGGTCCCTCATCCTGAGGAACAAGGCTCCGCCGAGCACAAGGGGCCGAGCAAAACAGTGGCGATCTTGCGAAGAACGAGGAGTCATGCGCCCCATCACGCTAATCGGTGAAACAGATCAAGCGGGGTGATCACCGGCTACCTCATGAGCGAAGAACCCGAAGACCCAGCTGAAGCAAAAAGGCTCAGGCACAGCTCCCAGAATTACTACATCATCAACGGTGAGCTGTACAAAGGGGGCGTGTGCACCCTCTTCCTACGATGTATATCTCACCAGGAGGGCAAAGACCTACTCAGGGAAATCCACGAGGGGGACTGTGGAGCGCACTAGGCCCCCCGGAGCCTCGTAGCAAGGGCCTTCCGCCAGGGCCTCTACTGGCCAACCGCGCTCTGAGACGCCCAGGACCTCATCCAGCGTTGTCAGGGTTGTTAGTAGGCCAGCCACAATCCAAAGGCACTGGTAGTCCCCCTACAACCGCTGCCCCCTGTCTGGCCTTTTGCGCGATGGGGGCTCGACATCATCGGCCCTTTCCCAGCAGCCAGAGGCGGCCTCTGTTCCGCCTCTGTCGCCATCGAGTACTTCTCCAGGTGGGTGGATGCTAAGCCCGTCGCCAAGATCACAGCCGTAGCGGCCCAGCGGTTCACATGGAAGAACATCATTTGCAGATAAGGGGTGCCGCGGGACATCGTCACTGACAATGGCACCCAGTTTGACTCCACCACTTTCAAAGCATTTTGCCAAGACCTCGGGATTACCACGTATGCTTCGCGTCGGTGGGCCATCCCGAGTCCAACGGGGCGGTCGAAAGAGCCAATGGCAACTTGCTAGTAGGTCTCACCAAGCGCCTGGTGGGATTGCCGAGGGGGCTCTAGCCGGAAGAACTTCAGAAGGCCCTATGGGCACTCCGCACCACGCCAACCCGGGCCACAGGCTTCTCTCCATTCAAGCTCCTATTCGGGGACGAAGCGATAACCCCGGGCGAGCTCAAAGCAAGGTCCCTCCGAGCAACCCAAGATATCGACCCCGCTAGCTGGGAAATTTCCCTTGACCTGGTCGAGGAAAGTCGCATAGAAGCCATCTCAACCATGGTAAAGTACACGACCGGAGTCGCGAGAGCGTACACAAGAAAGTAAGACCCCGCCCCTACCACCTGACGACATAGTCCTCAAGTGAGTTCCCAATCCTACCACAATAGACAAGCTCGAGTCCAAGTGGGAGGGGCCCTACATCATCACCTGGAGCACGAGGGCCGGGACGCACTACATCGCCACCCCGGAGGGGCAACAGCTTGGCCATACATGGAACATCAAGATCTTCCGCAGGTTCTACCCCTAGAAGAATTTTTGTATTTCAGTAGGAAACACAGGTCACACCGGCACACCCCCTCCCCACCGCCGACTACGGGCGGGCATGTACAAACATGTGTACTTTTGGGCGTTTTGTCCCCCCGTAATGAGCAAAGCATGCAACACCCTGCAGACACAACAAGCAAAGCCACCGCGCATGGCCATCGGCCCCGGTACACACCGATGCCCTCCGCAGGCACGAGTGTATAAACAAAGCCACCATGCATGGCCATCGGCCCTGGTGCACACCGATGCCCTCCGCAGGCACGAGTGTATAAACAAAGCCACCGCGCATGGTCATCGGCCCCGGTGCACACCGATGCCCTCCGCAGGCACGAGTGTATAAACAAAGCCACCGCGGATGGCCTTCGGCCCCCGATGAGCACTAATAAAATCCACAGCTACAAGCAACGAAGCAAAGACGACGCGCAAGGCTAGCCCTGGCGCGAAGCGCCCACAAGAGCGAGCCGCGCTAGGGGGGACGACGTCGATCTTCGCAAAGGCTTCGCCTCCCCTCGCAAAAAGTTAGGGCTCCACGGAGCCCTATCTAAAAAGTATGGGGGACGCCGCGAGGCTTCGCCTCTCCCTCGTAAAAAGTTAGGGCTCTACGGAGCCCTATCTAAAAAGTATGGGGGACGGCACGAGGTTTCGCCTCCCCCTCGCAAAAAGTTAGGGCTCCGTGCTCCCCTCGCAAAAAGTTAGGGCTCCACGGAGCCCTATCTAAAAAAGTATGAGGAACAGCACGAGGCTTCGCCTCCCCCTCGCAAAAAGTTAGGGTTCAACGGAGCCCTATCTAAAAAGTATAGGAGACGGCGCGAGGCTTCGCCTCCCCCTTGCAAAAAGTTAGGACTCTACGGAGCCCTATCTAAAAAATTATGGGGGATGGCGCGAGGCTACGCCTCCCCCTCGCAAAAAGTTAGGTCTACACGGAGCCCTACATAGCGGCATGACTCGAACAGGTCGTCTACAACATACAGTCACACCATTTTTTTAAGCTCAGCACAACATACACATCTTACCATGCCTCAACACAAACAACAAATCCGAAAAATAATAGGTACAAATTACACTTCTACCACGGTACACCACATCACTCACCGTGCACCTATGGGATGAAGTCTCACTCCTCCCTACGCATCGCCCACTCCAGCAGTTCATCGTCCGACGCTCCGGTAACCACCAACTCCGCATACTCCCTCTGCACGACCACATCCTCGGTCGTGTCGGACGAGCTCGTCGAAGCTTCCAACGATGCAGGGGGCACCAGGGGTCCCTCGAACGCACTAGCAACTCCCCTGCACTCCCAGAAGGCCCGCATCTCCTCCCGCGCCCTCGCGGCCTCCCACGCGCGGACACGGAAGAACGTTTTCATAGAACCAGTCGGGTTAGCCTTCTTCCATCGCTGCCATTTCGCGCCATGACAGACGACGCCATGGTAACAAATCCTCAGAGGCCACTTCAACAGAACCTCGCGCTCATCCTTCAATGCCCGCATTGCGACAGTGGTCTTGCACCTCCGCCCCATAGGTGGCCGAGCATCCCTCCGCGTGGCGCGTTTGAATAAGCATCGTTCCCCCTGTACAGACCACGAGGTACGACTTCAAATAGCGATTGAAGCGGGGCAAAATGCCCGGGCAAACCAAAAGTATTTCATTTAACACCAGGAGGTCATTACACAAAAAAGGGTTTTCCTACCCGGAGCCCCTAGCAGAGCAACAAAAAGTACAAAGCGAAGCTCTAGACTACTTTAAAAAGTTTGAGCCGTTTCTGGCAAGCGGAGGGCCACACCTTGTCTCCATGAGTGGACCCCTGCTTGCCCCTTCCGGGACTTCAGCCGAGGCCACCGCCGACGCCTTCTCTTTGGCCTGCTTTGCCTGTACTGCCCGGAAAGACTCGGTCGCATCTTCGTGGCCGCGCCGCACCCAGTAGTCCTCCAGCAGGATCTTGTTGGCCTTGCAGGTTCGGCGTTCTACATTCACCGACTCCTCGGCAGTAGCTACGGCGACCGTGCGGGTGGCGAGAGCGTCTATATGTGCACATCCCGTCTTGTCAAGTGAGGCTAAGGTCGTGCACCAGGCCACCTTCGCACAATGATCTCCGTACATGCGCTCCGCCAGCACGCACATCTCCCCAACATTTTTAAGTCGTTTGAAGGTGATATCTATCTCCGCAGGTCGGTGAGTCCTTGCAGGAGGCACCGTGCCGAGCTGCGTCACGGCATCCTCAAGAGTCACTAGAGCCTCAAAAGCATCCAGCCCCATGGCGTTCAATAGCTCGCGCTCCACCTCAACCTTCTCCTCAACAAGCGGCCCGCGCTTTCTGCGAAGCGTCTAGGTGCCCGAAGGCCCGCCACCTGATCCTCCAGCCTCTTTACCCTCACCGCGAGGGAATCATGCTCACCACTGAGGGTCTCGTTCTTCACGTGCTCCTTGTCCAACTGGCTCTGGATCTCGCCGAAGCATCGGGAAATATCGCCATCCAAATACCACGAAGCATCATCGTCACAAGAACAAAGACACCTCAAAGAATGAAGAACAGAACAAAGGAGGTGGTCGCAGGGCACGCACGAACCTTCATAGCATTCGTCTCCACACTCCGGAGCATGTCCCTCAGACCCATTTTCTTGAAAAACTCCGGGAGAAGAAGTGAATGAACGAAGTCTCCAACCACCCCGCACACCTTAGCGGCGCCAAGGCTGACCATGAAGTCCTTGTTGCACATGGGGAGCACGTCCACGGGGCCCACAACAATTATAGCAGGAGTCGGGGGGCGCGGAACCCCGAACCCCGCAGAGCCAACCGCAGCATTCTTGGCCGCAGCACCCCCATCACATCCGGGCTCCCTGTCACCTGCCCTCCTCGCGTCGTCACAGGCCTCTACACGGCGCGAACAAGTATCAGACACGCAAATAAAATCACACCGACGGAGTAACGTTCATACCTTGGGGCGACCGCGGAGCAGGAGGGTCGTCCGCGGCGACGTCAACACGCCCTGGAGTAGGCGGGGTGCCCAGGACCTCGGCATCCGTGCCATATAAAAGCGACGGAGTGTCTTCACTAGAGGATTCGCCAATAACAACGCCCGTCAGGCCAATCGCGCTCGTCGCTTTGGCCACCTCCATCGCGGGCGCCGTGGCGCGTCCCAAACGCCTTTGTCAAGCGAATCGGTCGCTCATCGGCGAAGAGTCTTTGGACCGGAAGGCTCGCTCGTTTACGCCCGCCAACTTCTTGGCGGGTCGGTCTGCATCCTCCGCAGCTTTAGCGGGGCTTGTCCGGCAGCGCGCAGCGGCACCGCTGCAATTGGCTCCGGCCCACTGACCTCGGCGGCACGGGCACGTTTTCTTTTCCCAGTGTCCAGGTCCGGATGCTCAGAAAGGCGAATCGATGGAGCGTACGCCCAATTAAGCCGACTCTCTCGCACAACTGTGATGCGCTTCGAATGCTCTTCACCCGTATATAGGCCCAGGAGCACCTCCGCAGCGCGAGCCGCCTCGGTGATGGATACAACTGTGGAGGCATCACCAACACAGCAGTTAGAGGCTGTACCAAAAACAAACAAAAAAAGAAAAGAAGAGATGCCAGGATCCGCACTCTCACGCCCCTTCACAGTGAGGATCGGACGTCCGGCCTCCGAAGCCCGATCTCCACGCTCCAATCTTGGGCCAAAGGCCAGATCCCGAAGGCGTAGAACTCTTCCACCAGGTCCCGGGTGGAGAGGCGCTTCGTCACATCCAGTAAAAGCTGGAGCAGGGCCTCCTCCCTAGCACTAGGATCAATCTCGGGGCTGGCGATAAGTTGTATTGGCCCGCCTCGAGATTGCAAGCCATCCTCTGGCAGCGACTTGTGGTAGAACCACCATCGAGTCCAGTTCGTATCCCAGCAGTTCCGCGCCGCCAGGGTAGGTAGGTACATCTAACACCGGGGTCCTCGGCTGGAAGTTTACGCTGCCGAAGTTCAGCGTCTCGCTGGTGCTTTTCTTTTTCTTCAGCTGGCAGCGCCTGTCGTGAAGGTGGGCAAACAGACGCCCCTCGCCATTGGCTCCGGCTGCTCGCAGCATCCATTCGAAGACCCCCAGCTTCACGATGGAATTCGGCGTCAGTTGCGCCAACTCCACCCCGTACAGCCAGAGCACGTCCTTAACTAGAGCGACGCATGGCAAGCGGAGGCCAGCGTCAAAGAAAGCGACGAAGACCACCGCCTCGTCCGGATGAGGGGCCGAGGTAGTTTCTTTCCCGGGGGCGCGGACCTTCTCAAGGCTCTCTAACTTGCCCTCGTCGACAAGAGTGCCAAGGACAAGATCGGTCACGGTGGATCTCCCCAACTCGCTCGTGTACATCGCCTCCCCAGCGTTCTCCTTAGCCCGCTTCGACATGCTCGAAGCAATAATGCAGCACGCAGCCAAACGGTCGGCGCAGAGAACCCCAGCAGACACACAGCGACGCCATTATGGCGCACAACAACTCATGCCGCGCACCACCCAATGGCGCACGATAACCCAAGAGCCAGCGACTCCACCAACAGACCACCTTCGCCAGCCCCTCCAAGACACGCTCAACTAAGTCAGAGGGGACGGTGTGCCTGGACCCTTCGGGAGAATGGCGTGGTTTCAGCCATGGCGAAGTAGGACCTTGACTGCAAAGGGCTTGTCGTAGGGGCGGCCCACCGGCCCCACGGCACAGGCAATGCACTAAGGGGGCCCCCGAAGGACTCGACGGTACTTTAAGGGGGCTCCGAAGGCGATCCCGGAGGTGCCCTTCGAAGGGGCTCCGAGGTCTCCGAAGATGCTTCCAGAGGCTCCAAAAGCAATCCCGAAGACGACCTTCGGAGAGGCCCTGAAGGCTCCGAAAGTGTTCCCGAAGTCTCCGAAGGGGCCCCTGAGGGTCCCAAAAGGTGGTTCCAAATGTGTTCTCCGAGGGGGCCCCACAGGCCCTCCGAAGGAGGGCCCCCGGAGGGGCCTCACAATCATCATCAAAGGCGCAATAAAGGTGGGCCAGGCTCACCACCCGGGTGGACCAGGTCCAGGAGAGTCTACCATGCGCCGAGGGCTACACGTAGGCTAGGAAAAACCCCTGATACCCCTATGGTAGTTGTACCTTTGTAGGGGTGTGTGTGTAATTTCATGTACCCGGTTGGATAGGCTATAAATAGCCTCCTTTTCCCATCATGTAAGGCAGGATACAAAATTTCTGGCAAATAATACAAGCACACTCTTAGTCGGAACCCTCACAGGACCCTTCGCCCCCTCGTCTTTGGGCTCAGGGGTCCTCTTATTTATGCTTGGTTTTTTACTACGACAAGTTTTTGCATTGTCAAAATTTTGATATGGCTAACTGGGGTAGTAAACCAAACGTGCCCTATAGCTCAGGTTAACAATATACATTCCTGATTGTTTCCTAGCTCACCACATAAGAATTGTTGCGCCTGTGGCGAAAATGCTGACACGTTCGAGGAATTTGGGACCGCAAAAGGGGTGCACGTACAATGGTGTAGACAACTGTTGTCTACAGTACCTCTCCGTATCATCTATAGACAGCACTAAAGACAGCTCCTACACTGAGTTGTCTTTTTACATGTCTGCATAGACAACTCCTTTATGTATAATATATCTTGTTTCTGGTGTTATGGTCGACTACTGTATGAGAGACGGTCTAATTCTCTGTGCTCCCTCTCTCTTATCCAAGTCATCTAATGTCCTACGTGGCAAGTCTTACAGACAGTTGACATCACACTATTGTACAGAGCATGTACAATAGTATGACGTTAGCTGTCTATAAAACTTGTCACGTCGGACATTAGATAACATAGATGAAAGAGAGAACATAGAGAATTGAGCCGTCTCTCATACAGTAGTCGACTGTAACACGAGAAATAAGACACATTATATATGAAAAAGTTGTCTATACAGACATGTAAAAAGACAACCTCATTGTAAGAGCTATCTTTAGTGTTGTCTATAGATTACATAGAGATGTATTATAAACAGCAGTTGTCTATACCATTTTAACCGCTTGCTTTTTTTTTTCGAAAGCACATGCTTGGCCGCTTATTATGAGCTGCATGGCTCTCGATGTAGCGTAAACGTAGTTTATAATTGCAGCTGGCTTGCGGAACCAATGGACGGTGCCGGAGGCTGCGGCCGCCCGTCGCTGATGGTGCAAGGCCAATGCGACGCGCGACACCTCAAAACGTTCATCGGCGCGCGCGGGCAACCGGCACCGCACCAGCTGCGGTCCTGCGCGCGGCCCGACGAATACACGCCACACCGCGCAAACGGCACTCGTGGAGTCGTGGGTCGCATGCACCAGCGGCTGCGCAGTGCGCACGTTCTGGGCTTGCATATCTGGCTATCCGGTTTACTAAATCACGTGCATTTCTGGTTTCAGCAGTGTAAAAAATTGTATAATTCAGACAGCTGCTCGCATGCGGTCATACAATGCGTTGAAGACACTACTATATGTTCTTTCAGACCGGCCAACGCATCGGAACTACAGCTCTAGTGGATGATATATAGAAAGCGAGCACGCGGCTCTCATGGTGCACGTGAAGCACATGCACGACCCAAGAGCAGAAGTCTTCCAACACCAAAACTTGTTGTGCGTGTCAATTGTACCCTCAAAATTAGTGGTGGAGCTAAATTTTTTTTGTTGGGTGCACCATTGATGCCAAAAAATAGGGTAAAAATAACGGTTATTAAGTGATTATCGGCTGATCGAATGTTAGCGTCGAGTAACCATGCATTATGAATATTGTATTCATATGATACTTAATGTTCTATATACTTAGTTGGCCTTCCTTTCTAATTAATTGGCTAGTTTACACAATTAGTCCTGAAAACAACTTAGTATATGGGTGCTAATTAATGATAACAAATACCAATATTGATAAACAAAAATTAAATATATGTGAACATATTATTAAAAATGTATGATCATTCCATAATTTTTTATTAGTATGCCACACGGCCCACATGACAGTTCGTTACCCTACCACTCGAGAAATATGTACGATTTTTAGTACATATATACTTAGTACGCTAGTATTTATACGACCTATTTATGTCACATATGACTTCAACATTTGTAAGTAAAAATACCCAATTTTAGTTTTGAATCATTATACTCATCGTGCTGGTATAGCAACGACGCAAACAGATAGAGAATTGGGCACTTGTTTTTTGAGTTAGAAACTAAAGAAGTTCATAAGAGCTAAACAAATAAAGTACTTTCGTACCATTCACACATGGCGACGTCTCAGGTGAAAACGACTAAATGGTACAAATCTGAATAGTTTCAATTTAGAGCGTCGGATTCGCGTCGGATGGTCCAGATTGAGGCAGGCGACCCCACCACTTAAACACTAGTTTTGTAGAAAGCCCCCACCCGTTGGTGTGAAATTATTCAAAAACCCCCTCAGTCGAGCGCCTTTCTCACTCCCCTCACGCACGCTCCACCCCAATCACACCATAGAAGAAGATACGGAGTGGAAACCGTAGATTGGCCTACACCATGATGCTAACATCGTTCATGCGTCTTCCTCTGTCCATTCTTCGCCACCAGCGCTTCCCCTCCACCAAACACCATCCTGTCGTTGTCCTCCGCATGTTTGAGCCATACTCCGCCCCATCATCGCGAGGGCCCAAAGAAGTAGCAGCAGCAATTATGTTTAGCGACACCCCAAAGCAGCAGCATATTTAGTTCCAAGAAAGGATTTGTGTTCAGTTGCACGTGCCTCATAAAAAGTGTTAAGACTTCCTCAAGAGAGAAAAAAAAGTGTCAGACTGTTTACGAAATATGGGTAGATGACATATAATACAATTCACATTTAACTCCCTGAAATATTATGAAATTGCAATGAAGTCCAAATTCAATAAAACTTATAGCTTGCAAGGGTATGTACATAAGTTTTAAAAATTATGGGGGTGCTTGTGCATACCGGGCACCCTAGTTGGCTCCGCCCCTGCTCAAAATAGGGACCACTTTTTGGGCTGAAGGTTTGTTCAGGATTGAGTCCTGTTCGCTGGAGGTTTGTTCAGGATTTTTTTCTGCTTTTTTTGATGCACTCGGCAAGTGAGAAATACGATTTTATTTGGAGGTGAAAAGCTGTCAATAGAAGGCTCGATCGAATGTCTGTTGAAGTTCAGCGACTCTGTTGCAAATCCGACAAGGTGATCTGAGCTCTGGTTTCAAAGGGAAGAATGCGCTCCCGAGTTCGCCGGGTGTCAGGGGTGGAAGCAAGAAAAAGATTGCTAATAGCTTGGTTGTCACTTGGCAGAAACTGCAGGCCGGATGGGTGATGGCGGCTTCATTGAGCACACAGGTAGCGCAAGCTTGGGGGTGGTGGCCAGAGATGAGAATGGCGAGCACATCTTATCTTCTTGGCGTGTGCTGTTCCAGTGTAGAGACGCAGAAGAAGCAGAAGCCCTCGCCTGCCTGGAAGCTATTTGTCTGGTGATTGACCGGGCCCATAAACCGGTGATAATTGAGATGGATTGCCGATCTGTCTTCCTGAAACTTATGTCGCCAGAGAAGGATCGTTCTGTAACGGGACATATCATTCAGGATATCAAGCATCTTGGCTCATCACTCTCTGATGTGGAGTTTGCCGCTGTGGGGAGAGAACAAAATGTAGTAGCACATGACTTAGCGTGTTTTGCTAGGACGGGTCAGTGCATGGTCCTTGCACTCCCGCCTGATTTCATTGTTGATGCTCTGTAAAGATTGTGCTACTCCTTAATCAATAAAGCTCTCCCCTCTTCTGTCGCAAAAAAAAGAAAGCACGGAGACGTCCCCTATCGTTTGGTCTAGTTCCACCATCTTCATATGCTGTGAAAGCTACGCGTGCTTTGCACACTGCTACCGGCTGTCCACGGTCTTCAAAACACAACTTTCACTCGTAATTTATATTCTAACATAGTTATAACGCTCATGAAATTATAATATTGTGAAATTTATTTTTGAAACAAATCTATACATATGATTTTCATGTACCCAATCTAAATATTTAAAAAGATAAGGACAGCCAAAGTTTTGAAAATTGACTGCACCTATCCTAAAACAACATAAAATTTGTGACGGGAGAGAGTACTATTTTAGTATGTCCACTAAAGACTTTAAAATCGTCTCTTCTTCTTTTTTATCCGGATTAGTAAACACCCAGAGGCTGTAGACTAGGGCTGGAAAAATAGCTCGAGGCTCGCCGCTCGGCTCACGGCTCGGTACGGTTTGGCTCGGCTCGGCTCGTGAATTTTCGAGCCGAGCCGAGCCTCGGCTCCATAAAACAAACGAGCCAAGCTCGAGCTGGCTCACGAGCCGCTCGAGTGGCTCGCTTGGCTCGGCCCATATAGAGTAGGAGCACCCACGAATCCCCAAACCGCCATCCATAATCCCGAACTCGGCCTCAAACCCTCACGCTTCTCTCCCACTCCCAAGTCCAGATCGAGATCAATCCACCGCCCGCGCCGTCACCAGCGTCCGCGCCGCCCGGCCCACCTCCGCTCGCCGCCCGCCCACCCGCTTCGCATCGCCGCTTCGCCCACCGCCGTCCATGAGCTCACCTCCTCCTCCATGGCGGTTGGCGTTGGCGGCGGCAATTTCAGCCACCGACGCCGCCCCCAAGACCCCAACGCCCTCGCTGCCGCCACCGAGCTCCGACCACGCCGCCGCCTCTGAGTCTCCGACCACACCGTCCCCGACACCCTCGTCGTCGCCTCCCGGAGTTGCCACGACGCCCGCCACCTCCCGCCTCCGACCACGCCATCCCCGATGCCCTCGCCGCCCTCGCGTGGCCTGGCTCCGACCACGCCGTCCCCGACGCCCTCGCCGCCGCCTCCGTTCCAGATCCGCAATTCCGCATACCGCATCCTCTTTCTCTCATCCGATTCCTCATATTCCTGTGAGCTGCTGTGAATGATTTGGTTTGTGAATTGTGAATGGTGATTGCCTTTGCTATGATTTTTTGCTGTGATTTGTGAATGAATGGTGAATGCTCTTTGCTGTGATTTGTGAATGTTGTGAAAATGCGAAATGTGCAATTGTGCATGGTGGCGAACTGGCGATGATGCCGGAGGCCGTCCCGCCGCTGAAGTCCATGTTGAAGGAGACGTCTTGCCAAGCCACCGGCGACCGAAGGAGCACGCCATGGTTGCCAGTTCTGGTGGGAGCAAGTGCTGGGCTCGCGAGCCCGTTCGAGCCAGCTCGAGCCGTTTTCCGAGCCGAGCCACCCTCCTGGCTCGTTGGCAAAACGAGCCGAGCCGAGCCAGAACAGTAAACGAGTCTGTGCGAGCCGAGCCGAGCCTTTCCAGCCCTACTGTAGACCTACAGTTGGCTCAGGGTGCTACGGGCAACCACAGTGGCAGGTGAATTGGGACCTGAATTCGCTACATCATCTGTTTGCTTTCCCACGGTGCCAACGTCAGCGCCGGCGTTGAAAGTAGGAGCGCGGGCCTGGGCCGCTCGGGGATGTCGGCCCGGCCTTCCGACCACCTCAGGCCAGGGGGACAGCCCGACCGCGCGCCCACGCGGGAATAAGCTGGGCTGCACGCCCGCGCACGGGGACATTCTGCAGCCAGGCCGCGTAAATGCTCTGCGAAGGCAACGAGCTCGCGCGGGAGGGGGCAGCCCACCTCTCGACAGACGGGCCGCAATCTCGCGCCGGCGAGATTGGCATCGTTTGTACGTCACTCACAAAAGCAGGTAAGCTTACTACTACCCTTTCAAAAAAAAGAGCCAAGCTTACCAGATAAATGCATGTATGCATGGATACTTGCGCATGCACTATCCAAGCCGTCAATGCTGCTTCGATATTTGTGCTTATACCCCCTCCCCTCTCCTATGCCGCCGAAAACCTTGTCGCGCTGCAGTCGCTGTCGGGAACCTCACCCGCCACATGAAATCTTGCCCCCACGACGTGTGAAACCTCACGCACGCCGCCGAAAACCTCGGGGGTTCGAGAGGTTTTCGACACGACAGTAGCGGCGGGCAAGGTTTTTGGCAGCGAGTGAGGTTTCTGACAGCGAACAGTGGTGCGGATGGGGTTTTTCGACGGGCAACGGCCCGCGTGAGGTTTCCGACAGCGCAGACGCAGGCGGCAAAGAGAGAGAGCCATAGGGGAGAGGATAGATGCAGGCGGCAAAGAGAGAGAGCCACAGGGGAGAGGATGAAGGAGAGAGGAGGAGGGGACACGAATCTTAGAGCACAGTGGATGGGGAGGATAGTGGTTGTTGATGCATACGGTGTAGAATGTCCACCCTCAGGTTACTGCTATCTTGGTGAAATCGGTCTATGTTCCTCAGTCGAAAGAAAAAGGAAAGGGCGAGCTTAGCTTAACGTTTAGTACTGTCCATCGAGAAGGGATTGAATTTCTCACGTCTACAGCAAATAGACTGTTTCACGAAATCGCGTTGAGATATATAGCGAAGCCCATGCTAGGCCTTGACCAGCTTGGCTTAACGTTTATTACTGTCCATCGAGAAGCGATTGAATTTCTCACGTCTACAGCAAATAGACTGTTTCACCAAATTGCGTTGAGATATATAGCGAAGCCCATGCTAGGCCTTGACCGCCGGTGCATGTAGACTCATACAGTGCCATCATGCACTCCTACCTTCCACTGTTCTAAAGGATTTCTTGTGGTGTTTGCTTCCTACCTACTCGTATCCCCCTTTGCACCATACCTCCGTGCTGTGGTACAGCAGAGGAGCGTTTGTTGTTGCAGAAAGTTCACTGAGGAAACATAAATCTATCTAGCTTTCTGGTTGTTGCTGGAGGTTTAACGAGGACACACGTTTTAATTAGGCCGGCCTCCTTATGTTCAGCTTCAGTGAATTCCTATTGCATGAGAGGCTCCCCCTAACGGGCTTTCGAACATATAGTCCTGGAGTAACTTCAATCCCTTCATACTCAAGTTTAGTTTGCATGGTAAAAAAACAGTTTATTTTGCATGGTAAATATATAAAAAAATAGTTTATTTTGCATGGAATCTACATGCTTTGCCCGGGCAGGATACCCTGCGAGATGGTAACAAATCGGCAGCATGCCGACACGTGTTCTTCCGCGATATAATAATGCCAGGCAGGTAATTAAGTACATCATTTTATACGTCAGATGTCATCTTGCAGTTGAAACAACTTCCGGAATGCAGATACATATGTCCATATGCTCACTAGTTGTTCCTAGTGCAGGTACGCAGGATTAATAAGTGACCATGGAGAATATTTTTCCTCCAACAGCCGGTGCCTGAGCTACTGATGCTTCTCTTGTCCCTGTCGATCAAGTACTATATACATCATCGTGCAGTTCTCATTGGTGTTTCCTCTGAACAGAGCATTCTTTCCCTTCAACAAATGGATCCCAGTTGGAGCTATCAATTATATGCCCTATGTATGATATCTATATGGCTTCACTCAACATAAATTTAAGTTATTAGGCAGAAGTATATCGGAAATTTGTAATTCTGAATGCTACTAAGCTTTCACTTTCCCGTGGTAAGTAGGGGAATCTCCATTTATCTGTATATGTCTACGTACAAACAACTCGTGATACTCAAGGTACCTTATTCGCTTTGAAGGTCTAGAAAATCCCACAATAATCCTTAAATCAGAAAAACAATCCTAAAAATTCTCTTATTAATCGAGAAAAAAAAGAGATCTACACCACCTATTTTTGTGGGGCCAAATAACAAATACAACTATATTTTTGAAAGGCTATAGAATTAAATGACAAATACAATATGTTGCCGTATCTTGCCATGAAATTATGCGGGAAATTCTACTAGTTAATATAACAGGCAAGCGTGATACATAGTATTTACGAACAGTTTATACTCCATCAAACTGAGAAGGGGAAAATGTTGCTTAGTCTCCCGTGCTACTTTGGAAATGGGTTGTTGAGTTGCATACACAAACTCACAAAAAAATTCAAGTTGTTAGAGAAATATGCAGTCTTTCTCATACTTTAAGAATAGCCAACCTCGGAGAACCAGTCTAATTTGGCAACTGAAACAGTGAAACGTTGCATGCATCTATATATCCTAATAGGCAAATCGCAAATAGCATGTTTGTCAGCCTGTGTACTCCAACTTACGGACAGTCAAATGGAAAAGCTAGGAAGTGTCATTTTCCGATGTTAGTCGAGCACTTTCCTTTATACATGACATACATATTAATCAATTGTATCAATCCATCGTCGTTAAGGGCATCTCTAATAGTTAGAGATAACTTTGTCTATAACATATGCTACATCATCTTTAGAGACAAATTCTCCAATAGATAATCTCTAGTACACTCTCCAACATTTATATTTTATAATTTTAACAGGTCTACATGTCAACTAGAGTAGATTAATGTAGCATGTCTTGTTTCATGTACACGACAATCTCCTCAAGAAGAGATGGCATGTGCTCTTTCTCCTCCCCCTCTCTTCTTCACGTAGGATTTTGTTGATGTGGTATAGTTAAGAGACGATAATAAATACACTATTAGAGATGTCCTAAGCAATTGCATGTCATACATACTCGCAAACAGACAAAAGCGCATCTAGCCATGCACAACCTTCAGGGTGCAATGCTAGATGCAAACGTATACATTCCACGGCAACGACAGAGTATTAGTTTTTCTGTCGAGTTTTTGGGCTCAAGATGACACAGATCATACCAAGGCGTACTAGTATATGTTAGTACAAGTTTTTGTAGCATCAAGCCGTAGCCGAAGGATACTATGCATGCCGGCGTACCAACCATGCATGTGGCTTTCTGAATTCTGATCGCTTGCGTACGTTTCGCTCCCCAGCCCTTTAAGCAACTCCACATTGGCACTACTGACATGCATCTTACCTTTTTATTAAAGCTCGTGGACATGTCGACCTCCTAGCGTGTCCACGTCACCCTGAAATAGGACGTCTGTCGGATGGTCTCTAGACACACGGGATCGCGTGGAGGGAGTCCCTCTCCGGGCATGGGAAGTGCGGCTCTCGCGTCAGCCACGTCGCCCCGAAGAAGCTGCTGCGTCGGATCGTTGTTGGACGCGGAAACCCTAGCGTGCCCGCCTCTCTCATCCTGGCTACTCGCTCGCCCAGTCCCGTGGCACGCTGCACCTCGCACTGCTCCATTTCCCCTCCGCTTCCGATCCCCTTGCTCTCCCTCCTCCACCGGACTCTTCCGCTTACTCTCGCTCCTCCGCCGCCAACGCCGTCACTCCTTCCAGTGGCCTCTAAACGCGAGCCCTTCTCTTCTCCTCCCGGCTCCTCGCTCGCTCCGTCCCGCGCCCCGCGCCACCGCTTCTCCACTTGCTCCTTTCCCCTCCTGGTCTCTCCCTCTTCCTCTCCCGCCGCATGCTGAGTTTCCCTCCCCAGCCACCGCCGCTCACTCCGTCCCCCCCCCCTTCCTCCACTGCTGCCCCCTCGGTCTACCTCCCCAACCACCTCGGTGCCTCCCTCTTCCTCTTCTGTCACCCGCTGGGTTTTCCTCACCAGCTGCCGCCGCTCGCTCCGTCTCCCCCTTGCTCTGCCACCGCCCCTCGGTCTCCACCGCCTGTGTATCTTGCTTTTATGCTGTCGCGATATAATAACGCCAGGCAGGTAATTAAGTTCATCAATTTATACGTCAGATGTCATCTTGCAGTTGAAACTACTTCCGGAATGCAGATACATATGTTCATATGCTCACTAGTTGTTCCTAGAGCAGGTACGCAGGATTAATAAGTGATCACGGAGAATATTTTTCCTCCAACAGCCGGTGCCGGAGCTACTGATGCTTCTCTTGTCCCTGTCGATCAAGTACTATATACATCATCGTGCAGTTCTCATTGGTGTTTCCTCTGAACAGAGCATTCTTTCCCTTCAACAAATGGATCCCAGTTGGGGCTATCAATTATACGCCCTATGTATGATATCTATATGGCTTCACTCAACATAAATTTAAGTTATTAGGCAGAAGTATATCGGAAATTTGTAATTCTGAATGCTACTAAGCTTTCACTTTCCCGTGGTAGGTAGGGGAATCTCCATTTATCTATGTCTACGAACAACTCTAGGTACTCAAGGTACTCTCGCTTTGAAGGTCTAGAAAATCCGACAATAATCTTTAAATTAGAAAAAAATGATCTTAGAAATTCTCTTATTAATCGAGAGAAAATGAGAAGATCTACACCACCAATTTTTGTGGAGTCAAAATATAATGGTACAAATTAATCATGTATAGATATTACAATTGTGTAACAAATACAACTATATTTTTGAAAGGCTATAGAATTAGATGACAAATACAATATGTTGCCGTATCTTGCCATGAAATTACGCGGGAAATTCTACTAGTTAACATAACAGGCAAGCGTGATACATAGTATTTATGAACAGTTTATACTCCATCAAACTAAGAGGGGAAAAATGTTGCTTAGTCTTCCGTGCTACTTTGGAAATGGGTTGTTGAGTTGCATACACAAACTCACAAAAAAATTGAAGTAGTTAGAGAAATATGCAGTCTTACGTATTCATACTTTAAGAATAGCCAACCTCGGAAAACCAGTCTAATTTGTCAACTGAAACAGTGAAACGTTGCATGCATCTATATATCCTAATAGGCAAATCGCAAATAGCATGTTTGTCAGCCTGTGTACTCCAACTTACGAACAGGCCAGAACAGTAAAAAATTCCAAAAGCGCATCCAGCCATGCACAACCTTCAGGGTGCAATGCTAGATACAAACGTATACATTCCATGGCAACGACAGAGTATTAGTTTTTCTGTCGAGTTCTTGGGCTCAAGACGACACAGATCATACAAAGGCGTACTAGTATATGTTAGTACAAGTTTTGTAGCATCAAGCCGTGGCCGAAGGATACTATGCATGCCGGTGTACCAGTGCCTTTCTGAATTCTGATCGCTTGCGTACGTTTCACTCCCCAGCCCTTTCACCAACTCCACATTGGCACTACTGACATGCATATTCCCTATTCCATAATTCCATCTCTATAAATAGGCATGCACAACTCGAGCTCTCAACACAACAACAACAAACACAAGAGCTAGCTAGCTGCTCACGAGTAGTGTTCTAGTTACAGTATATATCATTAGCTGCTTAAGCTGCAGTAAAGGGTTGCACTGATAACAATGCAAGGCCTCACGGCATCTTCAAGCTTAGTTTGATCGTCGTTGTGATGTTTCTGCTCGGCTTGGCGGGCGTTGCCCATGGCCGCAAGAGGCTCGTCTCGAGCTACGACGAGCCGTGCAAGAAGATGACGCTCTACTACCACGACATCCTCTACGACGGCGGCAACAGCACGGCGAACGCGACGTCGGCGGCGGCGACGAAGCCGACGGCGCTGAGCACGTCGCACGTGAGAAACGGCACCTACTTCGGCATGCTGGTGGTGTTCGACGACCCGGTGACTGAGGGGAAGGAGCTGCCGGCGGCGGGGGCGGAGCCGGCGGCGCACGCGCAAGGGTTCTACTTCTACGACAAGAAGGAGTCGTACAACGCGTGGTTCGCCTTCTCCATCGTGTTCAACTCCACAGCGCACAGGGGCACGCTCAACCTTATGGGCGCCGACCTCATGGCCGAGAAGACGCGGGACATCTCCGTCGTCGGCGGCACCGGTGACTTCTTTATGGCGCGCGGCGTCGCCACGCTCCGCACCGACGCTATCGAGGGCTCCTTCTACTTCCGGCTACAGATGGACATCAAGCTCTACGAGTGCCACGTCTGATACAATAAGATGGTAGTACACACACCGACACGTGTGCTTCCTGCTCTAGCCGTTCATAGGGTCTTACTACTAATTACAAGTTCTATTTACACTTTTATTTACAGTGCTATTGTTTGTTTCGATGCTTCCTGGCGTGACGGGGTTGATTAATCATATGCATGCGTAGATGGATTGCGTGTCATTGTTATATGTGTCGATAAGTGTGCAAAATGTATCAAGTTTTCATTCATTCCATAAAGAGGCAGAGCGGGCTCCTGAGTTTGATATACTACTGAAAATTGTTGCTGTTGAAAATTATTCACCCATGTAGCTTCTCTTCAGGAAATATACTATTGAGGTGCTAAGTTCTCTACTACATGGACTGTTCAACTGCTGGGTCATATCAGCAAATTAAATCTAAGTGCCTAAAACGATTATTTCAAAACGAGCACGGATATGTGACAAAGTACACATATAAATGTCGCCAGATTCAAACATACAATACAAAAGAATGGCTGAACCGCTGAAGCACATAACCCATTAAACGTACAAGACTGCCAAGATCGCTTTACGTCGACGATAAGAAGCAAGCTTATTGATTTCATTCCGGTACTGACCGGAATAGCAGGTACTAGTTTGTAGAAAGCCCTCACCCATTGGTGTGAAATTATTCAAAACCACTGAAATACCTGCAAAATTTCAAAAATTTCAAATACCCATTGGTATGCTCCAATTTAAATAAATAAATAAATACATACATACACTCGTGATGGGGTTGATTAATCATATGCATGCGTAGATGGATTGCGTGTCATTGTTATATGTGTCGATAAGTGTGCAAAATGTATCAAGTTTTCATTCATTCCAAAAAGAGGCAGAGCGGGCTCCTGAGTTTGATATACTACTGAAAATTGTTGCTGTTGAAAATTGCCCACCCATGTAGCTTCTCTTCAGGAAATATACTATTGAGGTGCTAAGTTCTCTACTACATGGACTGTTCAACTGCTGGGTCATATCAGCAAATTAAATCCAAGTGCCTAAAACGATTATTTCAAAACGAGTGCGGATATGTGACAAAGTACACATAAACTACCAGAAACCAGTAGTTTCCCGAGTGCCCGAAACACTCGAAAAATTGAAAAAAACACTCGGAAACGGAAATCCCGAAGGACAACCTTCGAAAAATAGCAACCGAGATCGTTTAAATCGGGTAAAAATGGATTCCCAAGTGTAACACTCGGAAGACATAACTTTTCCGAGTGTAACTACGTACAGTACTGGGGAAACACGGAACACTCGGGAGCAAAAAAGTCTCAACAGTCAAAGCCACTGTAACGGAAATATTTACCGAGTGTTGACACTCGGGAAAGAAGGAAGATTGCCACTCGGGAAAATTTCTTTCCCAATGAGCCCCACGAGTTTCCCGAGTGGGAACACTCGGGAAAATTTTGTGTTTCCCGAGTGTATTGCAAACAATCACACTTGGGAAAGAGGAAGATTGCCACTCGGGAAAATTTATTTCCCAATGAGCCCCACGAGTTTCCCGAGTGGGAACACTCGAGAAAATTTTGTGTTTCCCGAGTGTATTACAAACAATCACACTCGGGAAAGATTTCACCTGGGGAGTACATTGTAGAAGTTTCCCGAGCGTGTCTCAAACAAAACACTCGGGATTCTGGAGTTACCCGAATAAGGTATGCTCCAATTTAAATAAATAAATAAATACATACATACACTCGTGATGGGGTTGATTAATCATATGCATGCGTAGATGGATTGCGTGTCATTGTTATATGTGTCGATAAGTGTGCAAAATGTATGAAGTTTTCATTCATTCCATAAAGAGGCGAGCGGGCTCTGAGTTTGATATACTCTCAAAATTGTTCTTTGTTGAAAATTGCCCACCCATGTAGCTTCTCTTGAAATATACTATTGAGGTGCTAAGTTACGTACTACATGGATCGCTCAAGCTATTTGGGTCATATCGACAAATTAAATCCAAGTGCCTAAAACGATTATTTCAAAAGCGAGTGGATATGTGACAAAGTACACATAAACTACGAAACCGATGGTTTCGAGTGCGAAACACTCGAAAAATTGAAAAAACACTCGAAGCGGAAATCGAAGGACAACCTTGAAAAATAGCAACGAGGATCGTTTAGTCGGGTAAAAATGGATTCCCAAGTGTAACACTCGGAAGACATAACTTTTCCGAGTGTAACTACGTCGATCTTGGGAAACACGGAACACTCGGGAGCAAAAAGTCTCAACAATCAAAGCCATCATGCGAAATATTTACCGAGTGTTGACACTCGGGAAAGAAGGAAGATTGCCACTCGGAAAATTTCTTTCCCAATGAGCCCATGAGTTTCAGTGGGAACACTCGGAAAATTTTGTGTTTCAGAGTGTATTGCAAACAATCACACTTGGGAAAGAGGAAGATTGCCACTCGGAAAATTTATTTCCCAATGAGCCCCACGAGTTTCAGGTGGGAACACTCGAAAATTTTGTGTTTCCAGTGTATTACAAACAATCACACTCGGAAAGATTTCACAGGGAGTACATTGTAGAAGTTTCGGCGTGTCTCAAACAAAACACTCGGGATTCTGGAGTTACCCGAATAAGGTATGCTCCAATTTAAATAAATAAATAAATACATACATACACTCGTGATGGGGTTGATTAATCATATGCATGCGTAGATGGATTGCGTGTCATTGTTATATGTGTCGATAAGTGTGCAAAATGTATCAAGTTTTCATTCATTCCATAAAGAGGCAGAGCGGGCTCTGAGTTTGATATACTCTTGAAAATTGTTCTTTGTTGAAAATTGCCCACCCATGTAGCTTCTCTTGAAATATACTATTGAGGTGCTAAGTTCTCTACTACATGGATTGTTCAAGCTATTTGGGTCATATCGACAAATTAAATCCAAGTGCCTAAAACGATTATTTCAAAGCGAGTGCGGATATGTGACAAAGTACACATAAACTACGAAACCGATAGTTTCGAGTGCGAAACACTCGAAAAATTGAAAAAAACACTCGGAAACGGAAATCCCGAAGGACAACCTTCGAAAAATAGCAACCAGGATCGTTTCGTCGGGTAAAAAATGGATTCCCAAGTGTAACACTCGGAAGACATAACTTTTCCGAGTGTAACTACGTACAGTACTGGGGAAACACGGAACACTCGGGAGCAAAAAAGTCTCAACAGTCAAAGCCACTGTAACGGAAATATTTACCGAGTGTTGACACTCGGGAAAGAAGGAAGATTGCCACTCGGGAAAATTTCTTTCCCAATGAGCCCCGCGAGTTTCCCGAGTGGGAACACTCGGGAAAATTTTGTGTTTCCCGAGTGTATTGCAAACAATCACACTTGGGAAAGAGGAAGATTGCCACTCGGGAAAATTTATTTCCCAATGAGCCCCACGAGTTTCCCGAGTGGGAACACTCGAGAAAATTTTGTGTTTCAGGAGTGTATTACAAACAATCACACTCGGAAAGATTTCACAGGGGAGTACATTGTAGAAGTTTCGGCGTGTCTCAAACAAAACACTCGGGATTCAGAGTTACCCGAATAAGGTATGCTCCAATTTAAATAAATAAATAAATACATACATACACTCGTGATGGGGTTGATTAATCATATGCATGCGTAGATGGATTATGCGTCATTGTTATATGTGTCGATAAGTGTGCAAAATGTATCAAGTTTTCATTCATTCCATAAAGAGGCGAGCGGGCTCTTGAGTTTGATATACTCTTGAAAATTGTTCTTTGTTGAAAATTGCCCACCCATGTAGCTTCTCTTGAAATATACTATTGAGGTGCTAAGTTCTCTACTACATGGATTTGCTCAACCTATTTGGGTCATATCGACAAATTAAATCCAAGTGCCTAAAACGATTATTTCAAAACGAGTGCGGATATGTGACAAAGTACACATAAACTACGAAACCAATGGTTTCCGTGTGCAAACACTCGAAAAATTGAAAAAACACTGGAAGCGGAAATCGAAGGACAACCTTGAAAAATAGCAACCCGAGGATCGTTTAAATCGGGTAAAAATGGATTCCCAAGTGTAACACTCGGAAGACATAACTTTTCCGAGTGTAACTACGTCAAGATCTTGAAAACACGGAACACTCGGGAGCAAAAAGTCTCAACAATCAAAGCCATCATGCGAAATATTTACCGAGTGTTGACACTCGGGAAAGAAGGAAGATTGCCACTCGGAAAATTTCTTTCCCAATGAGCCCATGAGTTTCCCGAGTGGGAACATTCGGAAAATTTTGTGTTTCAGAGTGTATTGCAAACAATCACACTTGAGAAAGAGGAAGATTGCCACTCGGGAAAATTTATTTCCCAATGAGCCCCACGAGTTTCCCGAGTGGGAACACTCGAGAAAATTTTGTGTTTCCCGAGTGTATTACAAACAATCACACTCGGGAAAGATTTCACCTGGGGAGTATATTGTAGAAGTTTCCCGAGCGTGTCTCAAACAAAACACTCGGGATTCTGGAGTTACCCGAATAAGGTATGCTCCAATTTAAATAAATAAATAAATAAATACATACATACATACATACATACATACATACATACATACATACATACATACATACATACATACATACATACATACATACATACATACATACATATATATATATATATATATATATATATATATATATATATATATATATACATATATATATATATATATATATATATATATATATATATATATATATATATATATATATATATATATATATATATATATATATATATATATATATATATATATATATATATATATATATATATATATATATATATATATATATATATATATATAGACATCCACAACATTCGAGTTAAAATTAAAAATCTGGGCAAAAGGCACGATACATATAACAGTTCAAAGTACTAATTTCATTACATATATAACAATTTTCTCTGGCAAACAGGATGTTACATTCACATTCAATTGCTCCAGCTTCTCAATCTGAGCAACACATTCCAGCTTCGGCAAGAGATGTTGCAGCGTCAAACTACGGTTCAGTTGGAAGTTCTACAATACAAAATATTGGTGTAAGCCTTTGTTTACAGCTTAAAAAATGAGAAGCTCACACGTTTTTGTCCTTTGTTACTAACAAGTTCATCAACTAAGTTCTTTATGACTTCCTGTTTGCAATCATATTTTTCAGACATTTCACATATGCCCAATGTTTGCAATCATGTTTGCAATGCAATGTTTTGATGTACTCCTGGATATAGGTGCATAGTACTCTGTTCTTGTTTTATATTTGCATTTGGCATGTTACAATGGCGTAATGTTGCTGCGTATGAGGAAACCTTTTGGACCACTAGATCATGAAAATAGCAAGCACGTAGTGGTGGACTCTCGACGATGAACTCATCCACATGATCTTGGTCTGGGCAGCTAACACGTGTACCATCTGCAGCATCAACACCGGCAGCAGCTGGATCTGCCATTGATCCCGCTGTTGCCTACATTTTCATAAGAAATCGCATTATAAGAAATCTGCATAGCAATGTTCAAAGTCCTAATTATTATCCATCAGCAACATTGCTCCACCAACCAAACGGTAAGATTGGCAACAAGGATGCACAACACTGATTAAAACAGGACATTGTCAGCTCTAGCAATTCTATCAAAGTCCTAACTACTGCATATTGTGGGTATGTGAAAATTTTCTTGTACGTGTTTCACACATATATTGTCAGCTCTAGCAATTCTATCAAAGTCAAGCAGATGCAAGGGACAACTAACTTGTTGAACAAATAATAGCATGTGATTGAGATATAGCAAATCCCTTTACTAAATAAATAGATTTCTCACTAGATGTTTAGAATCAGTTCTCCTATGAGTGCGTATACGAAAGTGGAAACCGATTGCTCACATCCGTATTGGTTCCCCTTCACGAATGGAATGAGCACTTAACCAACTAAGCACTCGCTGCTCTCGCAATATGCTCAACTATAGGGCACTTGAAGCGTGCTTGGTGAGTGCCAATGCAATAATCAAGTGGCATGCAAGGATATTGTAACATCCCGATTTTCAGGTCTTTTTGAAAATTTTCAAAATAAAAAGAACCATTTGGTTTTGGTGCGAGTTCTAAAGCTTAACTTGAGATATTGGAATTAAAGTGTTTAAAATGACTAAATCAAATTTCAACTAATCAAAGTTGGTTTGTTTTGAGTTGATGGTATTCTCTGGTGTTGTTTTTCCCCTTCCTCTGTTTGCTCCGTGCTCCCCTCGGCCCCGCTCTTTCTCCTCCAGACCTCCTTTCATTTGGATCTAAGGGTCTAGACCTCCTTTCCTTTGGATCCGAGGGTCCAGACCTCCTTTCGTTTGGATCTGTGGTATAGATCTCCCCTTGTGGTCTAGACCTCCCTTTTGGTTTAGACCTTCCTTTTGGTTTAGACCTCCCTTGTGTTTGGACATTCCCTTCAGTCCAGACCTCCCCTCCCGTCTAGACCTCCGGGCGGTCCTGGCGACCTCTGGGTGGTCCTGGCGACTTGCAAAGACCACCCTCCTGGTCTTTTTGCAAAAACCAACCTCTTGGTCTTGGTCTTTTTGCAAAGACCACCCTCCTGGTCTTTTTGTAGAGACCCCCCTGGGCCATGACACCCCTTTAGTCACAACCTCCCCTTGGAGTCACGACCTCCCCTTTTGTCCTTTTGTTGCGACCTCCTGTGTGGTCACGACCTCTCCCTTAGTCACGTGCACCCCTTGGTCACGTGCGCCCTTTGGGTCACGACCTCCTCTTTGGGTCACGACCTCCCCTTGGTCACGTACACCCCTTTGGCCACGTGCACCCTCTGGGTCATGACCACTCCCTTTGGTCACGACCTCCTCTTTGGTATGACCACCCTTTTGAGTGTTGACCAGCCCCACCTGTCAGCCTTGCTCACCTTCTTCTCCCGCTCATCGCGGCGCTGCTCTCGCCGGAGTTCTTGCGCATTAAATGCCGCTGTATTGCATTAAATGCTACATCCTCATAAAGCATGCCCGCCTCATCCAGGCGACTTTACACTGCGTCATCTGCGTGCTCGTCACGTAGCCACCTACCCTTGATCTCGTGTGCTTCAAAGTTTCTCAACTTCTCTTCCCGTCCTCCCCTGGCTATATAAGCCTGAGCAGCCCTCTTATATCTCCTTTAGCCTTCTCCTTCCTCTCGTCGTGTCATTGTTGACGCATTTGTCCTTGCGCATTTAATGTTGTTGTATCGCATTAAAATGTTGTCGCTTCAGCGGTACCCTGTTTCCCCTCTTGTCTTCTCTGGTACCTGCCCCCATCATCTCCTTCATCTGCTCGGCTGTGCTTTGTCCTGTCACACGTGCCATTGATCGTGTGCACCTCTGAGACCTCTAGTGACTCTCCCTTGGCTATATAAGCCTGAGCAACCCTCTATCATCACCCTTTTTCCAATTCTCTTACTCACGCCAGTTCTTCCGTGCTTCAAGCTTCATCGCCAAGGAGTCTGCTGAAGATTGCGCCATCTTCATCCACCTTGTCGCCAAGAAGTTTGCCGAAGCGTCGTGCTGTCTTTGCCGTCGCCGTCGTCCTCCTCCAATCTTCACCGGCCTCTCTCTCTCTCTCTCTCTCTCTGTCCTGGTGAGTTTTTCCGTGCATTGTTCTTTTCCCTTGCTCCTACGACTACGTTGCGTAAATCGTATCCTATTGTATTCTTCTTACGACTACGCTGCATAGTCATATCCTTTGTATTCTTCGTACGACCACTTTGAGTAGTCGTATCCTCCTCAGAACCTCCTGTGTCCTTTTTGTCGTGTCCTCAGGACCTCCTGTGCCCTTTTTGTCGTGTCCTCAGGACCTCCTCCTCAGGACCTCCTGTACTCCGTTTTGTCGTATCCGCAGGACCTCCTCCTCAGGACCTCCTGTGCCCTTTTTGTCGCGCCCTCAGGACCTCCTCCTTAGGACCTCCTGTGCCCTTTTTGTTGTGTTCTCAAAACCTCCTCCCAGGACCTGCTGTATCTTTTTGTCGTTTCCTCAAAACCTCCTATATCTTTTTGTCGTTTCCTCAGGACCTCCCTCGACCTCCCTCTCAGTTGGACCTCCTCCCGAGAGCCCGTTTCTTGCTGTTGGTCTTAGTTCATTTTGTTTGGAGTTTATTTGGATCTTATTTGGTCTTTATTTGATTTGCTTCGTTTTCATGTGTAGATTTCGACGACTCCAGGGAGCCCGAGTTCTGCGAAGAGGACCCTCAAGCTTTCGAGCAAGGCAAGTTACACCCTTGATCATATTGGACCCAATATTTCAAATTAATTAAGTTTTGTTTTAAATTATTATTGCATGGTTATTTGAATTCAAGTAATTTAAATCCCTGTTTTAACCTCATAGTTATTCCTAGTTCCTTTGTACACCCGAACTTGGTTATGGATTCGACCACCCCCCTTGTCACCTTAGTAAAGAGCTAGTTGGTACATTAGTATGAACTAGCATGTTGCAAAACTCTATGCTTAGTCAAGCTTAGACCAAAAATCTTGATTGAGGAAGTTTTACTACAAAAAGACCAATGTTGTCAAAATGTTTTATCCATGACATTGGGTTGTTGTGGAAGCTTTGAAAATGTTTTTGAAAAGCAAAGAAAAAGGAAAATTGCTTTGGACTTGGGCGAATTGGTTGTTTGGATGGGTGCATGTTCATGCACGGGATTGATCCATTTCTATAGTCGAGGCCTAGGGTTCTGTTGGAAGTCGCCCAAGTCAGTTAAGGACCAGTCTTCGAGTGTATTTTGCTATGCCTCACCGTGCAACCACATATCCGGGATGGGGTGGACCTGACCAACTAATCTGTAATGTTCCACCGTGGTCGTTCCATTCGGTTGTATGGGTGTCTTGATGACCTACTTTTATTCATTCCCACCTGGCGCAAGAGGGGGCTTAAATCCTGCGGGCTGCAACCCAAAGGAAGCGAAACCTTAGCGAGGGGGGACTGCAGTGGAATGGCGCATTGTAAAGGCCTTGTGATAATCATTTAGTCGCACACCTTCGGAAGTGTGTAAGCAGACAGTATAAGTTGATTATCTCTTGTGGGTAAAGTTGTACACCTCTGCAGAGTGTAAAACTATTCGAATAGCCGTGTCTGCGGTCAAGGACATGCTGGCAAAGTTGCTCCAAGTTAGATTTTGGTTTTGTTTTTAAAATGCTTTATGAAATGGTTTTGAATGTTTATCCAATTGGGAATTGGGCTAGTAGCCTTGTGATAGGAGGATATCATTCACCACTTGTTGATGAATGTTATCCGACTATAAAATTGATTTAGAAAATGAATTTTAGTTATTGTATAACTGCTTTGGAACTTAGTACATGTATTTGGAAAGAAACACGGCTTTATGCAAAGACAACCCTATAAGACCTCCTTTGGGACATCCTTGTATGCATGCATTCAATCTGTTATTTGACGGGTGTGACTTGCGAGCACGGTTGCTGTGCTCACTCTTGCTTGACATGTTTGAGCAGGAGAGGACGTCTTCGAGGACCCTGAAGACCAGGACGTCTAGGCTGCAACCTCCAGACGACTGCCTGTGGCGAGTCGTGTGGCCTTCTCACTTTTGCTTCCGCTGTATTTTGTTCTTATTGGTTGTATGCCCCCTTTTGTAATTAACTCTGTTGTTATTTTAATAAAGTTGCGTTGATGGATGTTACTACTCTTGTTAACTGTGTGAGCTAGCTGTTGGTCCTTGGGACTAGCTCGGTTATGCACAGAGGGTCCGGGACCTTCCGGGTCCGACCGTGTGGTCGTGCCTTTGAGTGATCCTGGGTCCGATCATGACTTTAGGACCTCCCTGAGGTCCGAGCCGTCACATGACCTCTCTTCGGGGTGCTCTTGGGATTACCCGCGACCTCCCTGAGGTCAGAGTCATAGCAGAATATAGTTCAACACTTCCTAACACATGCTTTGAATTATCTACAAATACAATTACAAAGGAGACAAGCTTATTATCGACGCAAAGACAAAAATCATTGTTCCATATTTTATTCGGATCGAGGCTTGAACAACCAAATAAGCTTCCCTTGACATTTACATCAAGTACATAACCAAAAGACTCGGTAAACCAGTTACTATAGGGAAAATTGGCTACAGGGCACTGCAAATTCGCCTCCTTTGCCAACGGACATCCAAAAAACGTGGTGCAGCTAAAAGACATTGTAGAAACATGTAATTTTCTTTGTTAGACACTCGTCCCATTAAAATAATATATCCGAGTGATTAGGAGAGAAATGGGGTAAAATGCCCTCAATACCCTCGGTCTTGTGATGCATTAGCAATAGAACCGACATCTCCACTTCGGTGACGGTTGCTTCAGAACGGGGTGTGCCTACTGCAATGGGAGCTCAAGAGCCCGAGCGCCATTGCCGCTCTCGGCCACCAAGACGTACTCGCCGTCCTGGCCGCGCCGACGGAGTCCAGCCACTCTTATCTGCGTCATACCGTGTCCCCAAGCCCTCCCTCCATTTTCCCTCACCCAATTTCGGTTGGCATCCACAGGACCCTCGTCGATGGCCCCTCTTCCCCAACCACGGCTGAAGCGCCGCCGCGACTAATACTCTTCGCTTGGTGCCCCTTCGATCAAATCCTCGCACCAGGAGCTCCGCCTCGGCTCCTCCGTCCATCCCTGACCGCCGATTGGAGTTCTCCATCCCCAGAGCGGCGCCTCCACAGCGAGCTTCCACGCCGTTGGTGGCTCCCGGCGCCAGCCCTCTCCGGCCCTCCTCAGTCTCCAACGACCGCCCAGGTGAGTTCCACTTACCTCGCCGGTGCTCGTGCTCCCCCTAACCTTTTCCCTACGCCCTTCTAGCGCTGTTGTGGCTCCTCCTTCCCCGCCCGGCCATGGCCGCCGCCCGGCTCCCTCGGCGCCGCCTGGTCACGACACGCCACCCCCAACACCTTCTCCCCTCGGCACTCCATTTTGGTGGTAGCTACCTCCCACCTCTGGTCCCCTGGTCTCACCTCGGTGGCGCCTGCAGGCGAAGGGGAGAAGGCCGGTGGTGGCGCCTTGAGCCCAGGGGTGGCCTGCCTTGAGCTCGTGGCCATCAGAGAGGGAGAGCGCGGAGCCGACGGCTGCGTCGTAGAGAAGAGGTGCCAGGGGAGCGACGGCGCTAGAAGGATCCTGTGGCCGGAGACGGGGGAGATATGTGAGGAGAGGAGAGAAGAGCAAGAGAAGAGGAAGGAGACCGAAGGGCAAAAGAGACATTTTACGTGCTTTCTCTCTCCTCTTCCACCTGAAAATAATATAATAATGGTCTTAGTGTCTTATGGCAAAATTACACGTTTTTACGGTGTCTTCTTGCTGTACCACGTTTTTTCAGTGTCCGTTGGCAAAGGTGGTCAATGGGCGGTGCCTCAGAGCAATTATCCCTTTACTATAACAAATCCGACTTGCAAAGTAAAAGAACTACTAATCACGCCTCGATCGCCTCCCTCCGAACACAAACAAGCAGGACAACAAAATGAAAACAAACTACTTCAAATCAGACATCATAAGACTCGACATCCGGTTGCCCCTGCATATTAACATGTTAAACTGCTAAGGATGACACTATAGAGGTTACTTTTGAACATACAGTGTGATCCTCTATAGTTAATGTGGAATTCATGGTCTCTAAGGACTATGCATGTAGTTGTCCATCCCAGGAGACATCAAGAATTCAAGATGATATAGGAGGCCCCGGTGTAGTTGTCAAATTAGCAACTGTCATGTGGGGTGGCTACTTAATAGCCGATCGAGCTATCAATTGAGGCAAGCGAGAATTATCAGGAGATATCTCACTCTATTACAAAAGTTACCTCAAGATCTATATATCCATTTTATTTTTAGCTTTCTTTGAGTGAACTCTCAGGCACTCATAAGAGACTAACAATATAATAATCGGTGTCGATTACTAGCGGAGATAAGGTAAGCGATGGTGCGCCGGTGTAGTGCCATCAAGTCGAGTTTGAAGTGCTGCATATTTGTTTGCACATTGCCATACATTAGCCAAGTACGAATATATATATATTTGCATATTACTTTGTTCTTGTACTACCACGCTCCAACTAACCTGCAGGAGCATTTGCTCCAACCGCTGCCTAGCCTCAATTTCCTCTTCGAGCCTCGCCTTAAGCTGAGAATACCTGTCAATTGATGGTCGCAGTTGTCTTTGAGGGTGTACATCATCCGTTGATCCAGTATTCGTTGTTCGAACCTCCGAGAGGGTTGTCGGTGTGCTAATGTAGCCAACACCCATGAAGAAATGACCATGTTTCTTCCCCTTTCCAGCCTTGTACACAGCAGTCGCGTCCAGTGGTGAATTCATTACGTCGAAGTCCGAGCCATGAATCTCCTTAGCAGCCTCAGTATATGCAGCCTGTTGGACAAAATCATCAGGGAGCAAAAATCATCAGGGACAAATTCATTCATTAGAAATCGTACCAAGTTCTTTGTTGCGTGTTGGCTGCACAGGGTGCCCTCCTGATCACCACTCCTAGCGTCTACATATGCCTCTACATAGGAGACAGGCCTCTGCTTCTTCTTTTCCTGCACCAAAAAAAAAACCACGGAGGTAAATAAATATGTATCTGCGACGTACAATCAATATGAACATACTGACCTACCAAGTGCTTCTTGTAACGAGCCATGGAGGAGCTGCCTTGACGATGTGCTACCCCGCCCATCAACAATCTCCGCTCCCTAGCAGCACGAGAGGCTTCTAACCATTGTTCGTTGCACCACCTCTTTTGGGCAATCTACTGCCATGCATCTTCACACTTTTGGGCCCACCAAGGTATTGCCTAAATTAACCAAGTGTTAAATATAAATAAACTAGAATTGATTGTAATCAAGGACATCGTTTGTACAGTTGGTTACCTGCATGTACTCCTCTAAAGTGATATGCGTTTGGCAAGCCTCGGCCCTATGAATTTCCTTTCTAAGGACTTGTGTGTGGTAATAGATCACCGCTTGGATGCGTACTTGGTAGATCATCTGTGGGATCAACTTCTTTACAGAATTACACACCACTCTCCTAGAATCAGCTTCTTGTCTCTCAACCCATCTAAACCACCACTACAATCTGGCATATATTGGAAACAAATAAATGATAAGTGAATAACCATCCCACATGACACCGTCAGCACATATTTCTTACTAATAAAGATGCAAAATAACCCTACCTCTCAAAACATGCAAACAATTTCCTATGCAATAGCTCTCACATCAGTAGCCTCAAGTGCAAATGAACAATGTGGAGTGCGAAATACTAAATCTTGTAAAGGTTTTACATCGGGGCTCCTTATTGGGTCTGCACTATGGGCATATGCTATCACTTGCATTGAATACCTTGAATTTGAAAAAGAGATCGAGAATAATAGAAACAGGTTACATTACCTTGACATTTGAAAGTATAAATGCAAGTATCTCCTTACTATTATAATCTGAGAATATTGGAAACACATGAGATAGCCAAATGAGACCTTCAACAAAAAGCATGGATCTTGTCCAAAGTAAATTTAAAAGCATGATAGTGGTTACTTGAGCAAAAAGCTACCATCAAAAGATTTATGGATTCAAGTATTCACCAGCTACATCATAAAAGTGTACAATCAAGTCACATATATGCAAAATAGTGAAACAACATAAATGACCAAAGATTAGGTTGCATAGAGCGTAAGATCTAGATATTGACTAGTAAACTTGAAATGAATGTAACTTGTAATTCGTATTAACGGCAAATATTTAATCACTTACCCAAAACTTTCCTCCACCCGCCGCAAACAATTGTCAAATTGTATTTCTCCTTCGATGGCGGTATCTTTAGCGGCCTTGTAGTGGCACTATGTCCATCAGAGCTCCGCCTTCCTTTGTAGGTAACCAAGCCAAGGAAGTGCCATCGAATCAACATGCCAATTATGCCGTTCGAAGTCTACACTTCTCACCCCGCCTTCTTCTCGCCATTGCTGCACATTAGTTTTTTAGGTCTACAAGTAAGTGGGCTAAATTAGTGAAAGTACTATGATTACTTACGTGTACGCCAATAAGAACGATGAAAGTCTTGTCCTTCTCTCGGGTTGGTTGTGGTGGCGGGTTCGCGAGTCCTCGCAACCAAAAATCTTGTGTTGTATTCGCCCTCCGCCTCGGGTACTCATCCTCCTCACCCTCTTCCTCACTAGGATGATACTCATCATCCACATAATCAAGACGCAAGGTCTGCGAGTGCAGAGCTGATCTACTAGAGATAGACCCCACGCCTCCTCTGGGGACAATGGCCGCCCTTTGCCTCCTCGAGGGGCCGCAGGTATCCCTCTGCCTCCTTGAGGGCCATGGTGTCCCTCTGCCTCCATGACATGGTGCTACCACTTTGGCATCTGAGGCGTCTGCCTTGACTAGAGTATCTTTGCCCTTTGGCGTTACTCATTTTTGGTGTCTGAAATGAAATGAAATTAAATAAATCAATTAATATAGCACAAATTGTGATAGTTTCTACAAAAACATTCCCTTAGCAATTAGCATTCATAATTAGTCTCATGCTATTAATTTCATGGAGTAAGCTGCTTAAATTGTGCCATCCATATATCCACTAGTTACCTATTTTGCAATGCTTTGTGCCATATCATTTGTTTGGCAGAAACCTCAGAAATGTATAACCGTTGGATTCATGGTACAAATGGTAGATAGCGAAGTACTTTTCTGCCAATAGGAAGTTGCCTCTTCTGACCATCACTAGAGTCAACCTCAACATACCTAGACTCACCACACTTATCACAAGAATCTTTGTCCACATTCTCATTCCTAAATAACATACAATGATTTGGACAAACATCTATCTTCTCATATGTCATATTTAGTGCGCTTATCAATTTCTTGGCCTCGTACAAGTTAGGGGGCAGTTTGTGACCATCTGGGAGAAGGGTGCAAAACACGTTTAAGAATGCATCAAATCAAGCAATGCTTATGCTGAACTGGGACTTGATAGCAAGTAGGTGTGTGATGGCATCTAGTTAGGACACCTATGTTTGCCCATGAAGTGATTGACTCGCTGCGGACAACATATCAAAGAAAGCCCTTATTGTAGGCTCCGGTTCTTCCTCTACAGGTGGCACATATGCATCACGCACATCATCTAGCATGTCTTCTATCCTACTCTCATTGTGGCTGCCATCCTCTGTGTGTTGCACGTCCGATCTACTACTTTGTGACTCGCCATGGTAGACCCACACGGTATAGTGTGGCCTAAATCCATACTTGCACAAGTGTGCGATCATTATCGCCCTCATTTGTGGCTGCGTGTTCGAGCAACAACAACAAGGGCACATCACACCACCTAGTCGTTTACTCCTAGCAAATGCTCAATCCACAAAATCGTTGGTATTTTCCATCCATTCTTGGCTGTACTCACCCATCTTTCTACACCCCGTGTACATCCAACTACGATCCTCGGCCATCCTAGTGTGCAAAAAAAAGACAATTTATTAAATTAACTTGAAAGGCTTTGTAGTGCAGGCTATATGAAAAGGTCTAGCTCTCTACACTACAAAGTTCATACTTACCTCTAACAGGATATCAAGTCACATTCTTATAGAAACAACATCTTGTGCCACCAAATGGACAGGAAGAGTAATAAGGCCACAATGGACAGGAAGAGTCATTTCAGGTGATGTGTGGTGGGTTAGACAGGAAGCTTAAAGCAGGATGGAGTTGGATGCATGGGCGACATTAAAAAAAATGATGATCCATCCATACGGTTCTCCTTAGGTTTCTTCTTTGCATATATAAATCATTTTATCAAATGATGACGATAATCCTTTAATAGAAGCCATGGCATGCAACCAAAGGCAGAGACTGGCATGATAGAAAGGAAGAAAGAAATAATAGAAGCAGCGAAAAGGAAAGGAAGGAAGGAAGACACTAGCAATTTGACTCTCTTAAGCATCTCTCTCTCTCAACTCACAAGATGCCAAACAAAGGTTACATCGAATGGCATTTACGTACTTTCATTTTTATTTTGAGATGCATCATGCATGTAACTCTCTATAGATTATAAAATACTTCACTTTTTTATTTAGCATAGTTACTATGGACTAATAATACAATCTGCAAGTTGTGTTAGTATTAGTTGCGGGGAGAAATAGCTTTCCTATAGTGTCAGCCCCACCCCTATGCACCCTATTATCATTACAAAAGGTCATGTATTTTGGCATATCTTACAAAAAGAATATGTGAGAAATGCAGAGTCCGTGCAGACTAGCTACATGGAATGCTTCCTTTTTGTTGCTATGTTCAAATTACATTGATTCCAGTTGATTGTTTGATGCTCTGTAGAGACAAATTTGCAGGAAAACTTAAGATAAAATAAAACAGTTTTCAACTTCTCATCTAATTGCATGGCTGCTCTACAGACTACAGTTCATCCATATAATTAGCATACAATACAAGCAGGTTCTTCGTATAATGCATCATTAGTATGGATGCCATTAGTATAGCCACACTCACACTAATGACTCCATTTTGCTCTTATCATGAAACAGATGCAATCCAAAAAAATATATACAAAAGAGCACCAATTTGACCCACATGCCACATCCCTCCCCCCAATGGCCCACAAGAAAAGAGTAATACAATGCTTATGTTGAATCGGCTGTAGGACAGGTTTTACCAGAGGTCGCCAGCGTCCGTAGCTGCGGCAGCGTCAGCGGATGAGGAGTAGGATGGAGGCCTTGGCTGCTGCGGCAGCGGCAGATGAGGAGGATGTGACGGCAAAGGAGGATAGCGGTCTTTGTCGGTCTGAGGCGTCATAGATAGACGGCGGAAGAGGCGGGACATCGATGTCGGGTCTTGGGCGGTGAGAGAGGCCCGGCATGCGTCGGGTCTTCTGAAGGAGGAGGGGAGCGGTGGAGGAGGGGGGTCGGTGTGTGGCGGCGAGGAGGACTTGTTGGATCTGAGAGGGAGGCGGTGGAGGAGGTGTGGCGGGGTCAGGTGTGGCAACGAGGCAAAGGTGGTGGAGGAGGGGGGCGGAGGCGGTGGAGGAGGAGGGGTGGCGGGGTCGAGTGTGGCGATGAGGCGGAGGTGGTGGAGGAGGTGGGGCGGCGGAGGCGGTGGAGGTAGAGGGGCAGTGGGGTCGGGTGTGGCGACGAGGAGGACACGCGCTGGATCTGATAGGGAGGCGGTGGAGGAGGGTGTGGCAGTGGGGTCGGGTGTGGTGACGAGGTGGAGGAGGTGTCTTGTGCCGACGAGGCGAGGGAGGAGGGTGTGGCGGTAGGGTCGGGTGTGGCGACGAGGAGGAGAAGGCTGCGATGGGAATGGCAGTGGGGTCAGGATATTGGGGAATGAGTGCTAGGGTAAGCCTTCTTGGCATGCAGTAGGGAAAAATTTGGCGCCGCTACTAATTGGTAGTCTCTGAGTGTCACTTTTGTCCCGAGTGTCACACCACATATGCACTCGAAACAACTTTCCCCGTTCAATCGTCGATATCCCATTTTCGAGCGGTAGTCTTGCCCCATCTTCGTTTCGAGTGTAATAAAAACACTGGGAACATAACATCCACCGAGTGTTTATTACTTTCGAGTGCCCCATGGCACTCGGGAGACTCTAAGTGTTTACGATAATACACTTGGGACATCTATATATATATATATATATATATATATATATATATATATATATATATATATATATATATATATATATATATATATATATATATACTCTGAAATAACCTATTTACGTAGTGATAAATGTCGCCATTCAAACATACAATACAAGAGAATGGTGAACATTTGAAGCACTTAACCCATTAAACGTATAAGACCGCCAAGATCATTTTACGTCGACGACAAGTGCGAGCTTATCGATTTCATTCAGTCTTGCCGAATAGCGGTACTAGTTTGTAGAAAGCCCTTGGTTGGTGTGAAATTATTCAAAACCCCCTCGAGGCGCCTTTCTCTCTCTCCTTCATGCGCTCCACCCCAATCGCACCATAGAAGAAGATAAAGAGTGGAAATCGTAGATTGGCCTACACCCTGATGCTACCGTTGTTCATGCCTCCTCCTCCATCCATTCTCCGCCACCAGCGCTTCCCCTCCGCCTCACTCCATCCTGTTGTTGTCCTCCGCACGTTTGAGCCATACTCCGCCCCATCACCGCGAGGGCCCAAAGAAGTAGTGTAACAGTCCATTTTTCAGACAATAAATAGTATTACCGTTGTCGTTTGGTTTTCAAACCTAATTCAAATTAGCGTGCATTTTCAAATCTCTAGCTTCCACCTCAATTCAAAAATTCAAGTTTCAACCTCAATCTCAATTCAAAACTCTATTTTCAAATCTCAGGTTTGAAATTCAGTTTCAAATTTTGGTTTGAATTCAAACCTCTCAATCTTCTTGGGCTCGGCCCATTCCTCCCTTGGGCCCCCGGCCCATCTCCCTTCCCCTTCTTGGCCTTTCCCCAGACCAGCCCCCTTGCCACCTCCCCCTGCCCCTTCTTCTCGGCAGGCATGCGCCTGTGCCAACCGAGCCGCGCAGAGCACGCTCTATCGCACCCATGCCGCTCCCTGGCTCCCGGCCACCTTGTCTCCTCCGCCAACTGCTTCGGCCCGGTGAAGACACAGCGCCCTGTCAGCACCTGCTACACTACCCTCTGCGCCCGTGCCTTGAACTTCAAGCCGCTACAAGACACCACCTTTTGCTCGGCCCTTTTGGTCGCCAGTGTTAAATCGCCATGGCGCTAGCCCCTCACACTTGTCCGTTGTCGGCCCCACTTCACCGCCTGATCCTCCAAGGTCGCCGTCGTGATGGCGGCCCTCGCCCGCCCATGCCAACCTCGGGACGGTGTGCCACCTCAAGCCATAGCGGCTCCATCCCTCCCCTCGGCTACTTAAGCCTCCTCCCTTCGGCTCATCCTTGCTCTTCCTCTCATCTCCCCTCTTTCTGTCATAAAACCGAGGGAGCACCCAAGCTCCCCTTGTCTCTTTCCCCTCTGGTTTAACAGCTCGGTGAGCCCCTCACCATGCCACCACCGTCATCAAGCATGCCCCACCACCCGAGGAACTCGTCCCCCACCTCCACTCTCCTTCCCCGCCATCAAGACGCGCCACCACCACCGCCCTTCTGTAACATCCCAAGTGTATAATCAGGGTTATTCAAGTATAATTATATGTGTAGAAATTAAAACTTTTTCTCACAACTTGAAAACCCTTTCAATCTCATGTAATTCTTGTCCAAGAGTTGTGTAAACCAAGAACACAAAGCTCTTGTTGACCAAAAGTCAAATTCATTTTCCAATTCTCTCAAATCTTGTGCCAAACAATTGGAAAGTATCTTCCTTGGTCCTAAAACTGAGGTGGGACCCTCTGAAAAATATCACAAGTTGTAAAACTAGTTTGATAATTTTTGGAGGTAAAATGAATCATTGAACAACCTTAACGAAATTCCTGAGAAAAATGCAAGGCATAATAACCTCTGAAAAATTTATGTAAGGTTAATCATGTTGTCAGCTAGCTCGAGTTAAAATCTTATGAATTTTGGAGTTCATTTGCTATCTCAAACAATTTTGCAAAGTCTTAGTGTTAGAAAATTAAATTTAAAACAGAGCCTTTGTTCCTTGGGGTGGCCGTACTCAAACTGGTCATTAACCCCAACGACCTCCCTCCTTTCCCACCTTGATGAGGTCGTGGCCGTTGGATCCAATCCAACCGCCACGACCTCCCCTCAACCAGGCCCCCAGACCTCCCATTCGAGTCCTCTTGACCTCGTGGACCTCCTCGGGTCAGCGTGGGCGTCGACCTCCCCACCTCCCCACGTTACTGGCCGTAAGACCCTCTTTGCATTTAGTTGAGGTCGTAGCCGTTGGATTTACATCCATGACCACGACCTCCTCCTCAAACGTTCTCGATTAAGACCTCCCGCCTCATCAGTCACACGCCATTGGATCAAAGATCCACGGTCATGACCTCCCACGTGTTAAACCTCAAAGGACCTCCTCGTCTTTGTAAGCCATCGCAGCGAGGTCATCCCACCTATGTGAGGTCTTGGCCCTTGGATTCAAGATCCGCGCCCTGACCTCCCTCACCGTTAAACTAAGCAAGTCCACATCCCACCTCGTGAGGTCACGACCATTGGATCAAAATCCATGGTCACGACCTCCTCTGGCATCACAACAAGGTCCTCCGCCTTGTTGAGGTCTTAACCCTTGATTAAGATCCAACCGCCTCGACCTCCCATGGTTATCTAACCTCAAAACCACCTTCCACTTTGGCGAGGTCATCATTTGTTGGTTACATCCAACCGCTCGACCTCCTTTGTACTCACTTGAGGTCGTGGCGGTTGGATTTACATCCAAAGGCCACGACCTCCTCTCGAAAAATATTACAAGAAGGTCCTCCCGCCTTGATGAGGTCGGTGCCCTTGGATTTACATCCAAAGGCCATGACCTCCCCTCATGTCTTTTGATCGCGTGCGTTAAGTCCTCATTGGAGATCCGCACTGTTGGATGGAGATCCAACGCTTTGGACCTCTGTCCATTTCCTCACGTCGTTTTCACGTTAAGTGAAATCGTGAGGCCATGACCTCCCACGTTTGATCGTGTGGCTGGGACCTCCTCCCCCCACTTAAAAACATAACGGTTCAAAATGGGATCCGATGGCGGGACCTCGTCGAGGTCTCATCCAATAGCCACTAGGACCTCCCCTGTTCTTCTCCTTCCTCTGGCGTGGGAGCTTCGGCGATGCATTTAATGCATGTCGGCGGCAGGAGGTACTGTTCAATGACTCTTTGTTGACCGCATTTAATCTGCAGTCGACTTTCATCCTCAATGGTCGGCCGAGCACGCCCTTGTCACCCCATGTCTTGTCCACTCCATAGACCATGCCATGGGCCAAGCTCACCATGAGCTTAGCGGTGGTCTAAGACCTCAATTGCCCTTGGATAAAACCACCTCCACGGTTTTCTGGCTTCCTTTGCACACCATTATCACTTTGCTCACACCTCTGTGCTTGTGAGCTCTAGACACCAAAGTTCCTTGGCGCCTTTCTTTGGAGCTCAAGCTCCTCGGTGGGCAAGGGTCATTGAGAATTTTTCTCCTCTCCTTGCTTCCATTGTGCCTTCCCTCGGGACCAAGTCCTAACTAAGTTGTTGGACATTTGCAGAGGGGGACAAAGTGGAGCTTGGAGCCGAGCCGAGGCTTGGAACTTGGACTTGAGCGTGGAGCTCCCCATCTTCCCCAACTCGAGGCCAGCACCATCCCGACCTCCCGGCATCTTAAGGACCTCCGTACCTCCCGATAGTCCTTAGTCTTTGCACTCGCGTGTATGTTCTTTGCGGAGCTCTTATTTGGCACACGCTGAATGTCGCTATGGAGCATCATTTTGCGTTCAAAATTTGGCCGTGTGATCTCTTTCGTTGTCCTCTCGGCTCGCGGCGTTCAACGCCGTCGTCGTTGCCGAGAGTAAGCTCATGGTGTGCGCAACACTATTGCGCACACGATGATAAACTTGGTTGTCGCCGGCGAGGTCCGCATCGCCGCAACAACCATTTCTTCAAGCTCGGGATGTTGTCGGATGTCGGCGTGTCGTTGTCATTTTAGGACCAAGATCCCGGCTTTTATGGTGCTAATCATTGCCCAATCTCGCAATCATTGGCGTCTTAACTGCCTTAAATCCATCCTTTAATCGTGCATTAAAGACCTCCAGCGCCACGGACCTCCTCGTGGTCCCTCGCGCTTTAATGCCTCGTCTAACGCAGCGGCGTCTTGAAGTTAAAGCGCTGGAGTGCAGGGCGTCGCACCTCCTCAGGAGATCTGGGCGTCCAAGACCTCCCCTTGCGCGATCGACCATCCGCACCTCCTGGAGGTGCAGAAGGTTTAGATCTCACCGTTAAGGACCTCCCTTTAGATCTGGTCCGTTCCGAACCTCCCCATCATCGTTGTGGTTCGTTGAATCCTCAATCTCGGACCACGACCTCCCCTTGCCTCGCGCATGTGAGTTGTTAGGAGGTCCAGGACCTCTGGACCTCACATGTGCGTGCGTGTTGATCTCTGGGAGGTGCGAGCCGTTGGATCTGTGATCTGTGGCTCACGACCTCCGTGTCTTTGTGAGTTTTAGAAATTCGGTGAAGTCTTAGTTATAAACTAAAACAAGGTATAAACTTTAGAATTTCATATCTTTTTCATTTTAAATCCAAATGAGGTCATTCAAATTGTGTTAGCTCTGTCTTGAACTTGACCTTAATCCAAAAATGATTGTAAGTTGAGTTCAGCTCCAGAGCACAGTTAGCCACTAGGTTTTAAAACTAACTTTAAACATACATTCAAATTAATGCTTAACTTGTAAAAATTCATAACTAATGCTCTGTAGATTCTTTTTAAGTGAGACCAACTTTGTTAGCTTCCTCTATTAATGAACTCACTGTAAAAATTAGATTTGAGCATATTGCTGTTATAGAAATAAGGACTTGTGCATTATAATTTTGTTCAAGTTCTTGTTTTTGAAAAATTATAGAAAGTGCAATATAGCTCCAAATGGGATGAACTCAATTGTGTTATTCATCTCATGAGGTGCTGGTTTCACAGTAAAAATCTCAGCCTCACCACTTTTCTAGAAAATGTTGCCTCATAATTAAATTAGTGAATAGTGCAGTTTGGTATTTTCAGGGCTGAGCAGAATTGTTTTGCTCATAACTTTTGCATTAAGAATCCAAATCCATTGGTTCTTGTTGCTAAATTCCTAAAATCACCCTCTTACTGCTATAGAAATTTCAGAGAATTTGGAGTTCGTTTGCTGTGCTGTCTTGTTGTTTTTCGTCGTTCTTATCGGTTCTTTATCGTTTTTCCGTTAGGTTTCGACATTTGTGGTGATCCATAAGCGACCCTCCGCAACAAAGTGACCAGCAGCAAGGCAAGCAGTTTGACCATTTCCTCATTGTCCCATTATTTTAAAGCTTAATACTTTGCTTTACTTCTATGTATGCATGCTACTTTGTGTTAAATGTCGCTAGCTTTCCTATAGTTGCATAATCTGTAGGAATTATTATCCTCTACTACCAATGAGCCTAGGTTATTCGCTGTGGTTTGAGCTCGTTGGATGAGCTCTTATCACTTAGTAGTTGCGTTTAAACTGCTTAGACATGCTTAGCTATCGGTAGTAATGGGCGATCATCGACATAGTCGATGGTCTTGATCACACAAGTATAATTATTCCTCCTATATGTCCAGCACTTGTGCTTTGATTAATTGTAAAATCAAAACTGAAAATAAAATGTCGATTTAGACTTGGGCATATTGGATGGATGGTGCGGTTCTTGGAATGTGGTGGTATGCCCGGTCCCTAAGGACCGAGTACTTGGGTCACTAAGCCAAGCGCTTTTGCGTGCTAACCACACGAGGGGATATGGGACCTCTCTTGACTAAGTACTTTGGGAGGTGTTAATTATGAGCTGGTTGGTGGGTATGTTTTAATAAAATCTGTGTGTGTAGTGTTGGGAGGGAGCATTGGCGGACCGGTTAGGCTGTCTAATGTGTCTTGTCCCGTGGAGTTCTTGCTCGTAATTAGCATCGTCCATTGGAAATGTCTCGTAGGACTTAGCCGTGCAAGCACACCAAAGGTCGTGTGCCTAAAGGAAAGGCGGTCTGACGTGTGGGTACATTGGTACACCCCTGCAGGGATAAAACTATTCGAATAGCCTCGTCCTAGGTTATGGACATGCTTGGTAAGGTCGTTCAAGACTAGTCTCAACCTTTTATTTAAAACTTGATGGGTTGGTATGAACGTGGAGTTCATGCTATTGTTGTGGTGACTAAGGGTTAGTCACTTCCAAGTTTGTTCTTGTTGTTGTTATTATGTTATTATCGCGTTGTATTTCAACAATTAAAAATGCTTTATCAAATTGCCTTCAATCTATTATGTTATTGCAAATGAAACTTGCTTTGTGCTAAAATGTAAGTCCAAAGCTCCATCCACTTAATTAAAGCTTGCATGTAGCTAAATTATAGTTACTGTTATCTTACACGTCGGTCTTGCGAGTACAATAAACAAGTTATTGTACTCATTTGCTTTGCTTAACAAATTTGTTGCAGAGGGCGGAGGTGAGCTCCAAGAGCCTTACTTGTGCCCGCGTGTTCTTTGTTTCTTGACGACTAGCTTGGCGGTCGGTCGAGATGCCTAGGGGTTAAGGCACCTTGATTGGCTTTGTGTTATAGCCATCTTTATGGCACTTTTGCTTCATTGTGTATTCTTGTAACTTATTGCTATTTGGCCTAAGGGCCCTCTTTTGTAGTAGCTATTCCATATTAATATTAACCGGGTTTGTTGCTTATGTTCTATGTGTTGTATGGAATTGATATATTCTTTTGTTGTGAGGTATGTATCTTGCATTCGGGAGTATACATCTCTCGAGACCGAGTTTATTCGGTTGATAATACTAGGGTCAATTGGATGACTAAGTATTATGAGCCTAATAAACATCGGGGTCTCACAAAAGTTGGTATCAGAGCCGTTATGACCGTAGTAACGCAAGCTGGGTCGTCCTTAGGATATTTTGGAAAACCTATTTTCAAAGTATAAACGAGATTTGAAAGCTTAAGAAAATTCTCAGATTTTACTCCTCATCTACCTTAGCTTTCTCTTCTCATCTCACTCTAATTTGAGTTTTAAAAATTGTTTTCCTCTCCTCCTCTCAAAAGATAAACCCAATTAATCGATAACACGGGTTTTGGGTAACATATGAGAGTTTTAAATTGATGTCTTGGCTACCTTCTTGGTGAAGGATAGAAGTATTTGAAGGCAAAACTCAAATCTGAAAATTCTGGACAGCAAGCAAGCATTTTAGGGCAGCAATGTTTAAGCTAGTAAATGAGGTAGAAAATGAGAGGCTAATCAACTAAAACTTGTGGGAATAAAAGGGTAAGATGTGATACTAGTTAGCTAAGTATCTAACACTTATTTCGCTGCCTTAACCTTGCTCTCTAATAGTTTTAGATCTCATCTTACAATCTGATTTGTAATCTTCCCGATCAATTACTCGTTCATTCAATACGGGTTAGTTGAGTTGAGAAGTTGAACCCTGCTTTTGGTGTTTCTTGGCTGTTTGTAGAGTCTTTTAGAAGCTTTTAAAGTTTAATTACTCGTTGTTTGGCTTTCGTTTAGGGTGATCTTCATTCCCCTAGTCGATCGCTTTTGTTTTCTTTAAGGCTTAGTTTTTCGGGTCTAGTTGCTAACCAAAATTTCTTGTAACAGGATGGCGGGCCTTTTCGTAGCGGCCAAGGCGATCACTGGTCGGACGAGCTTCCTCCTCCTCCGACCATGGCCGAGTCCTTCTTGATTGAGCGCAACGCGCGGATGACAGAGAGTTCTCTTGGGCGTCATCGCGCAACACCACTTGCCCTTCTGCAGGAGCTTGAGGATCTGGGCGAGGAATGCCCATCGGCCTCGTGGGGTCTTGCTGAGTTCGCCGTACTCAGCCCCTACCTTTTCGGTCAGAGGACCCTTTGGATCGCGGACGATTGGCCGTCTTGTGGGCGTAAGCCGCATAGCGCAGCGAAAGCACGAGAAGGCGCTGTTCGCATCGCACCGGCTTGAGGTGCGGCTTTGTCTGGTGGGAGAGCTATCTCGCCATGCAGCCCGTGAGACCACACCGTCTCTTGGGAGGAGTTTACGTCTTGCCTTCCGTCGGGCTCACATCCTGCCGGCTTGATGGAGATCAAGAAGCGGGAGTTTCTTCTTGCGCTCAAGCAAGGCGTGCTTCGATCATGGAGTATGTGTGCGAGTTCAACCATCGGCTCGTTATGCTCCGAGGATGTAGCCACCGATATGGCCAAGCGTGCCAAGTTCGGCGCGGCTTGTCAGAGGAGAAGGACAAGCTATCCATTGCCGACTTTCTGATTTTCAGACCTTGGTCGACAAGGCCATCGTCGGCGAGCATGCGGCTCGGGAGCTTATGGATTCCATAGCGCAAGTGGGAGACCTATAAGACTTCGAGCCCGATTCTTCCGCCCTCGTTTGAGGCGGTCTCGAAGTACCACTCTCATTCTTGGCGCCCGAGGTCACCTTGTCCTCTCGTTCTTCGCGAGCCGTGCCCGATCCACGTCTTTGCCGATCAGCGAGTGGCCCCGCAACCCGCGCGGGTCACATGTTTCTCATGCAACGAAGGGGCATTATGCGAACCAATGCCTTAAGAAGGCAGAGGCGACCCCTCGTCCTAATGGAGGACGCGGTCGAGGTGGTGCACTCGGGACCAAGATCGTCCGGCTACCCAAAGGCGTGGGTAGTGGTCGCGTCAACGCCGTCACTGCGAGGAGGCTCGGGAGGCACCCGGCGTCGTGCTAGGTACACTTTCGTTAACTCTCATCCCGCTCTTGTTTTGTTTGATTCAGAGCATCTCATTCCTTTGTTTACGAGTCTTTTGCTCTTTGTTGGAGAGCTTCTTTCCTCTCCATTGTCGGTCCCTTCTCATTCGCTCTCTGGTTCGGAGTTGAGAGCTGAGATTGAGTGTAGGGATGTCCCTATCGAGATCGAAGCGTAGGGTTCTTAGCGAACCTTATCCTTCTCCATTCAGCGAGTCTTGATGTAATTCTTGGTATGGATTGGTTGTCTCAGCACATGGGACAAATCGATTGCGCCAGGAAGCTCATCTCCTTATCTAGTCCCTCCGTGAGAGGTTCGTTTCTCATGGTCGCTAGATCCTCATCTCTTTGCACTTGAAACGAAGTCCGCTCCAGATATTGGCGAAGTCCCAACAGTTTGTGACTTTGTTGATGTCTTTCCCGCTGATCTTCCTGGGATGCCACCCGTTCGAGACCTCGAGTTTGTCATTGAGTTGGCTCGGTACGCCCCTATCTCAAAGAGGCCTTATCGGATGCCACCGAGCGAGTTGGTAGAGTTGAAGAAGCGATTAAGCGAGCTGCAAGAGAAGGGTTTCATTCGCCTAGCTCATCTCCTTGGGGTTGTCCAAAGCAATCTTCGTAAAGAAGAAGGACGGTACTTTACGCATGTCGTTGATTACCGCCCACTTAATGAAGTGATGATGAAGAACAAGTATCCATTGCCCGCATCGACGATCTCTTCGATCAATTGGTTGGAGCTCGAGTTTTCTCCAAGATTGATTTGAGAGTGGGATATCATCGAGTTCAGATTCGCCTGAGGATATTCCAAAGACGACGATTCGCTACTCGCTATGGCTTGTATGAGTATCTTGTCATGTCGTTAAACAACCAATGCTCTGCCTTCTTCATGAACCTCATGAATTCGGTATTCATGGAGTATTTGGATAAGTTTGTCGTGGTCTTCATCGATGATATTCTTATCTATTCCAAAACGATGAGGAACATGATCGATCGAGGCTTGTGTTAGGCAAGCTACGTGAGCACCGACTATCTGTGAAGTTCACAAGTGTGCATTCGGTTGAAGGAAGTGGCTTTCTTAGGCCATATTCTTTCGGCGGAGGTGTAGCCGTTGATCCTAGCAAGGTCGTGATGTTCTTTCATGGAGTCGACCTATTTCGGTCACCGATGTGCGGAGTTTTCTCGGTTTAGCGGGATATTATCGCCGCTTTATCGAGAACTTCTCCAAGATCATGGCCGATGTGGAGTTGCTCAAGAAGGACAAGAAGTTCTTGTGGTCCGCTGAGTGTGAGAAAGTTTCCAAATACTCAAGAAGCGTTTGACCACCGCTCTGTTCTTGTTCTTCTGATATCCATCGAAGCTTCGATATCTTTTGCGATGCTTCTCGTCGAGGCCTCGGTTGTGTCCTTATGCAAGAAGGCAAGGTAGTGGCCTATGCATCAAGACAGTTGAGACCTCATGAACTCAACTACCCTACTCATGATTTGGAGTTGGTCTGCTGTGATTCATGCACTTAAGATTTGGCGACATTACCTAATCGTGTCGTTGTGAAGTGTATTCGGATCACAAAAGCCTCAAGTACTATTCACCCAACCTGACTGAACCTCGGGCAAAGGAGATGGTTGGAATTGATCAAGGACTATGATATGGGTATTCACTACCATCCGGGCAAGGCTAATGTCGCTTCTTGATGCGCTTAGTCGCAAAGCGCATTGTAATGCCTTAGTGCTCAAGGAGCATTCGCCCTCTCTTCTCGAAGCATTCCAAATGGCGTCTCAACTTGGAGATAGTTGAGCATGGATTTCTCATTGCCATGGTTGTGCAACCAACCTTGGTGGATCGGATCAAGTCCGCTCGGCGATCGGTTTGGGAGTGAGCCACATTAAGGCAAATGTCAAGGCCGAACGACCAAGTGCTTTTACGAGGATGAGCATGGTGTTGTGAGGTTCGAACGCCTTGTGGTTCCAAAGGACATGGAGTTGCGAATTTAATCCTCCATGAAGCCCATGATTCGCCTTTATCCATTCATCCGGGGCCACAAAGATGTATCAAGATCTCCTTTGAGATTTTGGTGGACCCGAATGAAGAGGGAAATCGCGAGTTCGTTCTTGAGTCGCGGCGTGTGTCGTCATGTCAAGGCCGAGCATCGGCGTCTCTTTGGGCTGCTTGACCTTTGCCAATTCTGAGTGGAAGTGGGATTCGATCGAATGGATTTCATCACGGTCTACCCACATCCCGAAGAAGAATGATGCCATTTGGGTGCGTCATCGATCGATTGACTAAGGTGGCACATTTTCTTCCGTCAAGACCGACCTTCGGGTAGGTCTTTTGGCGAACTCTACATCGCCCAAGATCGTGAGTTTGCACGGTGTGCGAAGACGATCGTGTCGGATCGTGGATCCTTTTCACGTCTCGTTTTGGCATAGCTTGCAAGAGGCTATGGGCACTCATCTTGCTTTTAGCACGAGTTTCACCCTCAAACGATGGTCGACCGAGAGGTCAACCAAGTTTTGGAAGACATGCTTCGTGCTTGTGTCCTTTCCTATGGGAAGCATTGGGAGAAATGCTTGCCATTCGCCGAAGTTTTCTTATAACAACGACTTTCGGGCCGGTCTCGGCATGGCACCTTTTGAGGCCTTATACGGAGAAAGTGTAGGACCCGTTGAACTGGTCGAGACCGTGAGAGACCTCTCTTTGGCGGACTCAATCAATGAGGCGGCGCCAAGTCCGGCTTATTCGTGGCGTTTGCGCAGCTCAATCGAGCAAAAGAGCTATGCGGATCGCCGTCGGCGTGAGTTACGTTTTGAGCCTAATGACTTTGTTTATCTCAAAGTCTCTCCTTTGAAGGGCCATCAACGTTTGGCGTCAAGGGCAAGTTGGCTCCTCGATATGTCGGTCCCTACCGTATTATCGAGAAGAAGGAGCTATTGCCTATAAGTTGGAGTTGCCGGCTGCACTTGCGGGGTACATGATGTTTTCCATGTGTCCCGGCTTAAGAAGTGCCTCCGTGTTCCAAGCGAGGAAGCTCGTTGGAAACCCTCGATGTCGGGAAGATTTGACCTATCGCGAGCACCTGTTGGCGTGCTCGATGAGTCTGAGCGAAGAACAAGGAATAAGACCATCAAGTTCCTTAAAGTTCGATGGTCGAACCATTCGAGGATGAGGCTACTTGGGAAAGAGAAGATCGTCTGCGTGCGGACTATCCATCTTTCTTTCTGAGTGAGCCAAATCTCGGGGCGAGATTTCTGTAAGGAGGAGATTTTGTAACATCCCAAGTGTATAATCGGGGTTATTCAAGTATAATTATATGTGTAGAAATTAAAACTTTTCTCACAACTTGAAAACCCTTTCAATCTCATGTAATTCTTGTCCAAGAGTTGTGTAAACCAAGAACACAAAGCTCTTGTTGACCAAAAGTCAAATTCATTTTCCAATTCTCTCAATCTTGTGCCAAACAATTGGAAAGTATCTTCCTTGGTCCTAAAACTGAGGTGGGACCCTCTGAAAAATATCACAAGTTGTAAAACTAGTTTGATAATTTTTGGAGGTAAAATGAATCATTGAACAACCTTAATGAAATTCCTGAGAAAAATGCATGGCATAATAACCTCTGGAAAATTTATGTAAGGTTAATCATGTTGTCAGCTAGCTCCAGTTAAAATCTTATGAATTTTGGAGTTCATTTGCTATCTCAAACAATTTTGCAAAGTCTTAGTTTGTTAGAAAATTAAATTTAAAAGCAGAGCCTTTGTTCCTTGGCCGGCCAGTACTCAAACTGGTCCATTAACCCCATCGACCTCCTTTCCCACCTTGATGAGGTCGTGGCCGTTGGATCCAATCCAACCGCCACGACCTCCCCTCAACCAAGGCCCCGGGACCTCCCCATTCGAGGTCCTCTTGACCTCGTGGACCTCCTCGGGTCAGCGTGGGCGTCGAGACCTCCCCACCTCCCGCGTTACGGCCGTAAGACCCTCTTTGCATTTAGTTGAGGTCGTGGCCGTTTGATTTACATCCAACACCACGACCTCCTCCTCAAACGTTCTCGCTTAAGACCTCCCGCCTCATCGAGTCACTGGCCGTGGATCAAAGATCCACGGTCATGACCTCCCCCGTGTGTTAAACCTCAAAGGACCTCCTCGTCTTTGTAAGCCATCGCAATGAGGTCATCCCACCTATGTGAGGTCTTGGCCCTTGGATTCAAGATCCGCGCCCTGACCTCCCTCACCGTTAAACTAAGCAAGTCCACATCCCACCTCGTGAGGTCACGACCATTGGATCAAAAATCCATGGTCACGACCTCCTCTGAAAAACATCACAACAAGGTCCTCCGCCTTGTTGAGGTCTTAACCCTTGGATTAAGATCCAACCGCCCCGACCTCCCATGGTTATCTAACCTCAAAACCACCTTCCACTTTGGCGAGGTCATCACTTTGTTGGATTTACATCCAACCGCTCTCGACCTCCTTTGTACTCACTTGAGGTCGTGGCCGTTGGATTTACATCCAAAGGCCACGACCTCCTCTCAAAAATATTACACAGGTCCTCCGCTTTGATGAGGTCGGTGCCCTTGGATTTACATCCAAAGGCCATGACCTCCCCTCATGTCTTTTGATCGCGTGCGTTAAGTCCTCATTGGAGATCCGCTTGGTTGGATGGAGATCCAACGCTTTGGACCTCCTGTCCATTTCCTCACGTGCGTTTTCACGTTAAGTGAAATCGTGAGGCCATGACCTCCCCACGTTTGATCGTGTGGCTGGGACCTCCTCCCAGCCACTTAAAAACATAACGGTTCAAAATGGGATCCGATGGCGGGACCTCGTCGAGGTCTCATCCAATAGCCACTAGGACCTCCCTGTTCTTCTCCTTCCTCGCGCGTGGGAGCTTCGGCGATGCATTTAATGCATGTCCGGCGGGAGGTACTGCTCAATGACTCTTTGTTGACCGCATTTAATGCAGTCGACTTTCCGCCTCAATGGTCACCCGAGCACGCCCCTTGTCGGCCCATGTCTTGTCCACTCCATAGACCATGCCATGGGCCAAGCTCACCATGAGCTTAGCCGGTGGTCTAAGACCTCAATTGCCCTTGGATAAAACCACCTCCACGGTTTTCCGGCTTCCTTTGCACACCATTATCACTTTGCTCACACCTCTGTGCTTGTGAGCTCTAGACACCAAAGTTCCTTGGCGCCTTTTGCTGGAGCTCAAGCTCCTCGGTGGGCAAGGGTCATTGAGAATTTTTCTCCTCTCCTTGCTTCCATTGTGCCTTCCCTCTGGGACCAAGTCCTAACTAAGTTGTTGGACATTTGCGAGGGGACAAAGTGGAGCTTGGAGCTGAGCCGAGGCTTGGAACTTGGACTTGAGCAATGAGCTCCCATCTTCCCCAACTCGGGCCCAAGACCATCCCCGACCTCCCGGCATCTTAAGGACCTCCGGTACCTCCCGATAGTCCTTAGTCTTTGCACTCGATGTATGTTCTTTGCGGAGCTCTTATTTGGCACACGCTTGAATGTCGCGCGAGCATCATTTTGCGTTCAAAATTTGGCCGTGTGATCTCCTTCGTTGTCCTCTCGGCTCGCGGCGTTCAACGCCGTCGTCCGTCGAGAGAAGCTCATGGTGTGCGCAACACTATTGCGCTGCACGATGATAAACTTGGTTGTCGCCGAGGTCCGCATCGCGGCAACAACCATTTCTTCAAGCTCGGGATGTTGTCGGATGTCGGCGTGTCGTCGTTGTCATTTTAGGACCAAGATCCGGCTTTTATGGTGCTAATCATTGCCCAATCTCGCAATCATTGGCGTCTTAACTGCCTTAAATCCATCCTTTAATGCGTGCATTAAAGACCTCCAGCGCGCACGGACCTCCTCGTGGTCCCTCGCGCTTTAATGCCCTGTCTAAGCGCGTCTTGCGAAGTTAAAGCGCTGGTGCAGGGCGTCGAGACCTCCTCCGAGGAGATCTGGGCGTCCAAGACCTCCCCTTGCGCGATCGACCATCCGACCTCCTGGAGGTGCAGAAGGTTTAGATCTCACCGTTAAGGACCTCCCTTTAGATCTGGTCCGTTCCGGACCTCCCATCATCGTTGTGGTTCGTTGGATCCTCAATCTCGGCCACGACCTCCCCTTGCCTCGCGCATGTGAGTTGTTAGGAGGTCGGGACCTCTGGACCTCACATGTGCGTGCGTGTTGATCTCTGGGAGGTCTGAGCCGTTGGATCTGTGATCTGTGGCTCACGACCTCCGTGTCTTTGTGAGTTTTAGAAATTCGGTGAAGTCTTAGTTATAAACTAAAACAAGGTATAAACTTTAGAATTTCATATCTTTTTCATTTTAAATCCAAATGAGGTCATTCAAATTGTGTTAGCTCTGTCTTGAACTTGACCTTAATCCAAAAATGATTGTAAGTTGAGTTCAGCTCCAGAGCACAGTTAGCCACTAGGTTTTAAAACTAACTTTAAACATACATTCAAATTAATGCTTAACTTGTAAAAATTCATAACTAATGCTCTGTAGATTCTTTTTAAGTGAGACCAACTTTGTTAGCTTCCTCTATTAATGAACTCACTGTAAAAATTAGATTTGAGCATATTGCTGTTATAGAAATAAGGACTTGTGCATTATAATTTTGTTCAAGTTCTTGTTTTTGAAAAATTATAGAAAGTGCAATATAGCTCCAAATGGGATGAACTCAATTGTGTTATTCATCTCATGAGGTGCTGGTTTCACAGTAAAAATCTCAGCCTCACCACTTTTCTAGAAAATGTTGCCTCATAATTAAATTAGTGAATAGTGCAGTTTGGTATTTTCAGGGCTGAGCAGAATTGTTTTGCTCATAACTTTTGCATTAAGAATCCAAATCCATTGGTTCTTGTTGATAAATTCCTAAAATCACCCTCTTACTGCTGTAGAAATTTCAGAGAATTTGGAGTTCGTTTGCTGTGCTGTCTTGTTGTTTTTAAATCGTTCTTATCGGTTCTTTATCGTTTTTCCGTTAGGTTTCGACATTTGTGGTGATCCATAAGCGACCCTCCGCAACAAAGTGACCAGCAGCAAGGCAAGCAGTTTGACCATTTCCTCATTGTCCCATTATTTTAAAGCTTAATACTTTGCTTTACTTCTATGTATGCATGCTACTTTGTGTTAAATGTCGCTAGCTTTCCTATAGTTGCATAATCTGTAGGAATTATTATCCTCTACTACCAATGAGCCTAGGTTATTCGCTGTGGTTTGAGCTCGTTGGATGAGCTCTTATCACTTAGTAGTTGCGTTTAAACTGCTTAGACATGCTTAGCTATCGGTAGTAATGGGCGATCATCGACATAGTCGATGGTCTTGATCACACAAGTATAATTATTCCTCCTATATGTCCAGCACTTGTGCTTTGATTAATTGTAAAATCAAAAACTGAAAATAAAATGTCGATTTAGACTTGGGCATATTGGATGGATGGTGCGGTTCTTGGAATGTGGTGGTATGCGGGTCCCTAAGGACCGAGTACTTGGGTCACTAAGCCAAGCGCTTTTATGCTAACCACACGAGGGGATATGGGACCTCTCTTGACTAAGTACTTTGGGAGGTGTTAATTATGAGCTGGTTGGTGGGTATGTTTTAATAAAATCTGTGTGTGTAGTGTTGGGAGGGAGCATTGGCGGACCGGTTAGGGCTGTCTAATGTGTCTTGTCCCGTGGGTTCTGGCTCGTAATTAGCATCGTCCATTGGAAATGTCTCGTAGGACTTAGCCGTGCAAGCACACCAAAGGTCGTGTGCCTAAAGGAAAGGCGATCCGGCGTGTGGGTACATTGGTACACCCTGCAGGATAAAACTATTGAATAGCCTCGTCCTAGGTTATGGACATGCTTGGTAAGGTCGTTCAAGACTAGTCTCAACCTTTTATTTAAAACTTGATGGGTTGGTATGAGCGTGGAGTTCATGCTATTGTTGTGGTGACTAAGGGTTAGTCACTTCCGTGTTTGTTCTTGTTGTTGTTATTATGTTATTATCGCGTTGTATTTCAACAATTAAAAATGCTTTATCAAATTGCCTTCAATCTATTATGTTATTGCAAATGAAACTTGCTTTGTGCTAAAATGTAAGTCCAAAGCTCCATCCACTTAATTAAAGCTTGCATGTAGCTAAATTATAGTTACGTTATCTTACACGGTCTTGCGAGTACAATAAACAAGTTATTGTACTCATTTGCTTTGCTTAACAAATTTGTTGCAGAGGGGAGGTGAGCTCCAAGAGCCTTACTTACGTGCCACGTGTTGTTTGTTTCTTGACGACTAGCTTGGCGGTCCCGAGATGCCTAGGGGTTAAGGCACACCGATTGGCTTTGTGTTATAGCCATCTTTATGGCACTTTTGCTTCATTGTGTATTCTTGTAACTTATTGCTATTTGGCCTAAGGGCCCTCTTTTGTAGTAGCTATTCCATATTAATATTAACCACGGTTTGTTGCTTATGTTCTATGTGTTGTATGGAATTGATATATTCTTTTGTTGTGAGGTATGTATCTTGCATTCAGGGAGTATACATCTCTCGAGACCGAAGTTTATTCGGTTGATAATACTAGGTCAATTGGATGACTAAGTATTATGAGCCTAATAAACATCGGGGTCTCACACCTTTTCTTCCGCCCACAGTCGCCACCGCCCCGCCACCACGACCACTCCTAGGCCACCCCGACCCCATCTTCGGCTTCCCCACCTCCAGGCGCCACCCATGCGCGCGCCCCCCCTTCACCTCCACGCCACCACACCGCTGGTGCAGCCTTGAGCCTCCAAGGCAGTGCCGCCATCGGTGCCGCCGCCATCGCCAGTGGGGTCACCACCTTCGTGGGGCCCCGTTTCACCCGCTGGCCGGTCGCCGCTCGCCTCCGCTCGTCGGCACCGGCGATGCACCCGAACGCCCGTGCGCCTTCCTCGTTGGCTCCCCTGTTCTGTTCTAAAGGGGTCAAGTAGACCGGTGTTTAAAGCCCAAATCCTTGTTTTATGGGCTAAGCATTATTTGCTAATCGGTTTCGGGATTGGTTACAGTCGGATTAATTACTGCTTAACCCTATGACAAGTGGGCCCAACTCAGTTAATGGCAGTCAAAAGCCTTGGTAGACCCGAGCTGTGCTTGTGGACTTGGTCCATACTCTTTTTCCCATGAGCCGAGTCACTGCGCAGTGGGACCCGCACATCAGAAAGTTTCTCTCTCCCTTTTGTTTTTCTTTGAATTTAATTCGAAAGCTCAACTTCGAAAGTCCTGTTCTCCCTCATTTTAACTCTGATTCAAGTGAAATTTGTTTCTAAAAATTTGTAATTTCAAGATCTTGCTAATGGCACTGGTCTTGTTTAATTTGGAGCTCATTTATTATTTATTTAGTATTTATTTGCTCTATTTGCTTGTTTGTTCCTTTTTTGATCGTTAAATCGAATAGGGTTCGAAGAAGCGAGAGATCTCCAACTTGATCAAGCTCGAGATTATCAAGACTCTCTTGCCTTTAACCCGGTGAGTCGATACTTTGATCATTTTGAGCCTACATTCTATGTAAATTATATTCTTTAAATTACCAAAATTGCATGCTTTAATTCTTTAAGCAAATGTGTGTTAAAGCTTAAGGTAGTTAACTACCCATTTGATGATTAATTAATTATTATGCCATCCCTTGACAATTGAATCCATTATTCCACGTCACCCTAGTAACTATGTGGTAATTACTAGTTATAGGTTGTACTTAAGTGACATGCTAGTCTTGCTTAGGTATCGGGACATTAAATGTCCTAATTATCATCTTTTAAACATGAAAAATGGTTTTGGGCAGTCATCGTGGGTAAATGGTAGAGATGGTTGAGTTAATGTATTTTGCTCTTCAAAAACCCTAATAACTTGCTGTTACCGTCTAGGCGGATGGTATGATGATGGGTGCTACTGCAACCCAAGGAATGTTGGTTTATGGATGGTATATGGAATCAACCGCCTAGATATCCCTAAGGACTTAATCTTGTCATGACCTCTCATTGTAAAACATGTGCAACCACAAGTCTACAAAGTGCAACTTGGCTTAGTAAATTTATCGAACCCTGGAAATTATCTCACTGGTGGCCGAGTAATGTAGTGCAAGTAGTGGGTACGATCCAGCTTGAATCGGACACCAAGGAAGGGTGAAGTTGCTAGCTATGCTAGTCGTGGTAGTGAACTTCCGCTGGCGTATGGGACCTACATAGTAGGGGTAGCCCATATGGGTGAGATGACTAAGAGGCGAGGTGATTTAAAAGTTCTTGTGATGGTCCTCGACCACATGACTAAGGAATCGTGTGGAGCTACGAGTTGATTATCTCTTGTGGGTATAGTGTATAATCTCTACAGAGTCTAAACTGTTTAAACAGCCGTGCCTATGGTCAAAGGCGGATATGGAAACTTACTAGAGTTAGTTCTATTTATAAAACTTTGTGGGTGGTATGAAAATCAGTCGGGCTCACCTAGCCACGAGATTGGATTTTTACGGGTTTTTGAACTCGATGGTGTTAATAAATGGAGGTAGCTCCAATCAAAATAAGCATAAGGTGGAAGTAGCCTCTACTGACTTAAATATTGCACAATTACTCTCTTTAATAAAATGCAATTTGGTTAAAATGCTAAGTGATAGGAATTTGTAATTATGATAATTGAAAACATTGCTTTAGCAAATAAAACAACCCGAGCCATCCTTGTTAAGCCTTGCATGTATATTATGGCACCTTGTGTGTTGGCTCGCGAGCTCGGAAGTTGTGCTCATCCTCTCTCTTTCCCCCAAAACCCTCGAAGCGAAATTAGGAGATTCGCATACTACAAGGATGTAGAAGTTGGAGGCCTAAGAGATGATGAGGAGTAGTTTAGTTATTTTAGTCTAGATCTCGCCTCAGTCCAGTTGACTCCATCGGTGCTTGTGTGCATCCTATATTACCTGAGTTTTTGGGTAATATTGGACACACACGGGTTTCCCCAGTCGCTTGCCTATGGAGAGATGTGCTCTACCCCCTTTTGCTTCTGTTATCGCTTCCACTACTTTTGTGATGTAATCATTTGGCTTGTTCGGCCCTTATTGTAAAACTTATCCCGATGCGGTCTATATAAACTCTGATGTGTTAATTTATGAATGGTTTAGTTTTCATCGTGTATGAATGGTATTCTGTGAGTGCTAACTACTGATCCAGAGAATATCACAGTGTTCTCATAGAGGATTCTGGATTACGAAATCCGGGTCCGACAGTGATATCGAGATCCTCATTTGTAGGAGCCTTAGTTAGATCGAGGCGTGCATACGAACTTGAGTCCTATTTTCAAAAACTAAGAAAAGTTTTGTTAAAATATAGCATAATTTTTGCTCCTTCTCATCACTCTTAGTTCTTCACTTACTTTGATTTCACTTGAGTTTTTACTCAGTTCTAACCCCCTCTCGTGTTTCAAAAAAAATTGTAGATGATAGCCCCGCCGTCCGATGGCCAATGGGACTTTTTCTCTCATGAAGAAGACGAAGGTGAGTTCGTGGATATTCTCCACCAACTCATACAGCACTTGGATTGCCGCCGCAAGCCTATCTTCAAAGCCCAAAAGACCCAGACCCCAGCCCAATAGTCGTAGGCCATGGAGGTTTTCCTCTATGCCAGAGAGGGTGAGTTCATCACTCACACCTTCAGACCTGAGACCCCCCAGAGCAGTCGTGAGGAAGCATTCCAAGACGCAGCACGCTTCACCTGCACCTGCCTGAGCCAGATGCACGAGGATCTTCTGCTGAGTTCGCCCTTCCACTACTTCCTACCTCTCCAGGAGGGAGAGTACAACCATGAGATCTTTATCGTCGTGTTGGAGTAGTCAGGCTTAGTCTAGGTTAACCAGTAGTTCTTGCTAGACAGTCTTTTGATTGCAAGCACTTTCTTTTTCCCTCAGTTGTAGACAATAGTGGACGCCTCATCACAGACGGAACCGTCTGTGTTGAGGTTATCACAGACGGTTCCTTTCGAACCGTCTGTGATACGAAACTATTACAAACGGTTTTTTAATAGAACCGTTTGTGATAATCTCCGCCATCACAGACTGTTCTTAAAGAAGAATCGTCTGTGAATTATCACAGACGGTTCTATTAAAAAACCGTCTGTGATAGTTGCATATCGCAGACGGTTTGTAATAAGACCCGTCTATGATAGGCAGACATTATAAATACCTGGTTTCGACAGACACCCCTGCCCATTCCCATTTGAGCCACCACCCCTGCTACCTCCTACCCCACTGCGCCAGTTTAGAAAGGAGAAGGAAGGGAAGGAAGGAGGTAGGGAGGAGAAGGAGAGGAGGAAGGGAGGAGAAGGAGGAGAGGAATCTCGCGAGATATTTGGTGTTTTCGTCGTGTGAGTCAAGAGTACATTAATGGCGTGTTTGCTTTTAGAAAAGCCACCGAGCAAGATATGTTGAACAAGGGGATAAAATTTATGTACTGTCCATGCATTGATTACGTAATCTGAAGATGTTTAATAACCCGATGCAGATCGAAGCGCACTTGATTCGAAGGGGTTTCAAAAAAGAGTATACATGTTGGACTAGTTACAGTGAAGAGCAGATTATACAGGAAGTTAATAATGACGACGCCGCAGAGGAAGTCAACGATATGCCAGACGTGGACTGTGCTTTTGATGAAGATAGGTCACACGATAACAATCTGGATCAGATGCTACGCGATACAGAAGAGAACTACAGTGAGAGAGAGTTTTGTAAATTCGAGGGCTTAATGGAGGACTCGGTGAGACCTTTGTTCCTGGCTGCAAGCCGGAATACCTAAGGTTGTCAACCGTGCTTGAACTGCTGAAATTAAAGGCAAGCAATGGTTGGTCCAACAAGAGTTTCACGACATTGTTAGGTCTCCTAGCGGACATCCTTCCGAGAAATGTGTTGCCCAGCACCACCTACTAAGCAAAGAAGGTTCTTTGTCCATTGGGAATGGAAGTAGAAAGAATACATGCATGTCCGAACGATTGTATCATCTACCGTAAAGAGTATACAGACATGCATGTATGTCTCGTGTGCAAAGAATCCCGATACAAGCGTAAGAATACTGCTAAGGTGAAGCAAGGACCTCCGCTAAGATGTTGTGGTATCTGCTGTGATCCCACGTTTGAAGCATTTATTTGCGAACCCAAAGGAGGCAAGATTGTTGCGTTGGCACTCAGAGGAGCGTAAGAAAGATGGAAAGCTAAGACACCTTGCTGATTCTGCCCAGTGGAGAAACTTCGATCGGAGTTTTGAATAGTTTGGTGCGTAAATGAGGAACATAAGGTTAGGGTTGAGTACAGATGGAATGAATCATTTCGGTAACATGAGTAGCTGACATAGCACCTGGCCCGCGAATCTATGTATGTACAACCTTCCTCCTTGGCTGTGTATGAAGCGGACGTACATTTTTATGTCACTACTTATCCAAGGGCCGAAGCAACTTGGGAATGATATTGATGTGTACCTAGCACTATTGCTGGAAGATCTTGTGACACTGTGGAATGAAGGGGTACACGTATGGGACGCGTACAAACGAGTGAACTTCACTTTACGTGCCATGTTGTTCTGCACCATCAATGATTTTTCTGCCCTTGGTAACATGTCGGGCTTCAGTACAAAAGGAGCCAAAGCCTATTCACACTACTTAGATGTTACAGAGAGTGTATGGCTGAACAACTCGCGCAAAACTGTGTATATGCGTCACCGTTGGTTCCTTCCCAGGATTCACCCATATCGCAAGATGAAGAAATAATTCGATGGAAATAAGGAGGACGGTTCAGCTCCAAGGGCTTTTAGAGGGAAAAAGGTCTATGATATGGTTAAGGATATCGATGTTGTGCTTGGAAAGGGACGTAAATTAAGAACACATCAGAAGAATATCTGGAAGAAGCGGTCAATTTTTTGGGACTTGCCTTATCGGGAGCACTTAGAAGTTCGCCACTGCATCGATGTCATGCACGTGGAGAAGAATGTATGTGATAGCTTGATTGGTCTCTTACTGAATATTAGTTGCAAAACAAAGGATGGTGTTAACGCATGGCGTGACTTGGTTGATATGAACATAAGGACTGAGTTAGCACCGAAAGAGACCGATAAAGGATGAACATACCTTCCCCCTGCTTGCTACACTCTGTCCAAGGCCGAGAGAAATGAACTGTGCCAAAGCTTGCATGGTGTGAAAGTTCCGTCCGGTTACTCCGCTAACATTAAGAAACTTGTTTCTATGGAAGATTTGAAATTGATTGGTATGAAGTCGCATGGTTGTCATGTGCTGATGACACAAATGCTTTCTGTTGCAATTAGGAGTATCTTGCCGAACAAGGTCCGAGTGGCAATCTTGGGGCTGTGTTATTTCTTTAACTCAATTGCTCAAAAGGTCGTCGATCCCCAAGGACTAGATGCTCTGCAGGCCGAGGTGGTCACGACTCTATGTTATCTTGAGATGTATTTCCCTCCATCATTTTTGATATCATGGTCCATCTCATTGTTCACCTTGTGAAAGAGATAAAGATATGCGGCCATGTGTTCCTACGTCACATGTACCCGTTCGAGAGGTACATGGGAATTCTTAAGTCCTACGTACGGAATCGATCTTGACCGGAGGGCAGCATCATCGAAGGTTATGCAACCGAAGAGGTCATTGAGTTCTGCGTTGACTACATGGCTCAAGTGGAACCGATAGGTGTGCCTCTATCTCGTCATGAGGGGAGACTGGAGGGTATCGGCACCATTGGAAGGAAATCAATCACTCCTGATCTGGATACGTACGCTCAAGCCCATTTCACGGTCTTGCAATACATGACCCAAGTGTCCCCGTATATCGACGAGCACAAAGACATGGTACGCCAACAGAATCCAGACCGGTCGGAGGTTTGGATCACAAGAGAGCACAACCGTCGATTCAACGAATGGTTAAACGTACGAATCACTGGGTGGTCATCAAGTGATGATACGCTGCTATGGTTGGCTAAAGGGCTAAAATTTACAATTGTGACATGGCAAGGATACGATATAAATGGGTACACATTTTATACGGCAGCTCATGATAGGAAGAGCACAGTCCAGAATAGCGGTGTTCGCATAGATGCGTTTCACGAGCAGTTCAATACCGCCGAGGCACGTGAGTTGAACTCCTACTATGGGTTCGTAGAGGAGATTTGGGAGCTCGACTACGTAGTTTTTAAGATTCCCCTGTTTCAAGGCCATTGAGTTAAACCATTTGTACTCGCTAAGCAAGTTATTCAAGTTTTTTATGTAACGGACCCGGCAAATAAGAATCGCCATGTAGTTCTTCGTGGAAAAAGAAGGATTGTCGGAGTTGAGAATGTCGTGGATGAGGAATAGTACAATCAATTTGACAAGTTGCCTTCTTTCGGGGACGGCATCAGGCTCGAGGAAGAACCCATTGAGGAAGCTAGCTAGATGCACGTCGATCATCATGAAGGGCTATATTTTAATTAAGAATTTATTCCATTATAATTTATTCCATAACATGAGACATGTCAATGTGGACTTGCCATGTGTTATGAACTTGTAATCTCTTATTTTGATGTCAACGTGGAATTGTCATGTGTTAATGTGTTATGGACTTGTAATCTCTTATTTTGATGTCAACGTGAAATTGTCATGTGTTAATGTGTTATGGACTTGTCATATCTGATATTGATGTCAATGTGGACTTCATTGTAATGTGGAGTATCAAAATTGGTTTCACTTGATTTGGAGTTGAGTTGAATTAGATATGAACTTTTGAAGTCAAATGAATTTTCAGTCAAATGATCTGGAATTGTGTTATGGTCTTGTCACCAGGTTCACATGGTAGCATATCACAGACGGTTCCATAATAGAACCGTTTATGATATGGACCATATCACAGATGGTTCTATTATGGAACCGTGCAGGATTACTTATCCTGAGCAGTTCCATAATAAAAGCTGTGCATGATATGCACCCTACTAAATCACTCGCCCTTGCTCTCACCTGTTCACCTCCCCAGCGCCCTTAGCCCCTTGCTCTCCGGCGCCGCCGACTCCAGTGCCTCCTCCGGTCCTCGCGCTGCCAACTCCAACATCTCCTCCGATCCTCCCTCACGCCGCCGGCTCCAGCGCATCCTACGGTCCTCACACCGCTAGCTCCAGCGCCTCCTCTGGTCCTCCCTCGCGCCGCCGACTCCAGCGCCTCCTCCGGTCCTCTAGCTTCCCTCCTCTCCAGCGGTCGACAGTGCGTTTTCCTTCTCTTCTCGGTTCGTGGGTGAGTGGGGGGAAAGAAGGCATGGCTCTTTGTGCATCTACCCCTGCCTACCGACGGTGCGTTTCGTCGTTGCTTTGTTGATACTATGTAGCTAGGGTTTGAATGTTCTATGTGATGATGAAACATGGGTTAGAAATTTTAGATTGGGGGTTGATTTGTTGGAGCTACTACTTATGATGACCACATTTTTTGACCTATGCTCTAGTGGAATGTTGATACTCTGCTGCTCTTTTTACATTTTGTTAGGTTCATGTTCATATGTATATATCAGTATTACTACTTTGGTGGAGTCCAATGTTGCTGATTGATGAATGCATGTAAAGTTTTATGTAGTTTAACCTGCTGATATGTGTCAAGAATAATATTTAGGTTGTTTTTTTAATCAAATATGCATACCTTTTGATAGACTGCATTTTAGATTATAGATTTACTTATTTGTGGTAAGAATATTAAGTTTATGCATGCTATTTCTAAATCAGTGTCTCGCTTGGTGCCATTTTTGTCACTGTATCTTCTTTTGGCAAATCATATCAGTGTTTATGTTTGTAAAATCCTTTTTTTGTTGCATTGACTTTCTTTGTCGGTTGTTTGATACATTGATTCAAAGTATGTTGTTTATATTTTCTTGAATGAACAAAAGAATGTTAGTGCTATATTGGAGACTTCCTTGAGTAGTACAAACTATATATGCTTCCATTTGTTGTGAATGTATTGTCTATTGATGTGAATGTATTGTTTGATACTATTTGAGTAATAGATACTCTGCTTACAATCCTTTTTTTTCAAACTCTCAGCGTTTTTAAACTCTCAACGTTTTGAATTATTGGTATTATATGTGCAAATTCTTCAATATTAATGGTATTTGTGCTAGATATGATGAGATTATGGCCATGGTGGGTGTTCTTGGGCATTGAGGGTGATGGTGGCTTGGTTAGCTTCAGTGGGCTTGTGAATTCGCTCTATGATGAAGATGGTCAAATACTTAAATTGAACTGATAATCAATTCATATTTGAGCTCTACTTTGTTACTTACTGTTGACATCTTGATTTGGTGGTTACTAGCAGTCCTATTGGTTAGACCTTCTGTTGTCCAAGTACCAGGCTTGCTAATCTTGTGCTTTGTATTCAGTTGCACTAGGCTTTTCAAGTCCTGTTGGTAATATGAAGTTCTATGTATAATCAACATTGGTTCCCTGTTTGACCGAAAGTTTACTTTGTGATCTTTTGATTTTGAGGTCATTTGACAGTCTAGTAAAGTATTATTTAGAGCTCAAATTTTGAATCTGTATCGTCATGTTTAATTTATGAAGAGTATAAACAATAGGGTTGAGATGGCAAAGACTTATTCTTTTGCAACTCTCCTTCTGAGAGCACACACTATCATCAATCATCTGTGCTTTATGTTGTTTATTGATGTGTTTCTGATGTTAATGTTGAGGCTTTCGGCTATGACTCTTTGCCTTCCCCTGTGCATGACATACTACCCTCCCCTTATCCCCTTCACTCTCACAACTCGCTATTTGGCTATGGTCGTGATCTAGTCCAACCGTATGCCAATCATACTCCTTACGTATATTTTTTGGGAAAGTGTACAATTAGTGTTTTTATCTATTCTCTTGATTGTGTGTCCAGTATTCTATATTTAAGTTCAATGTGTAACTTCTATTTGTTTATATAATTAATGTGTTTACAAGGCAATTTTAGTTAATTGGTTGGGTAACTTATATAGATAGCAAGTAAGCGAGATGGCATCTGCACCGTCTTCGCCGCCGGCATCGATGTCGCCGAATGTGTCTGGATCTCCGAGCAAAGTGGTACGTAAGCGAGATGGCAGAGGAATATCGAAATTGCCTGCGGGCCGACTGACCATCACAGAGGTTAGTGCCTCTGGGGTCCCTCTAAGTCCCAAGAAAGCAGCGGCGACATTCCGGACCATCTGCAGGATACTTGGAAGGGAACGGGTCCCCATCACCACACCAAGCTGGAAGTCTCTGACGGACGTAGAGAGAGGCCAGCTGTGGACTGAAATTTCAGGCTCGTTCACTATCCCAGAAGCAAACCAAGCCCGTGTGGAATGGCAGGCGTTGCTCGCGATGTGCCACGCGTGGAGGACCTTCAAGAGCACGCTTGTCACGAAGTACGTGAACACGGGTCGGATGCCCTTCACGAAGTATCAATTCTTGTCAGGGGATATATGGGACGACTTTGTGCGGATGAAGACGACGACCGAATTTCAGGAGCAAAGTGCGGCGCACAAAGCTATCCAGGCACAAAACACTCACCCCCATAAACTCGGTATCGCTGGGTACGCGGGTAAAACCACGGAATGGGCGGCGCAGGACAAGAACGCAATCGGGCCATTTGCTGGGATCACAGACGAGTGTGCCCAAAGTTGGTTAAGAGCGAGGGCATTTGTCATGTCTTCAGGTGGCATCTCTTTCACAAACCCTGCAGACGAGGCAGTGTCCCAACATCTGGTAAATATGTCGAACTACCTAGTTGTTAATAAGTCCATAACTTCATAGTGTCTATAATAACATGATGACCTCTTGCAGCATGCATTGACTACCAAATCTTTCCAAGGCTCCTTCGAAGTAGATAGGGAGAATGATATACTATCTACGACCCGGGAAACAAGGAGCACTGGTCAGACTGAGGCGTTGGGGTTTACGTACCTTGGGTGATAGATTACGACACAACTCGACACATATAGGAGTAGGAAGAGATCCAAGGCGAACACGGCCTTGGTTGGAGCAGTAGCTTATTGCAAAATTTTATGGATAGATAACAAGATTGCAGGATCAAATGAATCAACTCCTCAACGATGCAAAGCCACCCTCGTTATTTTGGGAGCAGGTCCTCCTCAGCGTCGAGTGGCGTCGCGTCCTCCAAATTCTGAACATGGCGACGTCCAATTACCTATCGGCGACATCAAGGTAATGTACATCTCTGGAATGCTCCAAAGATAGACCCATAGGATGCCTTAGCTAATTGCGTATTGTTTTATAGGAGCCGACGCCCCGCAAGCTCCAAGTGAGGATGGTTGGGTCCATTTCTATTGAGGCTGGGCGGGGGATGGTGTATCCACACTAGGAAGGGACAGTGCAACATAGTGCCCAGCTAGCGCAGGGTTACGCTAGGGTCCAGGTGGACATGGTACATGACAATTTCATGGTCGTCCCGCTGGAGATTGGCCTGAACGAAGACATTAGAACACTAGGGGATGCCATGCACACTTTTATCCAGTGGCCCAAGAAGGACATCGCCTTGGATCCAGCAGTACCGCGATCTCGACACGACCATTCCTCTCCAACGGGACCCTCGATGACTCCATCTCAACCTTCGCTTTAGAAGGCCACCTCATCGGTTCCCGTGGAGAAGACGCCGAAGGAACAAGAAATGCATGTTGTTGTATCGGCTCTCGAGTCGTCTCATAGGAAGACGTGTAGTGGGACAATCGCTAAGGCTAAATCGAAATCAAAGAACATTAAGGCACCTCCCAAGCCCTGGAAATACTCCATCGGAAGTCCGTTGGCCCCTGACACAGTATTAGCCCGCGTTGGAGTAGGTTGCCAGGTTTTGCATGCCTGGTACATGCGAAAGACCAAAGAGAGGGGGTGCGAAACTGGAATCACCATCAGATACACGAAGGAGCATTTCTTCCACGAGCCGGGCCACTTCGTCGTGGGCTTCGACCTATTCAACCTCGATGCCCTCGACGCCTCGTTTCTACGATGCTGGACACTGTAAGTTTGTACAATCAAGTTCTACATTTACGTAATACCAATAAATATCACAACTCATTGCTTATGTATAGATACATGATGAAAAATGCCTGGGGATGGCAAGAACCGGTGGGTTTCCTCAACCCACATGTGGTCTCTGAGCAAACCATCCTCGCAGACGCATCCTACGTTGAGAAATACATAACAACGGGATTGCTTACTCAGGACGACAAGGACTACATACTGGTGCCCTACAACTAGAAGTAAGTGCTTCACTACTTGCTATACAAATTTTATTTGTACTTTATACGTAGAACGAGCTTAGGTTTAATGACTATAGCGACATACATGAGTAGGTACCACTGGATCCTTTTAGTCATTATACCAAAGAGGAACAAGGTAATATACCTTGATTCCCTACTCAAGAAAACACACGACTTCACCCTTGTGAAAAGAATACTCGACGGGTATGCTCATTTCCTCCATACATAACTCTATTGTAGTCTTCCTTCATTTGAAATGGCCGAGGATAGCTTTTTGGAATCATGTAGGTCGTTCATCGCCTATGTTGCCGAAGCGAGGGCGTACAAGGATCGGCGCCACACTTTGCAACACAGATGCGATTTCGATCGTGCTACAACACAATAATCCTATATCATACTTCGTAATAATGCGTCTCGAACTGACTATACGTATATATGTAATTCTATTTTTGCAGTGTTGCCAGCAAAAACAAGATCACCTATGTGCATTCTACGTTTGCCATCATATGCAGCAAATCATAAGTGCTAAGATGAAGGATCCCGAGGTTTGTCAATCTTGAAATAATTATTTCCTAATTATAAATTTAAATATATATACTTACTACTTTACTCTTGCTAGTGACAGGACTTGAACATAGATTTAGATGCACTCGTTGAGAGAGATCTCGAAGGTTCGAGGGAAGCTCAGTGCCTTCATCAAGGCGAGATCATTAACGCCGACGGAGAGTTTCACTCCGTTGACACCTCTTAACCACCTTCAAACAATTGATTCAATTGTAACTATAGCGACAATACTTGAACAAAATCTTTTGTAATTGATTTTGAGTTGTAAATGATCACTTGAGTTGTCAACAAGCGATTATCTATGATGTATCATTATCTCGCATGCTTGTTTTCAGAGGGCATGGCTAGCAATTCCTGAGGCTAGCCGAAAATCAAAAAAAATTAGATAGGTATAAAGAGCTATCACAGACGTTTTTTTGTTAAAACTGTCTATGAAGGGCTAGTATCACAGATGGTTCTATTTACAAACCGTATGTGAATGGCTAATACCGGCTGTGAAGGGCTAGTATCACCGATGGGATTTTTAGAGATATCACAGACGGTTTTTGGCGAAAACCATCTGTGATACTAGCCCTTCACAGACGGTTTTTGGTCGAAACCGTCTGTGATACTAGCCATTCACAGACGGTTTTAAAAAAAAATAAATGCATGTTGTCCTTAGCATAGACGGTTCAAAAACCGTCTATGATAACCTACTGTTATCACAGACCACTACCAGAATCATCTATTTTCCCGAGTGTTCAGAAGTTTCCCGAGTGTTTTGAATAATACACTCGGTAACTTCCCGAGTGCCTTATGAAACACTCGGGACGCGAATAAAACACTCGGGACATTAACATTTCGAGTGTCGATCAACACTCGGAAACTTTGGCAGAACAGCAGGAGAGGCGATTCCCGAGTGTCGTTAAATTCTGAACACTCGGGAGCTAAAAAAAAAAGGCGCGCCATTTTTCCCCCACCGCCCGTTTTTTTTCGCCGTTTTCTAACTCCTAACCCGTTCTCTCCAATCCATCGCCGCCGCCTCCTCGTCTCCCCAATCCCCTGCGTGCGTTCCTCTCCTCCCCACGGCGCCGCTCCCGTCCTCCGCCGCCTCCACCGCCGCCGTCTCCCCCCTCCTCCCCCGCCCTCCACTGCTCCCCTCTCTGCCGCCCGCCCGCCGCCTCCCCTCGTCTCCTCCCCCCTCCCATGGCCGTGCTGCCTCCCCTGTCCTCCTCTTCCTCCACCACCTCCTTGCCGTCTCCCCTCCTCCACCGCCTCTGCATCCGCCTCCTCGTCTGCCGCCCCCCCCGACACCTCCCCTCGTCTCCTGCCGCCACACGACCTGCCCCCCCCTCCCAGTCTTTGCAGATCCCGCCGCCTCCCCGTCCTCATCCTCCTTCTCCCTCGCCGATCCACCGCATCCGCCGTCTCCCACTCCTCCACTGCCTCCGGTGCCGTCGCTCCTCCTGCTCCCATTCAGCAGGTAGTATCATTAGATCGATAAGCCGCCGTCGCCCGTCAGGCGCTGCTCGGCGGGATGCGGCGGGTGTCATCGCGCTCATTCTGTACAAGTTCACCACCACCATCGAGGCCGCGCTCAACCGGCAGACCATCACCGACAACTTCTCGGTCAGCTCTCCGCAATCTTGTTCTTGTTGCTTCTTCATTCGTTGAACGCTGGCATTGGTGATAACAATACGGGAATTGGGTTATGCTGTGCCTGCATCTGTCTATTTATTAAAGTGGTAAAATAAACTAGGAATTATAGTGTTTCCTGGGAAATTTGCACAAAAAGGCAAATTTTACACTAGTTGTAACCTATGATGGGCACAAGAAGTGTTGTGCTTGTCATATTTGTGGGTGTTTGCAAGTCGAATTTGAAATGCACTCGGGCAGGATAGCATCTAGTTTACACATTTCCGCTCTTATGCATCCTGCACAACCATAAAGGGATCTTCCATTTCATGCCAATTTTGTAGCTAAGACGTAAGCTTACAAGGAAAAGATGACAAAGCCACTAAAAACATCCTTAGTTGTGCGATGCTTTTAGGAGTTAGGATGTCACGAACCTATGCATTAGAGATCTGATTAGTACTTGGAATTTGGAAGCTGTTTATAGCATATCAAGTAGTATTCAAATTGATGCATGAAAGCTTGACTCGAGGGAAGCGATAATGTTTATTTGAGGAAATAAGCTATAGGGTTTGTCCTTCTTTATCTCCTAGGAAATAACATTGCTGGGGCTTGCAATAGTTTGATTATCATTAAATAGTCTTCTAAGGACACTCACAATCCATAGAATCTCTAGGTTGTATCTAAACATACAACGTCATATAGAAATAACTCTAGATACAACATTCCTAATGCATGGTATCTAGCAACTACCCCAGTCAATTAATTTCTTCCCTCCTACCCCACCTCCTCTCTCTCTCTCTCCTCCAAATCAATTAAACTTTCTTGATTTTCTCAAATGGGTTGTATCGTGCATGAGATATCACTCTACTCTCTTTCTTCCTTAACTCTCCTTCCACATCAGATTTTTGCTTAGTTGGCACTCCATAAAGCTAGCGATATCATTGCATGTCAAACCCCACAAAAAAATTAGGTTGATAGTTGAAACAATATAATAGTTGTAATTAATTCAAACAATAACTAAAGTCTTCAAGTAATGTGCAATTGTGTTCGTTATCGGCATTGGGAGCAAGGCACAAATCGTGTCAGTGAATAGCAGAATGTTCACCGTTGATGCCAAATTTAGGGAAGAAAATTTGTTTCACTTCATAGTAAGGAAATTTTGCAATGCTAAGTACAGTTGGCAAACATTGTTTTTAGTTTGATGATATGATGCGTTCTGTACATCTACTGTGGAAAAGCTTCACCAATTGATAAAACTTGATAGCTTGGGAAATCTGTTTCATTAGAGTGCCAGCACTCATTGGTGTGCATGAATGATTGCATCAGGTCATCTGTTCTGGTTATTAGGTTGCAAGATGATTTTATCGATGAATATTTATAGAATTAGTGCCAATAGTATGTTGGTCGTATGTATGTGCCAGGGAGTGGCTGTGTGATGTGTGCCTTACAAATACTATCATATTGTGTTGCCGTTATTATTAGCAAAGATACTAGCTTCTAGCTTGTGAAGATACTAGCTTCTAGCTTGTGAAGTTCGCAAATATAGGACTCGCATTGGTTTGTTTGTCACGCAAGGTGTCATTGATTCCATTTTAGACCCAATGCCTTGTAAATAGATGCTTGGTTGTGAACCATTCAAAATTTGTGGCAGTGCTATAGATATTGTCCATTTTAAAGGATTTTTTTTGTTTTGTCTAAATTTCGATGCTTAAGTGCCGATTTTGTCCTAATATAGCTCATGGTTTTCAATCAGGTCCTAGTCATTAGATACTACAGTTATTTGAGGCTTGATTGTTTTGGTGCACTTGCCTCTGATCTTGCCGCCTCCCTCGCTTGTTGCCTCCACCGACACACAGTGCAGCCATCTTCCCCACCGCAGCTCCCTCAGCTTCAAGAAGTACTGTAAGGTAATGGATAAGTGGAAAAAGAAATAAAGTTTGCTTATTTTCTTTTGTGTTGTCCATTTATGGTGGATTGATATGCTGTCATTACAATGCTACATTAACATATTAATAAATAATGATATTCATTTATAATGGTATTCATATATATTGAAAGAAAGTGTTTTTATTCTCTGTTGATCATGTATATTGTTTTCATGTCAATATGTTTTAGTGTACATATATAGGGCATGCATCCTATGGTAGCTTGTAGCTAGCTCTGTAGTTGTAATTTATGATATAAATAAAAGTTGGATTAAAATATGCATTATGTTTTGCACACTAGGATGGTGAGGATCGTAGTTGGATGTACCTTTGGGCGTGAGCGATGGGTGTTGTAGCCAAGAATGGATGGAAAAGTCGATGATTTTGTGGATCGAGCATTTGCTAGGAGTAATGGGCGGGGTGTGTTGTGCCCTTGTTCTCGTTGTTCAACACACGGCCACAAATGAGGGCAACAATGATCGCACGCTTGTGCAAAATCTGGTTTAGGGCGAGGCTATACCGTGTGGGTCTATCACGGTGAGTCTGGCGTAGCGGTCGGATGTGCTAAGGGAAGAAATGGGCGATGGCGGCCACAATGAGAGTAGGATAGAAGACATGCTAGATGATGTCGTCATGCATATGGGCCACTGGCGAGGAAGAACCGGAGCACGCAACAAGGGCTTTCTTTGATATGTTGTCTGCGGTGAGTCAACCACTTCATGGGCAAACACAGTGTCCCAACTAGATGCCATCACCACGACTACTTCTTTGTCAAGTCTCGATTCGGCACAAGCATTGCTTGCTTTGATGCATTCTTAAGCGTGTTTAGCACCCTTCTCCCAGATGGTCACAAACTGCCCGCTAACTTGTATGAGGCCAAGAAATTGATAAGCACTCTAAATATGCCATATGAGAAGATAGATGTTTGTCCAAATCATTGCATGCTATTTGGGAATGAGAATGTGGACAAAGATCCTTTGTGATAAGTGTGGTGAGTCTAGGTTTGTTGAGGTTGACTCGGTGATGGTCGGAAGAGGCAGCTTCCTATTGGCAGAAAAATACTTCGCTATCTACCATTTGTGCCACGAATCCATCGGTTATACATGTTTGAGGTTTCTGCCAAACAAATGGTATGGCACAAGTATGGTCGTCGGTACCATAATGACAAGATGGTCCACCCAGCTGATGGTGAAGCATGGAAGCAATTTGACCGGGACTATGTAGAGTTTGCCGCGGAGCCTCGGAACGTTCAAATTGCAATTGCAAGCGATGGGTTTAACCCATTTGGTATGAAATTGCGCCATACAATTTGTTGGCATGTGTTTGTCATTCCCTTAACCTCCCACGGCGTTTGCATGCAAAAGCAGTACATATTCCTTTCCTTGATAATCCCTGGTCCTGAATACCCAGGGAAGAATATGAGTGTATTCATGGAGCCGATGGTGGATGAATTGTTACATGCTTGGGAACAAGGCATAGTGACATATGATCGGGCATTGAAACAGAACTTCACCATGTGGGTCGCGTACCACACATCCATGCATGACTTCCCGGCGTACGGGATATTTTGCGGGTGGTGTGTACATGGGAAGATGCCATGCCTAATCTGCAGGGAGACGTTGCGTGGCTGTTGGCTAAAGCATGGTCGCAAGCACTCCTTCTTCGATTGTCATCGTCAATTCCTTCCAATTGACCACGAATTCAGAAGTGACACAACTGGATTTAGGGCCAATATTGCTATCCGCAGTGGACCACCACATCGTCTGGCAGGTGAGGAGGTTCGTGCACGGCTAGATGCTTTGAAGCCTCTTGATGATGGTGATGGGTTCGAGAAATATGGCGAGGAGCACAATTGGACTCACATTCCAAGTTTGTGGCGGCTACCATACTTCCATAAGCTCATTCCTCCCCATAACATAGATGTAATACAAAATGAGAAGAATGTTGCAGAGGCCATATTTAGCATATTCTTTGACATTCCAGACAAGACGAAGGACAATGTGAAGGCTCGCCTTGATCAGGAGGAGCTTTGCAATAGGCCCTCTCTGAATATGAGCCATAAGCCAGCTACTGGCAAGTGGGAGAAGCCAAGAGCTAGTTATTGCCTAACTAGGGTTCAGAGGAAGGAGATTTTGGAATGGTTTCAGACCCTAAAGTTTCCTGATGGGTATGCAGTAAATCTAAGGAGATGAGTGAATTTAGCTACCATGCGCATCAATGGCCTAAAGAGCCAAGGCTACCACATATTCATGGAACACCTTTTGCCTGTGATGATTTGTGGCTACGTCCCCGAGTGTGTTTGGCAAGTGATGGCGGAGTTGAGCTTCTTTTATCGACAGCTATGTGCGAAAGAGATAGATCCCATGGTAATGTCAACTATGGGCGTGAAGTACTGTGTTGCTTTGCAAGTTGGAAAAGATCTTTCCACGGCTTCTTCAATCAATGCAACATTTGATTCTCCATCTCCCTATGAAGCTAGGATGGGGGACGATGCAAAACCGGTGGATGTATCAATTGAGAGGAACAAAAGGAACTACGAGGCAAAGCAAAAAATCGATCGCGTGTTGAAGCATCCATAGCGGGCGTACATAATTGAGAAAGTTCCCATTTTACATCAATATACTTTCTTGACAATGTTACGCACGGTGCACAATCAAACCTCACGATACAATATTGGCATCCTCAAAATAATTGCCAACTTAGCCTCTTCACGGAAGAGGTGACACTTCAGCGGTGGTACTCCCAAAGTTTTATCGCGGGATGAGTGGTTGATTGTGATGTTGTATGTCTTTACCAACCTCTCAAAGTGGATGATTACATTAGGTATGCAACAATTATTTTTTCCCAATAATTGATGCATGAGTGTTTTAATCTACTTGTCTTGTTGCCTATAGGGAATTTGTTAGGAGCGAGTGGAAGCAACGTCGAGACTCATCCGAAAAACAAATTGAGACCCTTCTTAGGAAGGGTCTTTGGGAATTACAAACCGAATTTCCCGACTTGGTTCTATCGAGTAACTTCTCTATTAGCTAGTCCCCTTGCACATAATATTTACTAAGTAAAGAGGAACTAATACATGAAACCTATTCTATTTATGTTGTAGAGTTTGAAGGACAAGTCTATAAGCAGCGAATTGAGGCAAGTTGCTGAAGGATGCCACACTCGGGTGCTGTCCTATAGTACCTACGATGTGAATGGTTACCGCTTCGAACATCGACACATGAGAGGAGCGACCTAATGCAACAACAATTAATAGTGGATTAGTGACTATAGGACAAGATGGGAGCAATACACTGTTGAATACTATGGAGTAATTGAAGAAATAATTGAACTATATTTCCATGGTAGCAAACCTCTCAAACTTATGTTATTCAAATGTCATTGGTTCCATCCGTTTAGAAGTCGACGGGATACATCACTTGGGCTGGTTGAAGTTGCACATCAATCAATCCTACCAGGCAATAACCCATTTATTGTGACTCAGCAAGCCACCCAAGTATACTACATCTTGTACCCATGCAAAACTATCAGTAGTCTAGTGGATTGGTGGGTAGTACATAAGGTGCAACCATATGGTAAACTACCTACCCCTAGTGAGCAGGACTACAACATGGAGACCAACAATGGTGTTGGCCTATTCTTTCAAGAAGATGGGCTACCAGGGACTTTTCAAATAATAATTAGGGAAGAGGACGATCACATAGATGATATTCAAATCGATGTCGATGAAGTTGTAAACCAAGAGGACTTGGAACTACTTAATCGCTTAGACATTGATGGCACCGAAGGGATGAGGTTGAGTCAACACCTCATGATAGTGGCGATGACTTTTAGAGGGCCCATCCGGAGGATCCCATTGTGAGCGACTACTTCTAAGCACGATCTTGTCGTCTTCCATCTATTTCTTTGCATGTTTTTAATTTTTGTATGAGCTTACTTGATTACGTTATATTACATTTTTCTATGAGCTTACTTGATTACACTATATTACGTCTTTCTATGAGCTAACTTCATTGCGCTATATTAATTGATTTATTTAATTTCATTTCAGGACACCAAAAAATGAGTGGCATCAAAGAGGCAGCATACTCTAGTCGAGGCAGATGCTTGTTTTCCAAAGTGGCAGCAACATGTGATGGAGGCAGAGGGGCAGCCGCGACCACTCGAGGAGGCAGATGGGTAGCCGCGGCCACTCGAGGAGGCAGAGGGGCAGCCGCAGCCCCTCGAGGAGGCATAGGGGCAACCACGGCCCCTCGATGGGGCAGCGGGGGGTCTACCTCTAGTAGATCAGGCTCCTGTACCCCGCAGCCCTCGTGTGCTGATGATGTAGAGGATGAGCACCCTGAGGCGGAGGATGAGCACCATGAGGCGGAGGATGAGTACCCTGAGGCGGAGGGCAGTACTACAGCACAAGAATTTTGGTTGCGAGGACCTGCGAACCTGCCACGACGACCAACCCGAGAGGAGGAGAAAACTGTCATCATTCCTGTTGGTGACACGTAAGTAACTATTTACACTTTCACTAATTTAGCCTACTTACTTGCATACCTCAAAAAAACTAATATGCAGGCAATGGCGAGAAGAAGGCGGGGGTGACAAATGTAGACTTCCGAACGTCATAATTGGCGTGTTGATTCGATGGCACTTCCCTGGCTTGGCCACCTACAAAGGAAGGCGGGAGCCTGCATGGACATGGTGCCACTACAAGGCCGCTAAAGATCTTTACTTGCTTGTTGAAGGAGAAATACAATTTGACAACTGTTTGCAGCGGGTGGAGGAAAGTTTTTGGGTAAGTGACTGAATATTTTGAATGTTCATTTTGTGGATGAGGTTGGTTATTGTGTGTACTCTGTAGATGATGATAAGTAACTTCATAGTTCATTCTCACATTAATAATGGTCATTAAGCTCCAAACATTTGAATGCTATTGTTGAGCCTAGTTACTAATTGATAAAATCGCCACTTGATAAAATAGAAGTAAGTTCAAGACAATTGTACCATTGTATACAATGCATGGATATATTGTGTATATATGCACATTAGTGTCAGTGATTAGCTAAGCACTGCACTGGTTGGCTAGGATCCTCAAATAAATGATGTTTTCATGTCTCAATTGCCTGCTTAATTTGTTTGTTTTCACTCAATTCTCAATAAACAAAACATACTAATAGTAAAATATGTTGGTTTATCAACTGAAGATGTTAAAGAAAGCATCCCTGTATTTAATATATCGTGTTTATTTATATTTGTTGGGTCACGGGGTAGGCTACGATAGCTACAAACAAAATTCTACCACGCGAACCAGGATGCCAAGCAAGTAGATGATCACAGTCGTTACCACCGACCTTGCCAGCAATGAAGAAGAAGGGTTGGAGCAACTGGTCCAACGAAGCTGCGTCGATGTAGTGGTCGTAGTCGATCGTCTCCTCCAAAGAACGTCTGCGGTTCCTTGTGAAGATCGCGGATCGTCCTCAAAGCGCAACAATCGTAGTAGCGCCTCTCACGGTATCCACGTCGCCCGGGAAGGAACAACCGAACGCGGTGTGCGGCACCAAAATCGCGCAGTGGAGCTCTCAAGAAGATGGCGGCTAGGGTTTTTGTGGTGTTTCACGCATGCTTCCCAACACCTCATGCACCTCCTTATATAGTGCTCGTGGCGGATCCTATCCGAACACGTTCTGAATCGTATTCGTCTTGGTTTGTTCAACCCGTTAAGTGTGTGACCACAGCAGGTTCATGTGTAGTTCGGTTGTGACTCGGAAACCCTTCCGACCACGAGTCGATGCGGCTCCTAGCAGAACATATCGATTCCCGAATACACACAAATTATATCGGACGAACCTTAATGCAATATGATCTACGATCAGGTCCTCATCACTTACGACCAGGTCCTATCTATATACGACCAGTTCGTATGTGGTCACGACCAGTTCGTAACTCCTTACGACCAGGTTACGACCACTCTGTGATTACGTTCGACCAGTCTATGACTAGCTCGTATTTGCATACGACCGATCAGAATCGCTATTCGACTGAGCGACCTACTCGTGTATACTCCTTTGCCTCATGATGTCGATTGAACTCGGGTGAGATGTTGTGTCATCCATGGACTGCTCAATACTTTCTTGATCGAGTGTCGAGATAACTTTACGTGGTCGAACACTTCGACTACTAGTGGCATGGCCATGCACTTTCTTTATCCGATCTGCGAGGGGCCGAGACATCTCTCTGTTATGTTAGGAGGGCAAATCCATATCCGACCAGTCACATTCCTCTCCATGTTTTAGAGCATACCCGAAGCTACCTTTATAACTACCCGATTCACGGTGTAGCGTTTGGCAACCCCTAAGAGTGCTCTTACACATGTAGGAAACCATCTTGATCTCGAGTCTAAGGATTATACATCATCATTGCTTGAGACCAACTAATGACACATAGATTCATAACAATCTCAATAGTGCCTCAAGGTGGGTCTTATCCAACATCATGTTCTCTAACATGTGTCCATATTATTGGTTTGATATCTCCATATATATGACTCGTGAAACATAGTCATCAACCAATACATATGCTAGTCTATTCATATGTGTCCTCATATGTTTACGACCAGGGATCGTATGAGAATAATTATTGTAGAAATATAGAGTTTCACAACCAAGTCACATACTTGATAATCAATATTAATAATATTATTCTAGGAACAAGACAACACATTATCTAATGTCATGAACATAATGAAATATAATCATCTCTATGATTGCCTCTAGGGCATATTTCCAACAATATTCGACCCTTTAAAAATTGTATATGCTTATCAGTAGTCTGTTTTCACATATTCTTTTTGCCAACATATGATTTGCAATTACCATACCTCCGTAATGTGTTAATGCACTCTCTTGCATAGTATTATTGTTAGAAATAATGAAGATATTGTCAGCTCCACGGTCATTGTGTGTATCTCTAGATTTTGTATAACATTTGATCAATTTTATGAACAATTTTCATACCAAGATGTGTACTGACTCCTAAACATAGCATTTGGTCTAATAACAAAAATACCATAGTCTCGTGACATCTTTGAATTTGATTTACTACTACAGGTAGCTTTCCGAATAACTTTATTATATTGTGAACAAAATGTATGTCCGAGCATTATTAATTACTTGGATCTTTGGTATTTTACTACATTGGTATGCACAAAGGCTAATCTTACACATTTATTTGTTTCCAATATATCTTGGGATTGTAGTGGTGGTTTAGATGGGTTGAGGCGGAAGTGATTCTAGGAGAGTCTTTGCGTAATTGTGTTAAGATTCATGGCCCGGACTACGACGTCATGAATTCACCACTAGAACGATCTAACTGTGTACAAAATTTGAAAGGGAAGAAACATGATCGTTTCTTCATGGGTGCCGGCTACATTAGCACAACGACAACCCTCTCGGAGGTCCGATCCACGAGTGTTGCATCAACGGATGAAGTACACCTTCAAAGTCGACCGCGACCATCACATGGGATATATTCTTAGGTTTACGAGCTTGGTAGCATTGCGCAGAAATTGAGGCTAGGCGATGGTTGGAGCAAATGCTCCTCTGAGTTAGTTGGGCGTGGTAGTACAATAACAAAGTAATATGCAATATATATATATATATATATATATATATATATATATATATATATATATATATGTATGGCAATGTGCAAACAAATATCACGAGCACTTTCGGGACCGGGACTCGACTTAATGGCCCTCCACCGGGGAACCATTGCCTAACTTATCTGCTCCTGTTAATAGCGCATCTTGATTATTATATTGTTAGTCTCTTATAAGTGCTTGATTGAAGATATTGAAATGACATGCAATGTAATTATTGGTCGCTCTTGCAAATTTCTTATAATGCGATTTCTTATGAAAATGTAGGGAGCAGCGGGATCGATTGCTTCTCTGCTAATCTTTGTGAATCTTTGGTGCTAATGTTGAAGATCATGTGAATGCATCCATCGTAGAGAGGCCACCACAGTGCTTGCTATTTTCATGATTTACTAAAGGATACCAATATTAGAAAACATTCACAATCAGTGCTTGCTATAAAATGGATAAAAATGGCTACATATATAACTAATTCACTATATCTATATCATAAATTCTTTTGAAATGTGTCAACATATAATAATTTGTATGTACACTCCTTTTTATGAATTTGATGATAAGTGCTTGAGACATAAATGTTGATCGATAGTTCACAATGACAAAACATTGAGAGTTGGAGTTTAACATTTTTAGCTCCTGTGCTTTTCATGTTCTATATTGTTAGGTGCTAATAAGCACGTCAACATATGAATTTGGCAGAGCTTTTAAAAGGTACATCATATAAGTGGATACCATGCATGTAATTATATATCTAACAAAATATCACTCCTCGCACCTCTTAATTAAGTCCATATATAGTTTCAACTCATTCCTTTTTACAGTAGTACATCATTATACTAAAATTTCTCTTGCATGTACTGTAGATGACATAAGTAAATGATCAATTAGGCCACAAGCTAGTGGCCCACACCACAGGCATGCCCTTAACTGATTTGCCATGTTATTATGTTGCTCATCATGATTTAAAGGAATTTTTTTGCTTTGTCAATAGTTTGGTTAATTATCTTTTCATATAATATCAATTCCTTACTTTTGTTGTAAGATGGCACTAATATTAAGTTTTGATGTATCTGCGAGAACTTCGTAAAATGATGCTTTTGTGCACGAAGATTGAAGCGAGAAATTTGTGTATGCAAATGATTGCGATGATACTTGCTTTTGTTTGATGTATATAAGACTATGAAATTACTATTTGGGCTGTTATGTGTATCATGCCTTATGCTTACATTTTGAACTTGAACTTGAATGTTGTGAGCTCGGGAAGCTGTTATATGTATCATGTCTTTTGTTCGATCTTTACATATATATACATATATTGTGGAATGGATGGATGGATGGATTATTTGATTCTTTGTGGAATGGATGGATTATTTGATTCTTTGTGGAATGGATGGATGGATGGATTATTTGATTCTTTGTGGAATTCTTTGTGGAATGAATTTTTATTGAATTTGTGAAAAATGGGTTTGTGCTATTGTGTCGGTTTCAGAGTGTCAAAAGCGTTCAGTGTCGACACTCGAAGCCTTGACAAAAATTTCCGAGTGTCGACACTCGAAATTTTGCCCCGTGGCAATTTCTTGCGGGATTCGTCGAAAGCTTTCCCGAGTGTAATCCTGAGTGTCGACACTCGGGAAATTGACCAAACATTTTCCGAGTGTCGACACTTGGGAAATTTTGCCCCGTGGCAATTTCCTGCGGGATTCGTCGGAAGCTTTCCCGAGTGTAATTTTTTCCATGCACTTGGGAAAAATCGACACGTGTCAATTTTCCCTGGGTTCATCCGTCAAACGTTGGAAACATTCTCGAGTGTTTCTTCAGATATTCCCGAGTGTCAACACTCGGTAAAGATTCCCGTTACGGGTGGAGAAGCCGTTGAGGGCGGTTTTCTCCTGAGTGGTTTACTTTCCCAAGTGTATATGTATACACTCGAGAAAATAATAGTTCCCGAGTGTAACACTCGGGAAAATGTTTGTACCCCGACTAATCTATCCCGAGCGCTGTTTCCCGAGTGTTGGTTGTCGGGAAAAACTCTCCCGAGTGTTTTTCCTATTTTCCCGAGTGTTTTTGGCACTCGGGAAAAACCGTGTTTCTGGTAGTGGACATACAAATTCAGACAGTTCAAAAACCGTCTGTGATGATGGTTTTGAACCGTCTGTGATGACCCTGTTTGTACTAGTGTATATTTTTTGAAAGGCTATAGAATTAGATGACAAGTACAATATATTGCCGTATCTTGCCATGAAATTACGCGGGAAATTCTACTAGTTAATATAACATGCAAGCGTGATACATAGTATTTATGAACAGTTTATACTCCATCAAACTAAGAGGGGAAGAATGTTGCTTTGTCTTCCGTGCTACTTTGGAAATGGGTTGTTGAGTTGCATACACAAACTCACAAAAAAATTGAAGTAGTTAGAGAAATATGCAGTCTTACTCATACTTTAAGAATAGCCAACCTCGGAAAACCAGTCTAATTTGTCAACTGAAACAGTGAAACGTTGCATGCATCTATATATCCTAATAGGCAAATCGCAAATAGCATGTTTGTCAGCCTGTGTACTCCAACTTACGAACAGTGAAATGGAAAAAATAGGAAAGTGTCATTTTCCGATGTTAGTCGAGCACTTTTCTTTATATATGACATACATATAAATCAATTGTATCAATCCATCGTCATTAAGCAGTTCGCATGTCATACATACTCGCAAACAGAGAAAAGCGCGGCACAACCTTCAGGGTGCAATGCTAGATACAAACGTATACATTCCACGGCAACGACAGAGTATTAGTTTTTCTGTCGAGTTTTTGGGCTCAAGATGACACAGATCATACCAAGGCGTACTAGTATATGTTATACTTCAGATGTCATCTTGCAGTTGAAACTACTTCCGGAATGCGATACATATGTCCATTTGCTCACTAGTTGTTCCTAGAGCAGGTACGCAGGATTAATAAGTATTAAGTGATCACGGAGAATATTTTTCCTCCAACAGCCGGTGCCGGAGCTACTGACGCTTCTCTGGTCCCTGTCGATCAAGTACTATATACATCATCGTGCAGTTCTCATTGGTGTTTCCTCTGAACAGAGCATTCTTTCCCTTCAACAAATGGATCCCAGTTGGGGCTATCAATTATACGCCCTATGTATGATATCTATATGACTTCACTCAACATAAATTTAAGTTATTAGGCAGAAGTATATCGGAAATTTGTAATTCTGAATGCTACTAAGCTTTCACTTTCCGTGGTAGGTAGGGAATCTCCATTTTCTGTCTATGTCTACAAACAACCCGTGGTACTCAAGGTACCTCGTTAAACTTTGAAGGTCTACAAAATTTCACAATAATCCTTAAATAAAAAAAAATCCTAGAAATTCTCTTATTAATCGAGAGAAAAGAGAAGATCTACACCACCAATTTTGTGGGGCCAAAATATAATGGTACAAATTAATCATATATAGATATTACAATTGTGTAACAAATACAACTATATTTTTGAAAGGCTATAGAATTAGATGACAAATACAATATGTTGCCGTATCTTGCCATGAAATTACGCGGGAAATTCTACTAGTTAATATAATAGGCAAGCATGATACATAATATTTATGAACAGTATATACTCCATCAAACTAAGAGGGAAAAATGTTGTAGTCTCCGTGCTACTTTGGAAATGGGTTGTTGAGTTGCATACACAAACTCACAAAAAATTGAAGTAGTTAGAGAAATGGGAGTGTCTATGTTTGGTGACTGAAATTTCTTTATCCATCGATTATCTTTTTTACCGTTGGATCAACATTCTATGGGCCAGATTGTCTCTTTCTAAAATAGACAAAAATATTACAAGAAAAATACAAAAAAACACAAAAAAAAAGAAAAAAAATTCTAAACTAGACAAAAGTAAATCTAAGTGAACCCTACAAATACAAAAAAGTACAAAAACAAATTTAAAAATATAAAAACAAATAGAACTAAAAGTTACAGCAGAGTTGTATTAAAATTGCACATCACTTGATACTGCAATTTTAGACTTAATCTGCGATGCAAGCTTGTAGGTAGCGATGGATAAAAAATTTCAGGCAACTAAAAATTAGTAAATCCGTAAAGAAATATGCAGTCTTACTCATACTTTAAGAATAGCCAACCTCGGAGAACCAATCTAATTTGGCAACTGAAACAGTGAAACGTTGCATGCATCTATATATCCTAATAGGCAAATCGCAAATAGCATGTTTGTCAGCCAGTGTACTTCCAACTTACGATAGGTGAAATGGAAAAACTAGGAAAGTGTCATTTTCCGATGTTAGTCGAGCACTTTTCTTTATATATGGCATACATATAAATCAATTGTATCAATCCATCGTCATTAAGCAGTTGGCATGTCACTAGAAGACGTTTCATCACAGACAATTCATTTAGAACCATCTGTGTTATTCTTATCATAGATGGTTCCTTTACGTACCTATCACAGACGGTTTATAACTAGAACCGTCTATGATGAAACTTATTAAGAAGCTATGCATGATATTACTGTCATTATAAATGCACCCGACACAACCCACATCATTGGCTCCACTCTGCTTGCTCCTCCCCATCGCCACCTCTTTGCCCTAGCTCCTCCACCCTGCTGCTCCTTCCCCATTGCACCAGCTTAGAGAGGAGAAGGTCGGGACCCCTGCCCCTAGCGCCTCCTCCACCCCGCTGCCTCCTCCCCCATTGTGCCACCTGCACCTTGCTGCCTCCACCCCCATTGCGCCACCTTAGAGAGGAGAAGGAAGGGAGGAAGCTAATGAGAGGAGGAAAAGAGGTGAAGAGGGGGGGGGGGAGAAGGATCTCGCGGGATATTTGGTATTTTCGTTGTAAGCTCCGAGGGTAACGATCTTTAACCTTTTATATTTGCTCTAGGTTAATCGCTAAGCAATTTAAGTATGTTTGGTCAATAATTAAGAAGAGTGTGTACTTGCGGTTTATTAATGTAATTTGACACTGATTTGTTACATACGTACAGATGGACCGAAACTGCATGTACGGTGAGAGTCGTATGAGTCAAGAGTACATTAGTGGTGTGCTTGCTTTTAGAAGAGTCGTCGAGCAGGATATGTTGAAGAAGGGGATAAAATTTATGTACTGTCCATGCATTGATTGTGGTAATCTGGAGATGTTTAACAACCCGGCGTAGATCGAAGCGCACTTGATTCGAAGGGGTTTCAAAAAAGGGTATACATGTTGGACCGGTCACAGTGAAGAGCAGATTATACAGGAAGCTAATAATGGCGGCATCGCCGAGGAAGTCAACGATATGCGGATGTGGTGTGCTTTTGATGAGGATAGGTCATACGATGACAATCTGGATCGATACTACTACGATGTAGAAGAGAACTATAGTGAGAGAGTTTTGTAAATTCGAGGGCTTAATGGAGGACTCGGTGAGACCTTTGTTCCTGGTATGTAAGTCGGAATACACAAAGTTGTCAAGCGTGCTTGAGCTGCTGAAATTGAAGGCAAGCAATGGTTGGTCCGATAAGAGTTTCACGGTGTTGTTAGGTCTCCTAGCGGACATCTTTCGAGAGAAACATGTTGCCCGGCACCACCTACCAAGCAAAGAAGGTTCTTTGTCTATTGGGAATAAGTAGAAACAATACATGCATGTCCGAGCGATTGTATCAACTACTATAAAGAGTATGCGAGATATGCATGTATGTCCCGTGTGTAAAGCATCCGATACAAGCGTAAGAATCTTGCTAAGGTGAAGCAAGGACCTCCTGCTAAGATGTTGTGGTATTTGCTGTGATCCCATGTTTGAAGCGTTTATTTGTGAACCTAAAGGAGGCAAGATTGCTGCGTTAGCACTCGGAGGCGTAAGAAAGATGGAAAACTAAGACACCTTGCTGATTACGCCTAGTGGAGAAATTTGATCGAGCTTGAAGAGTTCGGTGCGGAACAGGAACATAAAGTTAGGATTGAGTACAGATGGAATGAATCCTTTCGGTAACATGAGTAGCCGACATAGCACATGGCCCGTGAATCTATGTATGTACAACCTTCCTCCTTGGTTGTGTATGAAGCAGAAGTACATTTTGATGTCACTACTTATCCAAGGGTCGAAGCAACACGGGAATGATATTGTTGTGTTCCTAGCACCATTACTGGAAGATCTTGTGACCTTTGTGGAACAAAGGGAATGCAGGTATGGGATGCGTACAAACGAGAGAACTTCACTTTACGCGCCATGTTGTTTTGCGCCATCAATGATTTTCCTGCCCTTGGTAACCCGTCGGGCTTCAGTACAAAAGGGGCCAAAGCTTGTCCGCACTGCTTAGATTCTACGAAGAGTGTATGGTTGAACAACTCGCGCAAAACTGTGTATATGCGTCACCGTAGGTTTTCCTTCGAGATTCACCCATACCGCAAGATGAAGAAATAATTAAGCGGAAATAAGGAGGGCGATTCAGCTCCAAGGGCTTTTAGAGGAAAAGGGTCTATGATATGGTTAAGGATATCGATGTTGTGCTTAGGAAGGGCGTAAATTGAGAACCCGTCGAAGAACATCTAGAAAAGCGGTCATTTTTGGGGACTTGCCTTATTGGGAGCACTTGGAAGTTCACCATCGCATCGGCGTCATGCGTGAAGAAAAATGTATGTGATAGCTTGATTGGTCTCTTCTTGAACATTAGTAGCAAAACAAAGGATGGTGTTAGCATGGCGTGACTTGGTTGATATGAACATAAGGACCAAGTTAGCACCGAAAGAGACCGATAAAGACGAGCGTACCTTCCCCAACTTACTACACTCTGTCCAAGGCGAGAGAAATGAATTGTGTCGAGTTGGCATGGTGTGAAAGTCCGTCTTGTTACTCCGCTAACATTAAGAAATTTGTTTCTATGGAAGATTTGAAATTAATTGGTATGAAATCTCATGATTGTCATGTCTTGATAACACAAATGCTTCTGATACAATTAGGAGTATCTTGCGAACAAGGTCAGAGTGGCTATCTTGAGGTTTGTGTTATTTCTTTAACTCAATTGCTCGAGAAAGTCATCGATCCTCAAGGACTAGATACTCAGTAGGCGAGTGGTGACGACTCTATATCATCTTGAGATGTATTTTCCTATGTCATTTTTCGATATCATGGTCCATCTCATTGTTCACCTTGTGAAAGAGATAAAGATATCTGACCTGTGTTCCTCGTCATATGTACCCGTTCGAGAGGTACATGGGAATTCTCAAGTCCTACATCTGAAATCGATCTTGACGGAGGGTAGCATCATAGAAGGTTATGCAACCGAAGAGGCTATTGAGTTCTGCGTCAATTACATGGTTGAGTGGAACCGATAGGTGTGCCTCTATCTCGTCATGAGGGGAGACTGGATGGTATCGGGACCATCGGAAGAAATCAATCATTCCCAATCTGGATCGTGCGCTCAAGCTCATTTCACGAGTCTTGCAACACATGACCCAAGTGTTCCGTACATCGGCGAGCACAAAGACATGATGCATGTGAGAATCGGGCGGTGGGAGGTTTAGATCACGAGAGAGCACAACCGTCGGTTCAGCGAATGGTTAAAGGTGTGAATCACTGGGAGGTCATCAAGTGATGATACCCTGCTATGGCTGGTAGAAAGGCCACAATTTACAATTTTGACATGGCAAGGATACAACATAAATAGGTACACATTTTATAAGACAGACTTAGGATAGGAAGAGCATAGTCTAGAACAGCGGTGTCGCATAGATACCTTTCACGAGCGGTTCAATACCGCCGAGAATGCGTGGGTTGAACTCCTACTATGGGTTTATAGAGGAGATTTGGAAGCTCGACTCGTACTTTTAAAATCCCTCTGTTTCGATGCCATTAGGTTAAAGTTCATAAGGTGTGAAGGTTGACAAGTGCAGCGTCACGTACCCTTCGTAAACCTCAAATGTGTCGGATACAAAGGCGAATCATTACGTACTCGCCAAGCAAGTTGTTAAATTTTTTATGTAACAAACCCGGCAAATAAGAATCGCCACATAGTTATTCTTGAAAAAGAAGGATTCTCGGAGTTGAGAATGTAGTGAGCGAGGAAGAGTACAATCAATTTGACGAGTTGTCTCCTTTGAAGACAACATCAAGCGAGGAAGAACCCAGTGAGGCAGCTAACTACATGCCTTTATAATAGAACCGTTTATACTCCATCAAACTAAGAGGGAAAAATGTTGCTAGTCTTCCGTGCTACTTTGGAAATGGGTTGTTGAGTTGCATACACAAACTCACAAAAAAATTGAAGTAGTTAGAGAAATATGCAGTCTTACTCATACTTTAAGAATAGCCAACCTCGATCGGAAAACCAGTCTAATTTGTCAACTGAAACAGTGAAACGTTGCATGCATCTATATATCCTAATAGGCAAATCGCAAATAGCATGTTTGTCAGCCTGTGTACTCCAACTTACGAACAGGCCAGAACAGTAAAAAATTCCAAAAGCGCATCCAGCCATGCACAACCTTCAGGGTGCAATGCTAGATACAAACGTATACATTCCATGGCAACGACAGAGTATTAGTTTTTCTGTCGAGTTCTTGGGCTCAAGACGACACAGATCATACAAAGGCGTACTAGTATATGTTAGTACAAGTTTTTGTAGCATCAAGCCGTGGCCGAAGGATACTATGCATGCCGGTGTACCAGTGCCTTTCTGAATTCTGATCGCTTGCGTACGTTTCACTCCCCAGCCCTTTCACCAACTCCACATTGGCACTACTGACATGCATATTCCCTATTCCATAATTCCATCTCTATAAATAGGCATGCACAACTCGAGCTCTCAACACAACAACAACAAACACAAGAGCTAGCTAGCTGCTCACGAGTAGTGTTCTAGTTACAGTATATATCATTAGCTGCTTAAGCTGCAGTAAAGGGTTGCACTGATAACAATGCAAGGCCTCACGGCATCTTCAAGCTTAGTTTGATCGTCGTTGTGATGTTTCTGCTCGGCTTGGCGGGCGTTGCCCATGGCCGCAAGAGGCTCGTCTCGAGCTACGACGAGCCGTGCAAGAAGATGACGCTCTACTACCACGACATCCTCTACGACGGCGGCAACAGCACGGCGAACGCGACGTCGGCGGCGGCGACGAAGCCGACGGCGCTGAGCACGTCGCACGTGAAACGGCACCTACTTCGGCATGCTGGTGGTGTTCGACGACCCGGTGACTGAGGAAGGAGCTGCCGGCGGCGGGGCGGAGCCGGCGGCGCACGCGCAAGGGTTCTACTTCTACGACAAGAAGGAGTCGTACAACGCGTGGTTCGCCTTCTCCATCGTGTTCAACTCCACAGCGCACAGGGCACGCTCAACCTTATGGGCGCCGACCTCATGGCCGAGAAGACGCGGGACATCTCCGTCGTCGGCGGCACCGGTGACTTCTTTATGGCGCGCGGCGTCGCCACGCTCCGCACCGACGCTATCGAGGGCTCCTTCTACTTCCGGCTACAGATGGACATCAAGCTCTACGAGTGCTACGTCTGATACAATAAGATGGTAGTACACACACCGACACGTGTGCTTCCTGCTCTAGCCGTTCATAGGGTCTTACTACTAATTACAAGTTCTATTTACACTTTTATTTACAGTGCTATTGTTTGTTTCGATGCTTCCTGGCGTGATGGGGTTGATTAATCATATGCATGCGTAGATGGATTGCGTGTCATTGTTATATGTGTCGATAAGTGTGCAAACACTACGGGAGAACGCAGATTTGCCGAGTGCCGCCACTTTTGCGAGTGCAAAAATCGGGCACTTTCGGCGAAACCACTCTTTGCGAGTGCGGGCGGGTGGCACTTTCGGCAAAGTCTAACACTCGACAAGAGTGGCTTTGCCGAGTGCCTCGAGTGCCGGCACTTTCGGCAAAGCGGCACTCGGCAAAAGCCCTCTTTGCGAGTGCAACACTCGGCAAAAAGTGCACTCGGCAAAAAAAATGGCCCTTGACGGCCGAGCCATACCACGCCGTCAAATTTATTTTTAAAAATTCTTTGCAGTGCCAATTCCCTGCACTTTCGGTAAAGATCCTTCTTTCTGAGTGCCACTTCTGGCACTTTCGACAAGGACCTCTTCTTAGAGTGCGGGCGGCACTTTCGGCAAAGTTTTTTTTGGTTTTTGACCCATTTTTTTTTGTGAGGCCTTCCACATTATTTAAAACTCCATGTTCAAATTTGGGACAATTTTGACTTTTTTGCTATATTTAGTTAGTTTTTTTGTTTCGTTGAATTTTGTGGAATATTTCAAATTTGAGCTGCGGTGCATGGAATAATCGAATTTGGTCCTTCAAAAATGATATTCATGATATTTGGTGTATGTTGAGGCCGTATCCGGGAACTCACATGAAATTTCGAGCATCTTGTTGGCGTAACATGACGAGGTACTGCGGGAAAAGTGTATTTAAATTATATAAAATCGAGCGAAGTCGAAAATAGCCAAAACTTGTCGAGGCGTCGTGTTATCGCATGTAGAGTCTATGGTAAAAATTGAGAAGGTTTGAGCAAGTTGCGTCGGATGCCTAAAACCGAGACATCTTCACGTGCGCGTGTGAAGATATGCAGGATTTAAAACAAATATATTAAGGCTGCAAAAAATAATGGGGCAAAAAAAAAAAAAAAAAAAAAAATCTTAGAAATCTTGGGCAAGAAGAGGTCCTTCTTGAGTGCGGAAGTCTGGCACTTTCGGCAAAAATTTTTTAAAAACAAAGCCTTTCTTGCCGAGTCTTGGCTGGGCCGGCACTTTCGGCAAGGAAAACTAACTACATGCCGCCCACACTCCTCCTCCACACAACCACGCCTTACGCGCTATTTCGCCTTGCCATGCATGCCGCATGCGCCCATTGGCGCCTTCGCCCGCCCCCTTGCCCGCTCCACCGGCCCCGCCATGCCCTGTCCCCAGCCCGCCACGCCCGCCAGCCCTCCCCCCTCAACCGGCCGCCACCGTACCGGATCCAGTCGCCCGCGCGCGCCACCGGCCCCGCCCCGCCCGCCCGTGCGCCCGCCCCGCCCTCGCCCGCGCCCGGCAGCGCCATTCTGCTTGCCTCGGCGATGGGTATGTCTAAAATTGCTTGTGGTCAAATCGTTGCCGATCGGTGATGATGAAGATTCAAGTGGTTTAGTAACCGTCCCCAAAATGGTCAATGTGGGTAAAAGCGTGGCGTAAATCTGGCGCTTATGAGAAGAAAAGCGAAACAAAAGCGATGAGATAGGAATTCCGATTTCTCGTTGGATTGGATTCAGGACAAATGTGTCGTTAAGGGTTTTCATTTATCCTATCTTTTCTGGAACATCTAAATGCTTTTCAACTTGTCTAAATCTATCATATATGTATGTCTAATTGGTATTTGTATGGATCGTAACCCTCTCTGAGTATCCTCATTGCAATGAAGCCGGTCCCTATCCTTTTATTAAAGAAGATGCCACGTCTGGTTTCACTAATTCCTATCATTCTTCTCTTCTCGGCTATAGATATGACAATGTTCGGCCTTCTTTTCCTTTTCTCGTTAATTCCTTCAACGACGGCTAGTAGGATATGAGAACATTCAAATAGAATGGAGCATAAGCGGAACAACTAGACTCTATTTATTGAATTGACAGCGTGAAAGTCCTCCACTCTGTCTAGTAAGGTTCAAGCTATAGTAGCCGGGCACGTAGTTAATGGATATTAGAGTAAGTAACTAGCCTTCTTGGAAAAAACACTTTCGATTGTAGTGTAAATAGTTGACTAGTGGTGGGCGTTCAGGAGTTTGACTAGCCAATCTTGAACTAGATATTGCACCATTTCTAATAACGAAGTTACTAGTGGCACTATTTCATTGAGTGGCGTTCTAGTATATTCTATTTTGAGATTGTTGAAGCGAGATAGTGTAGTTCATTGGTTGCATCTAGTGTAAATTGCTTCCTTAAAAATAGTATATAGCTAGTTTGTAGTAGAAATGGGGTAGTGCATTGACCTTACTCGGTTTATTAGTGCGCTTGCTTGCAGAGAGTAAATGGTCGTAGTGAAACTCGTGACTAGGTGATAGCTTGAGTAGGAGGAAATAGTGGCATGGGACTAATATACTAGAAAGTGTAAATAGTGAGTTTCTAGTTCCGTAGAAGAAGTTTTTTTTATCGAGGAAGCATGTTTTCTCGGGAAGACGAGGCTTTCTCGGGTAAAGTAAAGAGGATTTCAACAATTGAAAAATAGCTCTTAGTCATCCAAGTTTGATATTGATTACTTGGATCGAGACAAGCCAACCGGATGCTCTGAGGAGGAGATGGCCATTATGCAACCCCACAAGCCTAGCTAGAGTCGTCCAATTACTTGCGACCAAAAACCGTCGGCAGCTCAAAAGTCAAAACCGAGCCCTAACTGTTCCAATTCATCTAGGCTATTTTTTTTCTAACGAGAAGAAAATTATGCTCGTGTTAATTGAGATGCCATGACATCAAATTCTGAATATCCTAACACGGTGTGTGCATTAAGCTGAAAAGATCAGTGTTCAACTATTGATCTATGCATCTTTGTGAGTCTGTCTTAACAATTGCACTACAACTAATTTAGCTTCGATCGAAGGACATATATTACAAGCTGTTTAATTAGCTTTGTCACACGTTTTAAGCATCCTTTTCTCGAATAGGCTTAAGGCGGTGCCTCATTTCTTGAGTTACTTAGAATACATTACTTGATTCTTTCATACATAGGTTATACGTGATAGAGTAGCCTATATTTTATCTTGTTCCTTGTAATCTTTGGGATCGCGAGAACACCAAATTTCTCTCGGAGGATGTGTAGAGGAATAAAGAGGATGAATATATTACCTAATGAACCAAAAAAGATCGGTGTAGCCGGTTAGGCGTCTCCGTCCAAAGCAGATCACGGTTGGAGGTATGCGGATCTCTGCATATCTATGACCGTATCTGTTCGAATTATCCGTTTTTTTGGACAGCCAGCGGATCGTAGATGGGTTAGTTTCCATGTTACGCTTTCGGATCAGAGGCGGAGTTTGGCACCACCTCCTTGTTGTTCTCCGGATACACTCTCCCTTCGGGGCGTGTATCGGAGAACGGCGGGAATCTTCCGCCAAATACATCTCGGATCGAGTAAAACATGAAACTAACCTCATCTACGCATCATGAGTGGGATAGGACCTATCCTCACCTATTAGGCGGTAGGCACGCCGTGCGGATGCAATGATGGTTATATTACTCCGTTATGTGTATATGCTAGAGGATGGATAACCGTGAGTGGATGTACAGGGGCGCCCAAGTCGAGCTCAAATCACCCGTGAATGGATGGATAAGGCCGAGAAATTCTTGGACCATGCATTTAAGGCTGACTAAGGGAAGCGAGAGACACGTTACATCCCTGCGACCAATGTGAAAACAAGAAAAGAAAAAACAAGGGAAGTCATGGTGCGACATCTTTGCAAGTATGGATTTATGCCAAACTATACGGTGGGTGTCCCATGGTGAAGCCTATCGTCCTAGAGAGGAGGCCGTGAGGCGGCGCTTGGAGGCATTTGTGGTGACGGGGTACAGGATGGTTAGGTGACTATGAGGATCGACGTTCTTTGAGCAGCCCTCACGGAGGGCGAAAGGGAGGATGAGGAGGAGGAGCGAGCCAAGCGCTAAGGCGTTCTTGGCCATGTTGGATTCGACGCGAAGGTCCTACATGAGAAGACAACGGTTTCTCAAGCTGGATGCCATTGGCCGCCTCTTGGGGTTGAAGTCGGCACAACATGACTCGAGCACCCGATGCTATGATGGCAATTATTGAAATTTGCTTGGGAGGTCATCATCTGCCGAAGCGGCTTATGCGAGTCAACGAGACTCCTTGAACCTTGAAGATGCCGTATGGCGAGATACATTGTTGTCCAGAAGGGTGCGTCTATTTAGGGAAGAACACAAGGATGCAAAATCTTGTCCAAAGTGTAAATCCTCTAGGTATGTGGAGGTAGACAAAGGTGATGGAAAGAAGGAGCGAATGAGGATATCCCCATGAAAGTCCTAAGACACCTTCCGATCATCTGAGAGGCTCCAGCGGCTATTCATGTCCGAGGAGTCATGAAAGCAGATGACATGGCACAAGAATGGCGTTCGATACAATCGACAAGATGGTACATCCAGCGGATGGTGAAGCATGGAAAAGCTTTAATGGCAACCATCGTGGCAAAGATGAAGAGGCCGTAATGTGCGTGTTGCGGCGGCAGCGGATGGGTTCAATCCTTATGGAATGATGTCGGCCCCATACACTTGTTGGCCCGTGTTAGCTATTCCTCAATCTCCCCAGGGGCCCTACTTCAACGGCAAAACATATTCTTGGCGTTGATAATTCCTGAACACCGGGAAACAAAATGGGTGTGTACATGCGACTGTTTATGATGAATTGATCAAGGCTTGGAATGAAGGCGTATGGACTTCTGACCGAGCTACAAAGAAGAACTTGAGAATGTATGTTTGGTACCAAGATTACTCCATGCATGACTTCTGGCGTATGGGATATTCGCTTTTGGTGTGTCCACGGAAGTTTCCATGCGGTATGCAAGGCGACTCTCTGATTCATTTGGTTGAAGAAGGGTGGGAAGTTCTCGTGGTTAAACAAGCATCGGCAGTTCCTCCTCTTGACCATGCATTGGAGGAGACACCAAGAACTTCACGAAAGGTGTCACGGTGACCGACCTGCACCTCGAAGATGACTAGTGCCCGGTTCATGCTCGGATAGATGCTCTCGTGCTCCGTAGCGAAAGATAATCCAAGAAGGGTAAAAGAAAGAAAGTTAATCCAAGAAAGATAATCCAAACAAAGATCGCTTTGTGGGCTATGGTGTGGAACATATGTGGACTCATAAGTCGGGATTGGAGAGGCTTCCCTATTTTGATGACCTTCTCCTTCCACATAACATAGATGTAATGCTGCTTGAGAAGAATGTCACCGAAGCACTTTGGGCAACACTCATGGACATTTACGACAAGACAAAGGACAACCCTAAGGCGAGTAGACATGGCAACACTATCGACAGACCAAAGCTGCAGATCTTGCCTCCAAGAGGCGGCAAACCATGGAAAAGGCCTAAGGCGATTCGTCTTGGAAAAGAAGCCAGGGACGGAAGTGATACAATGGATCAGAGCGTTAAGTTTCCTGATGGGTTTCTGGCGAATCGAGGAGGGAGCGAACCCAGATCTTGGCCGAGTCTTAGGGATGAAGAGTCATGACTTCCACATATGGATTGGCGGCTTCTTAGTCGATGGTTCGAGGCTCGTCCCTAAGCATGTCTGGAAGGTCTTTGGCGGTGAGCTTTTTCTTCCGCCACTTTGTGCCAAGGAGATATCTCTGAAAGTGGTTGAGGAGTTGGAAAAAGCGGCACCGAGTTGCTCTGTAAGTTGGAAGATCTTTCCACGGCTTTTTCTTGTCGATCTGACATTTGATTTTGCACCTCGAGCGAGTGCGAATGGGGGCCGTCTTGAACCGTTGGTGCTATCAATCGAGAGATGTCTAAAGGCTTAGCGAAATGTGGAAACAAAGGCGGGATTGAGGCTTCCATAGCGAGGGCATTCATTCGTGAGGAGGTGTCAAACTTCACAACATTGTACTATAGTGAGAAGCTTCCTAAGCGTGCATAACCCACCCCTCGTTACAACGAGGGCGAAAATGAATCGACCCTCGGCCTATTCAAAGACAGCGCGGGAGATCAAGTGGAAGCTGACCAAAAAGAGGTGACCAATGAAGAGTGGCGCAAGATCATGCTCTCGTGTTGACTAACCTTGTGAAGTCGACAAGTATCGAGGTAAGTTCTCACCGAACTTGTTACATACTCTGTAAATTTTACGCATCCAACAACCTTGTTGCTTGTCGGTGTAGGAATTTTTGATCAATCTTGGCATCTTTCAAGGCCACCTTGACCATGAGCGAGACCCTTCTTCAACATGGTTACTTTGATTTCATTACATGGTTCCAAAAAAGGTACCTTGACCAACTTAGGTCGTTTCAATTTTGGCGTTCCTAGTTGCCTAATTTCATTTCTCTCTTGCTTGAGCTTGCGGTGCCAAAGTGATTTGTCTATAAGTGTCGAATTCGACAAGTGGCGAGGCTTTGACTATAAGGTCTCGTCATTTAGCGCTTATGGCGTGAATGGATATCGCTTTCACACAACAAGCTACGAGAAAAGTCGGCCCAATCAAGGACCACCAATAGAGTATTCGCCGGAGTAATTCGCCCGGCGGAGCAGGAGGACTATTATAGCACGATTGAAGAAATATCTGAGCTCGAATTCCATGGTGAAAAAGCACCTAAGCGGTCTTATTCAAATGCGGTGGTTTGATCTGCGATGTCGAAAAAGTCCCTAAATTTGGGATAGTCGAAACTAGGCAGATTCCTTCTATCCAGAGATGATGTCTATATTGTGGCTCAACAAGCCGAGCAAGTTTATTATTGTCCATATGCTTGCAAAACCGACCCACGTCTTGAGGTTGGTATATTGTGCTGAAGTATCACCACATGGTAAATGTCCTCCCCAAGCGATGATGATTACAACTTGAACCCACCCACGCATGACGGGAGTTCTATCAACAAGGCGAGGGCTACGAGGATGCTTGAGATAGACTTAGCAGAGAGATTGAAATGGAAGTAGGCGAGGAATGGGTTGTTGACGAGGAAGGCTGCGGATGAGGTGCATGATCAGAGACATGAAAATGCTTGACGGACTTGTACTTGACAATGATAGCGATGAGGATGAAATTTGTTGGCGATTTGGAGGCTCTTGATAGTGATGGCGATACCTATCGTCCGGATAATCCCGATCATGAAGAATATTAGAAATACATGTAATACTATGTTATTTTGTAATTACATTTTCTTTATTTTGCATCCCTTGCTAAGTACTTCTCGTTTATACGTACTATCTTGGTTTATTCTTTTTAATTGCGGTGATGGGGCCCACTAGGAGGTGTCGATCGACTTACTCGAGACCGAGGGACCGCCACGGTGAGACACGCCACCATTTGAGACAGGCGGAGGCGTCCACAGAGCGAGAGGAGGTCGAGGCGAGCCCGGGCGAGCCGTCGTGACCACGACCTTGGCTCTCGCGCACTTCTAGGACGACAGCGTCCCTCTGCCTGATGGCGAGATCAGGAGTCCGCAGATGTCTGACAACGCCGTTCCACGCGTCTGAGGAGGGGTTCCGCACACGTCCGAGGAGGGGAGGGGTTCGACTTCCTCAATCGCCTCGAAACCCTACTTGCGAGGTCGGCCGGCTCCGGCGACCGATGCACCGAACGCCGCCCAGATTGCACCCGAGGGGATAAGTAAGTAACTTCATATGTTCTTCATTTGATATGTTGAAAAATCATAATAAGAGCTAATGTCAATGGGATCACTTGTGCGAGGCTGGATGCTTGTGGAGGAGGGTCGGCTCCGCAATGTCAATGGGATCTGGGACTTACATGCGAGGAACACTTCCACGGCTTTGGTGTGGACGTCGGAGGATGAGGACCCAGAGGTACCCTCGTTCGACCACTACACCCTCGTCGCCACCGATGCTCCGCCGGAAACTTGGCGGATCGGGTGATTTGGAGTTGTGGGTAAGCCTCAATTCATTGCATTCATTGGACATTCTTCAAATAAAATAATGGATACCTCGTGTCTTTATGCGAGGACTTCTTCATATGCCGGTAGGGCCAGGAGGCAAGGCGTGTCGGTGGCTTCGCTTCTGTAAAAGCGTGTCTCGGACTTGTATTCGAGGCCGCCTCGGTAGACGTTGACTACAACGCCTACCGTAATAGAAGAATCAAGAAAACCAGTGAGCGAGGCAGACGAGATTACGACAAGGGAGCGGTACCTCTGGTAAATAGAAAACATCTCTGTTGATTTATTTTGAGATTAACTATGCCTAATTTGATCTTGATGGCTTGTAGGCGATTCAAGTGGTCGCCACCACCCCGATTCTTTGAAATTGCTATAGTGGAGAAATGGTGGGCGCGAATTGGCGAAGGAGCACCGGGAAAAGCGACCAGGGCCGATGCAGTGCCCTCACCATCGAGGCAGCGCCGGCCAAAGAAAGTATGCAAAGACATATGTAAGTCTGCACCATTTGTCTAATCTAGCGCTCAATTCGCATGATTTCTAACCACATGTTGTTGTCTTTCTCGCGATCGGCGGCGCGGTGGCCACCCAATTGGCCAACTCACGGCGTTGCTCGGCCCACATGGGCGGCAAGATCAACATCGAGTACAACCGGATCACGGGCCCAGGGCGTACACCAACTCCGGCGTCCACACGCCTCACTTCTTACAGGAGGCGGCAAGGTCGATCTGGGCGGCCTACGATCCGAGGACCAAGGCGCCTTGATCTGAGATCGTGATGCGGGTGGGGAAGGCAAAAGCATGGGCGGTTACGGCTTGGCGGCGGCGTCCTCAACACGGGCTCTACTCCTCCTCTGAACCACCTCCGGCGGCGAGCACGAGCTCTAAGCGTGCCCATAAGCCAACGGCCGAACAACGGTGGCGGCACTCGAGTAAGTATTCGGTTTCATTAAATGCGTTCTTTGACTTTTCGTTCCTTAGCTCGCAATATTGAAACATTGGGGTCAAATGTTGCGGTCGATTCTGCAACAACCGGGCCCAGAGGAGGCCAGAAGTTAATGGCGGTTGGCGGGCAGCGGGGGCCGGCGTCGAGGCTACAAGTCTGTTGAGGCCCGAAGAAGAAGGTTTGCTCGAGTTAGTGCAACAACTTGGGGAGCAACAAGGTTGGCGAGATCCCACTACACTGCTTGCACCACACCACCACCACAGTCTACTCCGGTGAGTATGTTTTACTTTACGTGCTCATGCTTAGTGTCAAACCTAGAGATGGCCTTCGTGCGGATTTGTTGATGTGTGGGCCTTCGTGCGGGTTAGTTGATGTGGCGGCCTTCGTGTTGGAAATGTGGTTGTCGGCCTTCGTGCGAAGCGTTTTTCTTCGAGTTTTGGAAGCGTCCCGTGCGAGGAGTCTTCTTGAAATTTTCAACTTTTCTTTAAACTCCTTACATTTTTATCTTGTCACTCCGTGCAATATCTTCTTTTTGTCGCGGCGGACATCGAGTGGCGTCGAACCAGGTCGGAGGGTCGCCGCATCGCAAGTCAGACCATCCGCTTTTGGACGGTCGCCGGGATCGCCTGTTGAAGCGCGCGATCGCCGTGAGCCGCTTGCGGACTAGTTTCTATGTATCGAACTTGTGAACTTGTGGACTATGAACTTGTGGTTTGTAATAAATTGTGGATTCGGACAAATTTGGTCGTTTGTAATATATAAATGTGGTTTGTAATTTATTCTTTGTTGAATTGTGGTTTCTATTATATATATATGCATTGTTGTTTAAATGGAAAAGCAAAAACCAAAAAAAAAGGAATTTTAGAGGTGGCTTTGCGAGTGCAATGACCATTGCACTCGGCAAAAAAATAAAAAAAAAAAACACGCTTTCGAAAGTGCAATGCCCATTGCACTCGACAAAAAAATTTAAAAAAATAAAAAACACGCTTTCGAGTGCAATTCCCATTGCACTCGGCAAAGAAAATTTAAAAATAAAATAAAAACACGCTTTCTTAGAGTCTTTTGTGGCACTCGGCAAAAAAAAAAAAATAGACGGCGTCGGCCGTCGGTACGACAGCGTCAAATCTTTGTCGAGTGCCAAGATGGCACTTTCGGCAAAACCTTTGCCGAGTGCGAAATTTGGCACTTTCGGCAAAAAGCCTTCTTGGGAAGGGATTCGACGGAGGCTCTTTCTTTGAGTGTTGCACTCGGCAAAGGCTTTCTTAGAGTGCAAAGCTGCCTTTCTTGCGAGTGCAACAGGCACTTTCGACAAAACCCGCCTCGATAGTGAAAATGTATCAAGTTTTCATTCATTCCATAAAGAGGCGAGCGGGCTCTGAGTTTGATATACTCTTGAAAATTGTTCTTTGTTGAAAATTGCCCACCCATGTAGCTTCTCTTGAAATATACTATTGAGGTGCTAAGTTCTCTACTACATGGATTTGTTCAAGCTATTTGGGTCATATCGACAAATTAAATCCAAGTGCCTAAAACGATTATTTCAAAACGAGTACGGATATGTGACAAAGTACACATAAACTACCAGAAACCAGTAGTTTCCCGAGTGCCCGAAACACTCGAAAAATTGAAAAAAACACTCGGAAACGGAAATCCCGAAGGACAACCTTCGAAAAATAGCAACCAGGATCGTTTCGTCGGGTAAAAAATGGATTCCCAAGTGTAACACTCGGAAGACATAACTTTTCCGAGTGTAACTACGTACAGTACTGGGGAAACACGGAACACTCGGGAGCAAAAAAGTCTCAACATCAAAGCCATTTATGAAAATATTTAAGAGTGTTGACACTCGGGAAAGAAGGAAGATTGCCACTCGGAAAATTTCTTTCCCAATGAGCCCATGAGTTTCGAGTGGGAACACTCGGGAAAATTTTGTGTTTCGAGTGTATTGCAAACAATCACACTTGGGAAAGAGGAAGATTGCCACTCGGGAAAATTTATTTCCCAATAGGCCCCACGAGTTTCAGAGGGGAACACTCGAAAAAATTTTGTGTTTCAGAGTGTATTACAAACAATCACACTCGGAAAGATTTCACAGGGAGTATATTGTAGAAGTTTCGGCGTGTCTCAAACAAAACACTCGGGATTACAGGAGTTACCCTAATAAGGTATGCTCCAATTTAAATAAATAAATAAATAAATAAATACATACATACATACATACATACATACATACATACATACATACATACATACATACATACATACATACATATATATATATATATATATATATATATATATATATATATATATATATATATATATATATATATATATATATATATCGGACATCCACAACATTCGAGTTAAAATTCGAAAATCTAGGCAAAAGGCACGATACATATAACAGTTCAAAGTACTAATTTCATTACATATATAACAATTTTCTCTGGCAAACAGGATGTTACATTCACATTCAATTGCTCCGACTTCTCAATCGAGCAACACATTCCGGCTTGACAAGAGATGTTGCGGCGTCAAACTACGGTTCGATTGGAACTTCTACAATACAAAATATTGGTGTAAGCCTTTGTTTCTGACTTAAAAATGAGAAGCTCACACGTTTTTGTCCTTTGTTACTAACAAGTTCATCAACTAAGTTCTTTATGACTTCCTGTTTGCAATCATATTTTTCAGACATTTCACATATGCCCAATGTTTGCAATCATGTTTGCAATGCAATGTTTTGATGTACTCCTGGATATAGGTGCATAGTACTCTGTTCTTGTTTTATATTTGCATTTGGCATGTTACAATGGCGTAATGTTGCTGCATATGAGGAAACCTTTTGGACCACTAGATCATGAAAATAGCAAGCACGTAGTGGTGGACTCTCGACGATGAACTCATCCACATGATCTTGGTCTGGACAGCTAACACGTGTACCATCTACAGCATCAACACCGGCAGCAGCTGGATCTGCCATTGATCCCGCTGTTGCCTACATTTTCATAAGAAATCGCATTATAAGAAATCTGCATAGCAATGTTCAAAGTCCTAATTATTATCCATCAGCAACATTGCTCCACCAACCAAACGGTAAGATTGGCAACAAGGATGCACAACACTGATTAAAACAGGACATTGTCAGCTCTAGCAATTCTATCAAAGTCCTAACTACTGCATATTGTGGGTATGTGAAAATTTTCTTGTACGTGTTTCACACATATATTGTCAGCTCTAGCAATTCTATCAAAGTCAAGCAGATGCAAGGGACAACTAACTTGTTGAACAAATAATAGCATGTGATTGAGATATAGCAAATCCCTTTACTAAATAAATAGATTTCTCACTAGATGTTTAGAATCAGTTCTCCTATGAGTGCGTATACGAAAGTGGAAACCGATTGCTCACATCTGGTATTGGTTCCCCCTTCCTGAATGGAATGAGCACTTAACCAACTAAGCACTCTGCTATTCTGCAATATGCTCAACTATAGGGCACTTGAAACGTGCTTGGTGAGTGCCAATGCAATAATCAAGTGGCATGCAAGGATATTGTAACATCCCGATTTTCAGGTCTTTTTGAAAATTTTCAAAATAAAAAGAACCATTTGGTTTTGGTGCGAGTTCTAAAGCTTAACTTGAGATATTGGAATTAAAGTGTTTAAAATGACTAAATCAAACTTCAACTAATCAAAGTTGGTTTGTTTTGAGTTGTTGGTATTCTCTGGTGTTGTTTTTCCCCTTCCTCTGTTTGCTCTGTGCTCCCCTCGGCCTCGCTCTTTCTCCTCCAGACCTCCTTTCATTTGGATCTAAGGGTCTAGACCTCCTTTCGTTTGGATCCGAGGGTCCAGACCTCCTTTCGTTTGGATCTGTGGTATAGATCTCCCCTTGTGGTCTAGACTTCCCTTTTGGTTTAGACCTTCCTTTTGGTTTAGACCTCCCTTGTGTTTGGACATTCCCTTCATCCAGACCTCCTCCCGTCTAGACCTCCAGGCGGTCTGGCGACCTCACAGGTGGTCTGGCGACTTGCAAAGACCACCCTCTGGTCTTTTGCAAGACCAACCTCTTTGTCTTGGTCTTTTGCAAAGACCACCCTCTTGGTCTTTTGTAGAGACCCCCACAGGCCATGACACCCTTTAGTCACAACCTCCCTTGGAGTCACGACCTCCCCTTTTGTCCTTTTGTTGCGACCTCTGTGTGGTCACGACCTCTCCCTTAGTCACGTGCACCCCTTGGTCACGTCGCCCTTTAGTCACGACCTTCTCTTTGGGTCACGACCTCCCTTGGTCACGTACACCCCTTTGGCCACGTGCACCCTCCGGTCATGACCACTCCCTTTGGTCACGACCTCCTCTTTGGTATGACCACCCTTTTGAGTGTTGACCGGCCCCACCTGTCAGCCTTGCTCACCTTCTTCTCCCGCTCATCGCGGCGCTGCTCTCGCCGGAGTTCTTGCGCATTAAATGCCGCTGTATTGCATTAAATGCTACCGCCTACGCAAAGCATGCCCCGTCTCATCCCCGGGTAGCTTTTTGCACACGTCTGTACCGTGCTCTGTCCTGTCGCCACCTACCCTTGATCTCGTGTGCTTCAAAGTTTCTCAACTTCTCTTCCCGTCCTCCCCTGGCTATATAAGCCTGAGCAGCCCTCTTATATCTCCTTTAGCCTTCTCCTTCCTCTTGTCGTGTCATTGTTGACGCATTTGTCCTTGCGCATTTAATGTTGTTGTATCGCATTAAAATGTTGTCGCTTCAGCTGATACCTGTTTCCCTCTTGTCTTCTCTGGTACACCCCCCATCATCTCCTTCATCTGCTTTCATTGTGCTTTGTCTGTCACACGTGCCATTGATCGTGTGCACCTCTGAGACCTCTAGTGACTCTCCTTGGCTATATAAGCTGAGCAACCCTCTATCATCACCCTTTTTCCAATTCTCTTACTCACGCCAGCTTCTTAGTGCTTCAAGCTTCATCACCAAAGTCTGCTGAAGATTGCGCCATCTTCATCCACCTTATGCCAAGAAGTTTGCCGAAGCGCCGTGCTGTCTTTGCCGTCGCTGTCATCCTCCTCCAATCTTCGCCGGCCTCTCTCTCTCCTCTCTCTCTCTCTCTGGTGAGTTTTTCGTGCATTGTTCTTTTCCCTTGCTCCTCGACTCGTTATGTAAATCGTATCCTATTGTATTCTTCTTACGACTACGCTGCATAGTCATATCCTTTGTATTCTTTGTACGACCACTTTGAGTAGTCGTATCCTCCTCAGAACCTCCTGTGCCCTTTTTGTCGTGTCCTCAGGACCTCCTCCTCAGGACCTCCTGTACTCCGTTTTGTCGTATCCGCAGGACCTCCTCCTCAGGACCTCTTGTGCCCTTTTTGTCGCGCCCTCAGGACCTCCTCCTTAGGACCTCCTGTGCCCTTTTTGTTGTGTCCTCAAAACCTCCTCCCAGGACTCTTTGTATCTTTTTGTCGTTTCCTCAAAACCTCCTATATCTTTTTGTCGTTTCCTCGGGACCTCCTCGACCTCCCTCTCGGTTGGACCTCCTCTCGAGAGCCCGTTTCTTCTTTGTTGGTCTTAGTTCATTTTGTTTGGAGTTTATTTGGATCTTATTTGGTCTTTATTTGATTTGCTTCGTTTTCACGTGTAGATTTCGGCGACTCGGGGGCAGGAGTTACTGCGAAGAGGACCCTCAAGCTTTCGAGCAAGGCAAGTTACACCCTTGATCATATTGGACCCAATATTTCAAATTAATTAAGTTTTGTTTTAAATTATTATTGCATGGTTATTTGAATTCAAGTAATTTAAATCCCTGTTTTAACCTCATAGTTATTCCTAGTTCCTTTGTACACCCGAACTTGGTTATGGATTCGACCACCCCCCTTGTCACCTTAGTAAAGAGCTAGTTGGTACATTAGTATGAACTAGCATGTTGCAAAACTCTATGCTTAGTCAAGCTTAGACCAAAAATCTTGATTGAGGAAGTTTTACTACAAAAAGACCAATGTTGTCAAAATGTTTTATCCATGACATTGGGTTGTTGTGGAAGCTTTGAAAATGTTTTTGAAAAGCAAAGAAAAAGGAAAATTGCTTTGGACTTGGGCGAATTGGTTGTTTGGATGGGTGCATGTTCATGCACGGGATTGATCCATTTCTATAGTCGAGGCCTAGGGTTCTGTTGGAAGTCGCCCAAGTCAGTTAAGGACCGGTCTTGAGTGTATTTTGCTATGCCTCACCGTGCAACCACATATCCGGATGGGGTGGACTGACCAACTAATCTGTAATGTTCCACCGTGGTCGTTCCATTCGGTTGTGTGGGTGTCTTGATGACCTACTTTTATTCATTCCCACCGGCGCAAGAGGGCTTAAATCTGCGGTACGCAACCCAAAGGAAGCTAAACCTTAGCGAGGGGGGACTGCAGTGGAATGGCACATTGTAAAGGCCTTGTGATAATCATTTAGTCGCACACCTTCGGAAGTGTGTAAGCAGACAGTATAAGTTGATTATCTCTTGTGGGTAAAGTTGTACACCTCTGCAGAGTGTAAAACTATTCGAATAGCCGTGTCTGCGGTCAAGGACATGCTGGCAAAGTTGCTCCAAGTTAGATTTTGGTTTTGTTTTTAAAATGCTTTATGAAATGGTTTTGAATGTCTATCCAATTGGGAATTGGGCTAGTAGCCTTGTGATAGGAGGATATCATTCACCACTTGTTGATGAATGTTATCCGACTATAAAATTGATTTAGAAAATGAATTTTAGTTATTGTATAACTGCTTTGGAACTTAGTACATATATTTGGAAAGAAACACGGCTTTATGCAAAGACAACCCTATAAGACCTCCTTTGGGACATCCTTGTATGCATGCATTCAATCTGTTTTTTGACGGGTGTGACTTGCGAGCACGGTTGCTGTGCTCACTCTTGCTTGACATGTTTGAGTAGGAGAGGACGTCTTCGAGGACCCTGAAGACCAGGACGTCTAGGCTGCAACCTCCAGACGACTGCCTGTGGCGAGTCGTGTGGCCTTCTCACTTTTGCTTCCGCTGTATTTTGTTCTTATTGGTTGTATGCCCCCTTTTGTAATTAACTCTGTTGTTATTTTAATAAAGTTGTGTTGATGGATGTTACTACTCTTGTTAACTGTGTGAGCTAGCTGTTGGTCCTTGGGACTAGCTCGGTTATGCACAGAGGGTCCGGGACCTTCCGGGTCCGACCGTGTGGTCGTGCCTTTGAGTGATCCTGGGTCCGATCATGACTTTAGGACCTCCCTGAGGTCCGAGCCGTCACATGACCTCTCTTCGGGGTGCTCTTGGGATTACCCGCGACCTCCGTGAGGTCCGAGTCATGACAGATATAGTTCAACACTTCCTAACCTGTGCTTTGAATTATCTACAAATAACAATTACAAAGGAGACAAGCTTATTATCAGACGCAGCAAAAAATCATTGTTCCATATTTTATTCGGATCAGGCTTGAACAACCAAATAAGCTTCCCTTGACATTTACATCAAGTACATAACCAAAAGACTCGGTAAACCAGTTACTATAGGGAAAATTGGCTACAGGGCACTGCAAATTCGCCTCCGTTGCCAACGGACATCCAAAAAACGTGGTGCAGCTAAAAGACATTGTAAAAACATGTAATTTGCTGTTAGACACTCGTCCCATTAAAATAATATATCCGAGTGATTAGGAGAGAGAAATGGGGTAAAATGCCCTCAATACCCTCAGTGCGCAGTGCATTGGCAATAGAACCGACATCTCCACTTCGGTGACGGTTGCTTCAGAACGGGGTGTGCCTACTGCAATGGGAGCTCAAGAGCCCGAGCGCCATTGCCGCTCTCGGCCACCAAGACGTACTCGCCGTCCTGGCCGCGCCGACGGAGTCCAGCCACTCTTATCTGCGTCATACCGTGTCCCCAAGCCCTCCCTCCATTTTCCCTCACCCAATTTCGGTTGGCATCCACAGGACCCTCGTCGCTGGCCCCTCTTCCCCAACCACGACCGAGCGCGCCCGACTAATACTCTTAGCTTGGTGCCCTTGATCAAATCCTGCTTTGAGAGCTCCGCCTCGGCTCCCGTCCATCCCTGACCGCCGATTGGAGTTCTCCATCCCCAGAGCGGCGCCTCCACAGCGAGCTTCCACGCCGTTGGCGGCTCCCGGCGCCAGCCCTCTCCGGCCCTCCTCAGTCTCCAACGACCGCCCAGGTGAGTTCCACTTACCTCGCCGGTGCTCGTGCTCCCCCTAACCTTTTCCCTACGCCCTTCTAGCGCTGTTGTGGCTCCTCCTTCCCCGCGCCCGGCCGCCGCAAGCCGCCGCCAGCTCCCCTCAGCGCCGCCCGGGTCACGACACCGCCACCCCCAACACCTTCTCCCCCTCGGCACTCCATTTTGGTGGTAGCTACCTCCCACCTCTGGTCCCCTGGTCCCACCTCGGTGGCCTTGAGAGCGAGGAGAAGCGGGCAGTGGTGGCGGCGAGAGCCCGAGGTGGTGGCTACTGGCCTTGAGCTCGTGGCCATCGGAGAGGGAGAGCGCGGAGCCGACGGCTGCGTCCTAGAGAAGAGGTGCCAGGGGAGCGACGGCGCTAGAAGGATCCTGTGGCCGGAGACGGGGGAGATATGTGAGGAGAGGAGAGAAGAGAAGAGCAAGAGAAGAGGAAGGAGACCGAAGGGCAAAAGAGACATTTTACGTGCTTTCTCTCTCCTCTTCCACCCGAAAATAATATAATAATGGTCTTAGTGTCTTATGGCAAAATTACACGTTTTTGCGGTGTCTTCTGGCTGTACCACGTTTTTTCAGTGTCCGTTGGCAAAGGTGGTCAATGGGCAGTGCCCTGTAGCCAATTATCCCTTTACTATAACAGTCCAGCTTGCAAAGTAAAAGAACTACTAATCCTACCCTCGATCGCCTCCCTCCAGAACACAAACAAGCAGGACAACAAAATGAAAACAAACTACTTCAAATCAGACATCATAAGACTCGACATCCGGTTGCCCCTGCATATTAACATGTTAAACTGCTAAGGATGACACTATAGAGGTTACTTTTGAACATACAGTGTGATCCTCTGTAGTTAATGTGGAATTCATGGTCTCTAAGGACTATGCATGTAGTTGTCCATCCCAGGAGACATCAAGAATTCAAGATGATATAGGAGGCCCCCAGGTGTAGTTGTCAAATTAGCAACTGTCATGTGGGGTGGCTACTTAATAGCCGGTCGAGCTATCAATTGAGGCAAGCGAGAATTATCAGGAGATATCTCACTCTATTACAAAAGTTACCTCAAGATCTATATATCCATTTTATTTTTAGCTTTCTTTCAGTGAACTCTCAGGCACTCATAAGAGACTAACAATATAATAATCAGTGTCCAGTTACTAACTGGAGATAAGGTAGGCAGTGGTGCCCCCGGTGTAGTGCCATCAATTCGAGTTTGAAGTGCCTGCATATTTGTTTGCACATTGCCATACATTAGCCAAGTACGAATATATATATATTTGCATATTACTTTGTTCTTGTACTACCACGCTCCAACTAACCTGCAGGAGCATTTGCTCCAACCGCTGCCTAGCCTCAATTTCCTCTTCCAGCCTCGCCTTAAGCTGAGAATACCTGTCAATTGATGGTCGCAGTTGTCTTTGAGGGTGTACATCATCCGTTGATCCAGTATTCGTTGTTCGAACCTCCGAGAGGGTTATCGGTGTGCTAATGTAGCCAACACCCATGAAGAAATGACCATGTTTCTTCCCCTTTCCAGCCTTGTACACCGCAGTCGCGTCCAGTGGTGAATTCATTACATCGAAGTCCGAGCCATGAATCTCCTTAGCAGCCTCAGTATATGCAGCCTGTTGGACAAAATCATCAGGGAGCAAAAATCATCAGGGACAAATTCATTCATTAGAAATCGTACCAAGTTCTTTGTTGCGTGTTGGCTACACAAGGTGCCCTCCTGATCACCACTCCTAGCGTCTACATATGCCTCTACATAGGAGATAGGCCTCTGCTTCTTCTTTTCCTGCACCAAAAAAAAAAACCACGGAGGTAAATAAATATGTATCTGCGACGTACAATCAATATGAACATCTTGACCTACCAAGTGCTTCTTGTAACGAGCCATGGAGGAGTCCCTTGACGATGTGCTACCCGCCCATCAACAATCTCCGCTCCCTAGCGAAGACGAGAGGCTTCTAACCATTGTTAGTTGCACCACCTCTTTTGGGCAATCTCTTGCCATGCATCTTCACATACGGGCCCACCAAGGTATTGCCTAAATTAACCAAGTGTTAAATATAAATAAACTAGAATTGATTGTAATCAAGGACATCGTTTATCTGAGTTGGTTACTGCATGTACTCCTCTAAAGTGATATCGTTTGGCAAGCCTCGGCCCTATGAATTTCCTTTCTAAGGACTTGTGTGTGGTAATAGATCACCGCTTGGATGCGTACTTGGTAGATCATCTGTGGGATCAACTTCTTTACAGAATTACACACCACTCTCCTAGAATCAGCTTCTTGTCTCTCAACCCATCTAAACCACCACTACAATCTGGCATATATTGGAAACAAATAAATGATAAGTGAATAACCATCCCACATGACACCGTCAGCACATATTTCTTACTAATAAAGATGCAAAATAACCCTACCTCTCAAAACATGCAAACAATTTCCTATGCAATAGCTCTCACATCAGTAGCCTCAAGTGCAAATGAACAATGTGGGTACGAAATACTAAATACTGTAAAAGGTTTTCTGTCAGGGCTCCTTATTGGGCTGCACTATGGGCATATGCTATCACTTGCATTGAATACACTGAATTTGAAAAAAGAGATCCAGAATAATAGAAACAGGTTCTGTTACCTTGACATTTGAAAGTATAAATGCAAGTATCTCCTTACTATTATAATACAGAATATTGGAAACACATGAGATAGCCAAATGAGACCTTCAACAAAAAGCATGGATACTGTCCAAAGTAAATTTAAAAGCATGATAGTGGTTACTTGAGCAAAAAAGCTACCATCAAAAGATTTATGGATTCAAGTATTCACCAGCTACATCATAGAAGTGTACAATCAAGTCACATATATGCAAAATAGTGAAACAACATAAATGACCAAAGATTAGGTTGCATAGAACAGAAGATCTAGATATTGACTAGTAAACTTGAAATGAATGTAACTTGTAATTCCGTATTAACGGCAAATATTTAATCACTTACCCAAAAACTTTCCTCCACCCGCTGCAAACAATTGTCAAATTGTATTTCTCCTTCAGTGGCGGTATCTTTAGCGGCCTTGTAGTGGCACTATGTCCATGCAGGCTCCCGCCTTCCTTTGTAGGTAACCAAGCCAAGGAAGTGCCATCGAATCAACATGCCAATTATGCCGTTCGGAAGTCTACACTTCTCACCCCCGCCTTCTTCTCGCCATTGCCTGCACATTAGTTTTTTTTAGGTCTACAAGTAAGTGGGCTAAATTAGTGAAAGTACTAACAGTTACTTACGTGTCGCCAATAGGAACGATGAAAGTCTTGTCCTTCTCTCGGGTTGGTTGTGGTGGCAGGTTCGCAGGTCCTCGCAACCAAAAATCTTGTGTTGTATTACTGCCCTCCGCCTCAGGGTACTCATCCTCCTCACCCTCTTCCTCACTAGGATGATACTCATCATCCACATAATCAGCACGCAAGGTCTGCGGGGTACAGGAGCCTGATCTACTAGAGATAGACCCCACGCTGCCTCCTCTGGGGACAATGGCCGCCCCTTTGCCTCCTCGAGGGGCCGCAGGTATCCCTCTGCCTCCTTGAGGGGCCGCGGCTGTCCCTCTGCCTCCATGACATGGTGCTACCACTTTGGCATACAGACGTCTGCCTTGACTAGAGTATGCTGCCCCTTTGACGTTACTCATTTTTTGGTGTCCTGAAATGAAATGAAATGAAATAAATCAATTAATATAGCACAAATTGTGATAGTTTCTACAAAAACATTCCCTTAGCAATTAGCATTCATAATTAGTCTCATGCTATTAATTTCATGGAGTAAGCTGCTTAAATTGTGCCATCCATATATCCACTAGTTACCTATTTTGCAATGCTTTGTGCCATATCATTTGTTTGGCAGAAACCTCAGAAATGTATAACCGTTGGATTCGTGGTACAAATGGTAGATAGCGAAGTACTTTTCTGCCAATAGGAAGTTGCCTCTTCTGACCATCACTAGAGTCAACCTCAACATACCTAGACTCACCACACTTATCACAGTAATCTTTGTCCACATTCTCATTCCTAAATAACATACAATGATTTGGACAAACATCTATCTTCTCATATGTCATATTTAGTGCGCTTATCAATTTCTTGGCCTCGTACAAGTTAGGGGGCAGTTTGTGACCATCTGGGAGAAGGGTGCAAAACACGTTTAAGAATGCATCAAATCAAGCAATGCTTATGCTGAACTGGGACTTGATAGCAAGTAGGTGTGTGATGGCATCTAGTTAGGACACCTATGTTTGCCCATGAAGTGATTGACTCGCTGCGGACAACATATCAAAGAAAGCCCTTATTGTAGGCTCCGGTTCTTCCTCTACAGGTGGCACATATGCATCACGCACATCATCTAGCATGTCTTCTATCCTACTCTCATTGTGGTTGCCATCCTCTGTGTGTTGCACGTCCGATCTACTACTTTGTGACTCGCCATGGTAGACCCACACGGTATAGTGTGGCCTAAATCCATACTTGCACAAGTGTGCGATCATTATCGCCCTCATTTGTGGCTGCGTGTTCGAGCAACAACAACAAGGGCACAGCACACCACCTAGTCGTTTACTCCTAGCAAATGCTCAATCCACAAAATCGTTGGTATTTTCCATCCATTCTTGGCTGTACTCACCCATCTTTCTACACCCCGTGTACATCCAACTACGATCCTCGGCCATCCTAGTGTGCAAAAAAAAGACAATTTATTAAATTAACTTGAAAGGCTTTGTAGTGCAGGCTATATGTAAAGGTCTAGCTCTCTACACTACAAAGCTCATACTTACCTCTAACAGGATATCAAGTCACATTCTTATAGAAACAGCATCTTGTGCCACCAAATGGACAGGAAGAGTAATAAGGCCACAATGGACAGGAAGAGTCATTTCAGGTGATGTGTGGTGGGTTAGACAGGAAGCTTAAAGCAGGATGGTGTTGGATGCATGGGCGACATTAAAAAAAATGATGATCCATCCATACGGTTCTCCTTAGGTTTCTTCTTTGCATATATAAATCATTTTATCAAATGATGACGATAATCCTTTAATAGAAGCCATGGCATGCAACCAAAAGCAGAGACTGGCATGGTAGAAAGGAAGAAAGAAATAATAGAAGCAGCGAAAAGGAAAGGAAGGAAGGAAGACACTAGCAATTTGACTCTCTTAAGCATCTCTCTCTCTCCAACTCACAAGATGCCAAACAAAGGTTACATCGAATGGCATTTCTGTACTTTCATTTTTATTTTGAGATGCATCATGCATGTAACTCTCTATAGATTATAAAATACTTCACTTTTTTATTTAGCATAGTTACTATGGACTAATAATACAATACTGCAAGTTGTGTTAGTATTAGTTGCAGGAGAAATGGCTTTCCTATAGTGTTAGCCCCACCCCTATGCACCCTATTATCATTACAAAAGGTCATGTATTTTGGCATATCTTACAAAAAGAATATGTGAGAAATGCAGAGTCCATGCAGACTAGCTACATGGAATGCTTCCTTTTTGTTGCTATGTTCAAATTACATTGATTCCAGTTGATTGTTTGATGCTCTGTCGAGACAAATTTGCAGGAAAACTTAAGATAAAATAAAACAGTTTTCAACTTCTCATCTAATTGCATGGCTGCTCTACAGACTACAGTTCATCCATATAATTAGCGTACAATACAAGCAGGTTCTTCGTATAATGCATCATTAGTATGGATGCCATTAGTATAGCCACACTCACACTAATGACTCCATTTTGCTCTTATCATGAAACAGATGCAATCCAAAAAATATATACAAAAGAGCACCAATTTGACCCACATGCCACATCCCTCCCCCAATGGCCCACAAGCAAAGAGTAATACAATGCTTATGTTGAATCGGTTGTAGGACAGGTTTTACCAGAGGTCGCCCGTCCGTCATGCTGGCAAAGGCACGTGATGAGGAGTAGGATGGAGGCCTTGGGCTGCTTCTTGGCGTGGCAGATGAGGAGGATGTGACGAAGGAGGATAGCGGGTCTTTGTCGCACTGAGGTCGCGATAGACGGCGGAACAGGGGCGGGACATCGATGTCGGGTGCGGCGGTGGTAGACGAGGAGGCCGACGGTGTCGGTGTCTTCTGGAGGAGGGAGCGGTGGAGGAGGGGGGGGTGTGTGGCGACGAGGAGGACGCCTACTGGATCTGAGAGGGAGGCGATGGAGGAGGTGTGGCGGGGGTCGGTGTGGCGATGAGGCAGAGGTGGTGGAGGAGGGGGGCGGCGGAGGCGGTGGAGGAGGAGGGGTGGCGGGGTCGAGTGTGGCGACAAGGCGGAGGTGGTGGAGGAGGTGGGGCGGCGGAGGCGGTGGAGGTGGAGGGGCAGCGGGGTCGGGTGTGGCGACGAGGAGGACACGCGCTGGATCTGATAGGGAGGCGGTGGAGGAGGGTGTGGCAGCGGGGTCGGGTGTGGTGACGAGGCGGAGGCGGTGGAGGAGGGTGTGCTGACGAGGCGGAGGCAGTGGAGGAGGGTGTGGCGGTAGGGTCGGGTGTGGCGACGAGGAGGACAAGGCTGCGATGGGAATGGCAGTGGGGTCAGGATATTGGGGAATGAGTGCTAGGGTAAGCACTGCGCGCACGGCTGGGAAAAAATTTGGCGCTGCTACTAATTGGTAGTCTCCTGAGTGTCACTTTTGTCCCGAGTGTCACACCACATATGCACTCAGGAAACAACTTTCCCCCGTTCTGAATGCGTCGATATCCCATTTTCGAGCGGGCGAGTGCTGCCCCATCTTCGTTTCCTGAGTGTAATAAAAAAACACTCGGGAACATAACATCCACCGAGTGTTTATTACTTTCCCGAGTGCCCCAGTAAGCACTCGGGAGACTCCTGAGTGTTTCGATAATACACTTGGGATATATATATATATATATATATATATATATATATATATATATATATATATATGTATGCACTCAGGAAATAACCTATTTCTGGTAGTGATAAATGTCGCCAGATTCAAACATACAATACAAGAGAATGGCTGAACCGCTGAAGCACTTAACCCATTAAACGTACAAGACTGCCAAGATCGTTTTACGTCGACGACAAGTAGCAAGCTTATCGATTTCATTCTGGTACTGGCTGGAATAGCAGGTACTAGTTTGTAGAAAGCCCCGCCCGTTGGTGTGAAATTATTCAAAACCCCCCTCAGTCGAGCGCCTTTCTCTCTCTCCTTACGCACGCTCCACCCCAATCGCACCATAGAAGAAGATAAAGAGTGGAAATCATAGATTGGCCTACACCATGATGCTACCGTTGTTCATGCCTCCTCCTCCATCCATTCTCCGCCACCAGCGCTTCCCCTCCGCCTCACTCCATCCTGTTGTTGTCCTCCGCACGTTTGAGCCATACTCCGCCCCATCACCGCGAGGGCCCAAAGAAGTAGTGTAACAGTCCATTTTTCAGACAATAAATAGTATTACCGTTGTCGTTTGGTTTTCAAACCTAATTCAAATTAGCGTGCATTTTCAAATCTCTAGCTTCCACCTTAATTCAAAAATTCAAGTTTCAACCTCAATCTCAATTCAAAACTCTATTTTCAAATCTCAGGTTTGAAATTCAGTTTCAAATTTTGGTTTGAATTCAAACCTCTCAATCTTCTTGGGCTCGGCCCATTCCTCCCTTGGGCCCCCGGCCCATCTCCCTTCCCCTTCTTGGCCTTTCCCCAGACCAGCCCCTTGCCACCTCCCCCCTTCTTCTCTAAGGGGCATGCGCCAGGTGCCCGAGCCGCCAGCAGAGCACGCTCTATCGCACCCATGCCGCTCCCTGGCTCCCTGCCACCTTGTCGCCCGCCAACCGCTGCCCGGCCGGTGAACCACAAGCCTGTCGGCACTGCTACCCTACCCTCTGCGCATCGTGCGTGCTTTCCTGACACGCTACAAGACACCTGCACTTTTGCTTTCGACCCTTTTGGTCGCCGTATTCATCGCCATGACGCTAGCCCCCTCACACTGTCCCGTTGTCGGCCCCACTTCACCTGCCCCGATCCTCCAAGGTCGCCGTCGTGATGGCTGCGCCTCGCCCGCCCATGCCAACCTTAGGACAGTGTGCCACCTCAAGCCCACAACGGCTCCATCCCTCCCCTCGGCTACTTAAGCCTCCTCCCCTTCGGCTCATCCCCTTGCTCTTCCCTCTCATCTCCCCCTCTTTCCTGTGCGCAAAACCGAGGGAGCACCCAAGCTCCCCTTGTCTACTGCCCTACCGCCGTTTAACCGCTCCGGTGAGCCCCTCACCATGCCACCACCGTCACCGCATGCCCCAGCCGCCGAGGAACTCGTCCCCCACCTCCACTCTCCTTCCCCGCCATCAAGACGCGCCACCACCATCGCCCTTCTCTTCCGCCCACAGTCGCCACCGCCCCGCCACCACGACCACTCCTAGGCCACCCCGACCCCATCTTCGGCTTCCCCACCTCCAGGCGCCACCCATGCGCGCGCCCCCCCCCTTCACCTCCACGCCACCACACGGCCAGTGCGCCTTGAGCCTCAAGGCAAGGTCATGTCGTGCCGCCGCCATCGCCATGGGGTCACCACCTTCGTGGGGCCCGTTTCACCCGGCCGGCCGCCGCCGCCGCTTCGCCGGCACCGGCGATGCACCCGAACGCCCGTGCGCCTTCCTCGTTGGCTCCCCTGTTCTGTTCTAAAGGGGTCAAGTAGACCGGTGTTTAAAGCCCAAATCCTTGTTTTATGGGCTAAGCATTATTTGCTAATCGGTTTGGGCTTGGTTATGATCGGATTAATTCTTGCTAACCCTATGACAAGTGGGCCCAACTCGATTAATGGCGGTCAAAAGCCTTGGTAGACCCGAACAGGCTTGTGGACTTGGTCCATACTCTTTTTCCCATGAGTAGAGTCATTTGCTTGCGGGGACCCTTTATCGAAAGTTTCTCTCTCCCTTTTGTTTTTCTTTGAATTTAATTCGAAAGCTCAACTTCGAAAGTCCTGTTCTCCCTCATTTTAACTCTGATTCAAGTGAAATTTGTTTCTAAAAATTTGTAATTTCAAGATCTTGCTAATGGCACTGGTCTTGTTTAATTTGGAGCTCATTTATTATTTATTTAGTATTTATTTGCTCTATTTGCTTGTTTGTTCCTTTTTTCAGTACGTTCGTCCGAATAGGGTTCGAAGAAGCGAGAGATCTCCAACTTGATCAAGCTCGAGATTATCAAGACTCTCTTGCCTTTAACCCAAGTGAGTCGATACTTTGATCATTTTGAGCCTACATTCTATGTAAATTATATTCTTTAAATTACCAAAATTGCATGCTTTAATTCTTTAAGCAAATGTGTGTTAAAGCTTAAGGTAGTTAACTACCCATTTGATGATTAATTAATTATTATGCCATCCCTTGACAATTGAATCCATTATTCCACGTCACCCTAGTAACTATGTGGTAATTACTAGTTATAGGTTGTACTTAAGTGACATGCTAGTCTTGCTTAGGTATCGGGACATTAAATGTCCTAATTATCATCTTTTAAACATGAAAAATGGTTTTGGGCAGTCATCGTGGGTAAATGACTGAGATGGTTGAGTTAATGTATTTTGCTCTTCAAAAACCCTAATAACTTGCTGTTACCGTCTAGGCGGATGGTATGATGATGGGTGCTAATGCAACCCAAGGAATGTTGGTTTATGGATGGTATATGGAATCAACCGCCTAGATATCCCTAAGGACTTAATCTTGTCATGACCTCTCATTGTAAAACATGTGCAACCACAAGTCTACAAAGTGCAACTTGGCTTAGTAAATTTATCGAACCCTGGAAATTATCTCACTGGTGGCCGAGTAATGTAGTGCAAGTAGTGGGTACGATCCAGCTTGAATCGGACACCAAGGAAGGGTGAAGTTGCTAGCTATGCTAGTCGTGGTAGTGAACTTCCCGCACAACGTATGGGACCTACCGCAAGTAGGGGTAGCCCATATGGGTGAGATGAAGGAAGAGGCGAGGTGATTTAAAAAGTTACTGTGATGGTCCCTCGACCACATGACTAAGGAATCGTGTGGAGCTACGAGTTGATTATCTCTTGTGGGTATAGTGTATAATCTCTACAGAGTCTAAACTGTTTAAACAGCCGTGCCTATGGTCAAAGGCGGATATGGAAACTTACTAGAGTTAGTTCTATTTATAAAACTTTGTGGGTGGTATGAAAATCAGGTCGGGCTCACCTAGCCCTGAGATTGGATTTTTTCTGGGTTTTTGAACTCAGTGGTGTTAATAAATGGAGGTAGCTCCAATCAAAATAAGCATAAGGTGGAAGTAGCCTCTACTGACTTAAATATTGCACAATTACTCTCTTTAATAAAATGCAATTTGGTTAAAATGCTAAGTGATAGGAATTTGTAATTATGATAATTGAAAACATTGCTTTAGCAAATAAAACAACCCAAGCCATCCTTGTTAAGCCTTGCATGTATATTATGGCACCTTGTGTGTTGGCTCGCGAGCTCGGAAGTTGTGCTCATCCTCTCTCTTTCCCCCAAAACCCTCAGAAGCAGGAAATTCGGGAGATTACGCATACTACAAGGATGTAGAAGTTGGAGGCCTAAGAGATGATGAGGAGTAGTTTAGTTATTTTAGTCTAGATCTCGCCTCAGTCCAGTTGACTCCATCGGTGCTTGTGTGCATCCTATATTACCTGAGTTTTTGGGTAATATTGGACACACACGGGTTTCCCCAGTCGCTTGCCTATGGAGAGATGTGCTCTACCCCTTTTGCTTCAGTTATCGCTTCCACTACTTTTGTGATGTAATCATTTGGCTTGTTCGCCCTTATTGTAAAACTTATCGATCACGGTCTATATAAACTCGATGTGTTAATTTATGAATGGTTTAGTTTTCATCGTGTATGAATGGTATTCTGTGAGTGCTAACTACTGATCCAGAGAATATCACAGTGTTCTCATAGAGGATTCTGGATTACGAAATCCGGGTCCGACAGAGCTGGTATCAGATCCTACGACTGTAGGAGCCTTAGTTAGATCGGGCGTGCATACGAACTTGAGTCCTATTTTCAAAAACTAAGAAAAGTTTTGTTAAAATATAGCATAATTTTTGCTCCTTCTCATCACTCTTAGTTCTTCACTTACTTTGATTTCACTTGAGTTTTTACTCAGTTCTAACCCCCTCTCGTGTTTCAAAAAAAATTGTAGATGACAGCCCCGCCGTCCGATGGCCAATGGGACTTTTTCTCTCATGAAGAAGACGAAGGTGAGTTCGTGGATATTCTCCACCAACTCATACAGCACTTGGATTGCCGCCGCAAGCCTATCTTCAAAGCCCAAAAGACCCAGACCCCAGCCCAATAGTCGTAGGCCATGGAGGTTTTCCTCCATGCCAGAGAGGGTGAGTTCATCACTCACACCTTCAGACCTGAGACCCCCCAGAGCAGTCGTGAGGAAGCATTCCAAGACGCAGCACGCTTCACCTGCACCTGCCTGAGCCAGATGCACGAGGATCTTCTGCTGAGTTCGCCCTTCCAATACTTCCTACCTCTCCAGGAGGGAGAGTACAACCACGAGATCTTTATCGTCGTGTTGGAGTAGTCAGGCTTAGTCTAGGTTAACCAGTAGTTCTTGCTAGACAGTCTTTTGATTGCAAGCACTTTCTTTTTCCCTCAGTTGTAGACAATAGTGGACGCCTCATCACAGACGGAACCGTCTGTGTTGAGGTTATCCAGACGGTTCCTTTCGAACCGTCTGTGATACGAAACTATTACAAACGGTTTTTTAATAGAACCGTTTGTGATAATCTCGCCATCACGCATCGTTCTTAAAAGAAGAAATGCATGAATTATCCTGAGCAGTTCTATTAAAAACCGCTCGTGATAGTTGCATATCGCAGACGGTTTGTAATAAGACCCGTCTATGATAGGCGAACATTATAAATACTGGTTTCGACAGACACCCTGCCCATTCCCATTTGAGCCACCACCTGCTACCTCCTACCCCATCGCGCCAGGTTTAGAAAGGAGAAGGAAGGGAAGGAAGGAGGTAGGGAGGAGAAGGAGAGGAGGAAGGGAGGAGAAGGAGGAGAGGAATCTCGTGAGATATTTGGTGTTTTCGTCGTGTGAGTCAAGAGTACATTAATGGCGTGTTTGCTTTTAGAAAAGCCACCGAGCAAGATATGTTGAAGAAGGGGATAAAATTTATGTACTGTCCATGCATTGATTACGATGTCTGAAGATGTTTAATAACCCGTCACGGATCGAAGCGCACTTGATTGAAGGGTTTCAAAAAGAGTATACATGTTGGACTAGTTCTGATGAAGAGCAGATTATCTGAAGTTAATAATGGCGACGCCAGCAGAGAAGTCAGCGATATGCCGACGTGGTATCGCTTTTGATGAAGATAGGTCACACGATAACAATCTGGATCAGATGCTACGCGATACAGAAGAGAACTACAGTGAGAGAGAGTTTTGTAAATTCGAGGGCTTAATGGAGGACTCGGTGAGACCTTTGTTCCCTGGCTGCAAGCCGGAATACACAAGGTTGTCAACCGTGCTTGAACTGCTGAAATTAAAGGCAAGCAATGGTTGGTCCAACAAGAGTTTCACGACATTGTTAGGTCTCCTAGCGGACATCCTTCCGGAGGGAAATGTGTTGCCCAGCACCACCTACTAAGCAAAGAAGGTTCTTTGTCCATTGGGAATGGAAGTAGAAAGAATACATGCATGTCCGAACGATTGTATCATCTACCGTAAAGAGTATACAGACATGCATGTATGTCTCGTGTGCAAAGAATCGATACAAGCGTAAGAATCTTGCTAAGGTGAAGCAAGGACCTCCGCTAAGATGTTGTGGTATCATGCTGTGATCCCACGTTTGAAGCATTTATTTGCGAACCCAAAGGAGGCAAGATTGTTGCGTTGGCACTCAGAGGAGCGTAAGAAAGATGGAAAGCTAAGACACCTTGCCGATTACGCCCGAAGGAGAAACTTCGATCGGAGTTTTGAATAGTTTGGTGCGTAAATGAGGAACATAAGGTTAGGGTTGAGTACGATGGAATGAATCCTTTCGGTAACATGAGTAGGCGACATAGCACTGGCCGCGAATCTATGTATGTACAACCTTCCTCCTTGGTACGTGTATGAAGCGGACGTACATTTTTATGTCACTACTTATCCAAGGGCGAAGCAACTTGGGAATGATATTGATGTGTACCTAGCACTATTGCTGGAAGATCTTGTGACACTGTGGAATGAAGGGGTACACGTATGGGATGCGTACAAACGAGTGAACTTCACTTTACGTGCCATGTTGTTCTGCACCATCAATGATTTTTCTGCCCTTGGTAACATGTAAGACTTCGATACAAAAGGAGCCAAAGCCTATCCACACTACTTAGATATTCTGAGAGAGTGTATGGCTGAACAACTCAGCAAGAAAGCGTGTATATGCGTTACCGTTGGTTCCTTCCCAGGATTCACCCATATCGCAAGATGAAGAAATAATTTGACGGAAATAAGGAGGACGGTTCAGCTCCAAGGGCTTTTAGAGGGAAAGAGGTCTATGATATGGTTAAGGATATCGATGTTGTGCTTGGAAAGGGACGTAAATTAAGAACACATCAGAAGAATATCTAGAAGAAGCGGTCAATTTTTGGGGACTTGCCTTATCGGGAGCACTTAGAAGTTCCCCACTGCATCGATGTCATGCACGTGGAGAAGAATGTATGTGATAGCTTGATTGGTCTCTTACTGAATATTAGTTGCAAAACAAAGGATGGTGTTAACGCATGGCGTGACTTGGTTGATATGAACATAAGGACTGAGTTAGCACCGAAAGAGACCGATAAAGGATGAACATACCTTCCCCCTGCTTGCTACACTCTGTCCAAGGCCGAGAGAAATGAACTGTGCCAAAGCTTGCATGGTGTGAAAGTTCCGTCCGGTTACTCCGCTAACATTAAGAAACTTGTTTCTATGGAAGATTTGAAATTGATTGGTATGAAGTCGCATGGTTGTCATGTGCTGATGACACAAATGTTTTCTGTTGCAATTAGGAGTATCTTGCCGAACAAGGTCCGAGTGGCAATCTTGGGGCTGTGTTATTTCTTTAACTCAATTGCTCAAAAGGTCGTCGATCCCCAAGGACTAGATGCTCTGCAGGCCGAGGTGGTCACGACTCTATGTCATCTTGAGATGTATTTCCCTCCATCATTTTTCGATATCATGGTCCATTTCATTGTTCAACTTGTGAAAGAGATAAAGATATGCGGCCATGTGTTCCTACGTCACATGTACCCGTTCGAGAGGTACATGGGAATTCTCAAGTCCTACGTACGGAATCGATCTTGACCGGAGGGCAGCATCATCGAAGGTTATGCAACCGAAGAGGTCATTGAGTTCTACGTTGACTACATGGCTCAAGTGGAACCGATAGGTGTGCCTCTATCTCGTCATGAGGGGAGACTGGAGGGTATCGGCACCATCGGAAGGAAATCAATCACTCCTGATCTGGATATGTACGCTCAAGCCCATTTCATGGTCTTGCAATACATGACCCAAGTATCCCGTATATCGGCGAGCACAAAGACATGGTGCATGTGAGAATCCGCACCGGTCGGAGGTTTGGATCACAAGAGAGCACAACCGTCGATTCAACGAATGGTTAAACGTACGAATCACTGGGTGGTCATCAAGTGATGATACGCTGCTATGGTTGGCTAAAGGGCTAAAATTTACAATTGTGACATGGCAAGGATACGATATAAATGGGTACACATTTTATCTGGCTGACTCATGATAGGAAGAGCACTGATCCGAGCAGCGGTTATGCGCATAGATGCGTTTCACGAGCAGTTCAATACCGCCGAGGCACGTGGGTTGAACTCCTACTATGGGTTCGTAGAGGAGATTTGGGAGCTCGACTACGTAGTTTTTAAGATTCCCCTGTTTCAATGCCATTGAGTTAAACCTCCGCAGGGCGTGAAGGTCGACAAGTACGACGTCACTACTGTGGACCTCAAATGTGTCGGATACAAGGACGAACCATTTGTACTCGCTAAGCAAGTTATTCAAGTTTTTTATGTAACGGACCCGGCAAATAAGAATCGCCATGTAGTTCTTCGTGGAAAAAGAAGGATTGTCGGAGTTGAGAATGTAGTGGATGAGGAATAGTACAATCAATTTGACAAGTTGCCTTCTTTAGGGGAATGACATCGGCTCGAGGAAGAACCCATTGAGGAAGCTAGCTAGATGCCGTCGATCATCATGAAGGGCTATATTTTAATTAAGAATTTATTCCATTATAATTTATTCCATAACATGAGACATGTCAATGTGGACTTGCCATGTGTTATGAACTTGTAATCTCTTATTTTGATGTCAGCGTGGAATTGTCATGTGTTAATGTGTTATGGACTTGTAATCTCTTATTTTGATGTCAACGTTAAATTGTCATGTGTTAATGTGTTATGGACTTGTCATATCTGATATTGATGTCAATGTGGACTTCATTGTAATGTGGAGTATCAAAATTGGTTTCACTTGATTTGGAGTTGAGTTGAATTAGATATGAACTTTTGAAGTCAAATGAATTTTCGGTCAAATGATGCGGAATTGTGTTATGGTCTTGTCACGAGTTCACATGGTAGCATATCACGAGCGGTTCCATAATAGAACCGTTTATGATATGGACCATATCACGAGATAGTTCTATTATGGAAAATGCAGGATTACTTATCCTGACAGTTCCATAATAAACCGCATCGTGATATGCACCCTTACTCGTCACTCGCCCTTGCTCTCGCCTGTTCACCTCCCCAGCGCCCTTAGCCCCTTGCTCTCTGGCGCCGCCGACTCCAGCGCCTCCTCCGGTCCTCGCGCTGCCAACTCCAACATCTCCTCTGATCCTCCCTCACGCCGCCGGCTCCAGCGCATCCTACGGTCCTCACGCCGCTAGCTCCAGCGCCTCCTCTGGTCCTCCCTCGCGCCGCCGACTCCAGCGCCTCCTCCGGTCCTCTAGCTTCCCTCGTCTCCAGCGGTCGACGGTGCGTTTTCCTTCTCTTCTCGGTTCGTGGGTGAGTGGGGGGAAAGAAGGCAAGGCTCTTTGTGCATCCACTGATGAGGACATCGACCCTAAGGATACAACCACGACTTTGAGAAGACCTACGACCGGTTCTGCAGGGTCTACGACCAGCTCTGTAGGGACTACGACCAGCTCTGCAGGGTCTACGACCACTTCAAAGACCTCGACCAGCTTTGCAGGGTTTACGACCACTTCCAGAAGACCTACGACCAGCTCTGCAGGGTCTACGACCACTTCCAGAAGACCTACGACTAGCTCTGCAGGGTCTACGACCACTTCAAGAAGACCTACAACTACTACTTCAACTCAATCTTCCACAGTTGGACTTGCGGCCCTTTGCAATACCATTTATCCAATTGGACCACGCTACTTCTACTCCTACAAGCCGAGCTATGTCTACATGCCTGGCCAGCATTTACATACCATGGTGTTGCGTCACCAATTATTGGCCCACTAGCTATGTAATATATGGGTGACTTGGCCCATAAGGCCCATGTGATGGCCGACCACCTAGGGGCTGCTTTTGCTCACGTGAACGATGCCGTGAACAGATTCGCCGCCCTAGGGTTCCCACCTCCTCACGTTCCCCCTATATATGCGGCGGCCATACGGTTTAGGGGGTTTTCTTAGATTATTCGCCACTTTGGTTTAGCGCTTGTTCGGTTTGAGAACCCCACTTGTGAACTTCATCCATATTCGCAATATATTTCAGATTGCATCTCGTGTTCTTGTGAGTTGCTTCGATTGCTGCGGAACCATAACCCTCGTGGTAAGGTCGATCGCGTGCAAGCGTGGTTGATAACGGCGATCGTGCGGGTGTAGCGAATTGCGAGGTGAAGATCTGCGGTCGGAAGCCTCAAAGCGTCAACGTCCTTCTGACCAAACTCATCGAACCTATCGGAAGATCGGGCCACCGTGATTCATCATCTACCCCTGCCTACCGACGGTGCATTTCGTCGTTGCTTTGTTGATACTATGTAGCTAGGGTTTGAATGTTCTATGTGATGATGAAACATGGGTTAGAAATTTTAGATTGGGGGTTGATTTGTTGGAGCTACTACTTATGATGACCACATTTTTGACCTATGCTCTAGGGAATGTTGATACTCTGCTTGCTCTTTTTACATTTTGTTAGGTTCATGTTCATATGTATATATCGATATTACTACTTTGGTGGAGTCAATGTTGTTTGATTGATGAATGCATGTAAAGTTTTATGTAGTTTAACTTTCTTGATATGTGTCAAGAATAATATTTAGGTTGTTTTTTAATCAAATATGCATACCTTTTGATAGACGTATTTTAGATTATAGATTTACTTATTTGTGGTAAGAATATTAAGTTTATGCATGCTATTTCTAAATCAGTGTCTCGCTTGGTGCCATTTTTGTCCTTGTATCTTCTTTTGGCAAATCATATCGGTGTTTATGTTTGTAAAATCCTTTTTTGTTGCATTGACTTTCTTTGTCGGTTGTTTGATACATTGATTCAAAGTATGTTGTTTATATTTTCTTGAATGAACAAAAGAATGTTAGTGCTATATTGGAGACTTCCTTGAGTAGTACAAACTATATATGCTTCCATTTGTTGTGAATGTATTGTCTATTGATGTGAATGTATTGTTTGATACTATTTGAGTAATAGATACTCTGCTTACAATCCTTTTTTCAAACTCTCGGCGTTTTAAACTCTCAACGTTTTGAATTATTGGTATTATATGTGCAAATTCTTCAATATTAATGGTATTTGTGCTAGATATGATGAGATTATGGCCATGGTGGGTGTTCTTGGGCATTGAGGGTGATGGTGGCTTGGTTAGCTTCAGTGGGCTTGTGAATTCTACTCTATGATGAAGATGGTCAAATACTTAAATTGAACTGATAATCAATTCATATTTGAGCTCTACTTTGTTACTTACTGTTGACATCTTGATCTGGTGGTTACTAGCAGTCCTATTGGTTAGACCTTCATTGTCCAAGTACGGGCTTGCTAATCTTGTGCTTTGTATTGAGTTGCACTAGGCTTTTCAAGTCTGTTGGTAATATGAAGTTCTATGTATAATCAACATTGGTTCCTGTTTGACGAAAGTTTACTTTGTGATCTTTTGATTTTGAGGTCATTTGAGTCTAGTAAAGTATTATTTAGAGCTCAAATTTTGAATCAGTATCGTCATGTTTAATTTATGAAGAGTATAAACAATAGGGTTGAGATGGCAAAGACTTATTCTTTTGTAACTCTCATACGAGAGCACACACTATCATCAATCATCATGCTTTATGTTGTTTATTGATGTGTTTGATGTTAATGTTGAGGCTTTCGGCTATGACTCTTTGCCTTCCCACATGCATGACATACTACCCTCCCTTATCCCTTCACTCTCACAACTCGCTATTTGGCTATGGTGGTGATCTAGTCCAACCGTATGCCAATCATACTCCTTACGTATATTTTTTGGGAAAGTGTACAATTAGTGTTTTTATCTATTCTCTTGATTGTGTGTCGGTATTCTATATTTAAGTTCAATGTGTAACTTCTATTTGTTTATATAATTAATGTGTTTACAAGGCAATTTTAGTTAATTGGTTGGGTAACTTATATAGATAGCAAGTAAGCGAGATGGCATCTGCACCGTCTTCGCCGCCGGCATCGACGTCGCCGAATGTGCGGATCTCGAGCAAAGTGGTGCGTGGCGAGATGGCGAGAGGAATATCGAAATTGCTGCGGGCCGTGACCATCACAGAGGTTAGTGCCTCTGGGGTCCCTCTAAGTCCCAAGAAAGCGTGGCGACATTCGGACCATCTGCGGGATACTTGGAAGGAGCAGGTCCCCATCACCACACCAAGTGGAAGTCTCGGCGGACGTGAGAGAGGCGGTGTGGACTGAAATTTCAGCTCGTTCACTATCGAAGCAAACCAAGCCCGTGTGGAATGGCGGCGTTGCTCGCGATGTGCCACAGCGTGGAGGACCTTCAAAACACGCTTGTCACGAAGTACGTGAACACGGGTCGGATGCCCTTCACGAAGTATCAATTCTTGTCACGGGATATATGGGGCGACTTTGTGTGGATGAAGGCGGCGGCCGAATTTTAGGAGCAAAGTGTGGCGCACAAAGCTATCGGGCACAAAACACTCACCCCACAAACTTCGGTATCGCTGAGTGCAGCAGGTAAAACCACGGAATGGGCGGCGTGGGACAAGAAGCATAATCGGGCCATTCTTTGGGATCCGCAGGCGAGTGTGCCCAAAGTTGGTTAAGAGCGAGGGCATTTGTCATGTCTTCAGGTGGCATCTCTTTCACAAACCCTGCAGACGAGGCAGTGTCCCAACATCTGGTAAATATGTCGAACTACCTAGTTGTTAATAAGTCCATAACTTCATAGTGTCTATAATAACATGATGACCTCTTGCAGCATGCATTGACTACCAAATCTTTCCAAGGCTCCTTCGAAGTAGATAGGGAGAAGGATATACTATCTACGGACCTGGGAAACAAGGAGCACTGGTCAGTCTGTGGCGTTGGGGTTTACGTACCTTGGGTGATAGATTACGACACAACTCGACACATATAGGAGTAGGAAGAGATCCAAGGCGAACACGGCCCGGTTGGAGCAGTAGCTTATTGCAAAATTTTATGGATAGATAACAAGATTGCGGGATCAAATGAATCAACTCCTCAACGATGCATAAGCCACCCTCGTTATTTTGGGAGCAGTCCTCCTCAGCGTCGAGATGGCGTCGCGTCCTCCAAATTCTGAACATGGCGGCGTCCAATTACCTATCGGCGACATCAAGGTAATGTACATCTCGGAATGCTCCAAAGATAGACCCATAGGATGCCTTAGCTAATTGCGTATTGTTTTATAGGAGCCGGCGCCCATAAGCTCCAAGTGAGGATGGTTGGGTCCATTTCTATTGAAATTTGGGCGGGGATGGTGTATCCACACTAGAAAGGGACAGTGCAACATAGTGCCCAGCTAGCGCAGGGTTACGCCAGGGTCCAGGTGGACATGGTACATGACAATTTCATGGTCGTCCCGCTGGAGATTCGCCTGAACGAAGACATTAGAACACTAGGGGATGCCATGCACACTTTTATCCAGTGGCCCAAGAAGGACATCGCCTTGGACCCAGCAGCGCCGCGATCTCGACACGACCATTCCTCTCCAACGGGACCCTCGATGACTCCATCTCAACCTGCGCTTTAGAAGGCCACCTCATCGGTTCCCGTGGAGAAGACGCCGAAGGAACAAGAAATGCATGTTGTTGTATCGGCTCTCGAGTCGTCTCATAGGAAGACGTGTAGTGGGACAGTCGCTAAGGCTAAATCGAAATCAAAGAACATTAAGGCACCTCCCAAGCCCTGGAAATACTACATCGGAAGTCCGTTGGCCTGACCTGATGTTAGCTGCTTGTTGGAGTAGGTTGCCAGGCTTTGCATGCCTGGTACATGCCAAAGACCAAAGAGAGGGGTCTGGCTGGAATCACCATCGGATACGAAGGAGCATTTCTTCCACGAAGCCCCGCCGTCGTGGGCTTCAACGACATATTCGACCTATTCAACCTCGATGCCCTCGACGCCTCGTTTCTACGATGCTGGACACTGTAAGTGTGTACAATCAAGTTATACATTCACGTAATACCAATAAATATCACAACTCATTGCTTATGTATAGATACATGATGAAAAATGCAGGGATGGCAAGAACGGTGGGTTTCCTCAACCCACACGTGGTCTCTGAGCAAACCATCCTCATGAGCGCATCCTCGTTGAGAAATACATAACAACGGGATTGCTTACTCGGGGCGACAAGGACTACATCTTGGTGCCCTACAACTAGAAGTAAGTGCTTCACTACTTGCTATACAAATTTTATTTGTACTTTATCGTGAAACGAGCTTAGGTTTAATGACTATAGCGACATACATGAGTAGGTACCCTTTGGATCCTTTTAGTCATTATACCAAGAGGAACAAGGTAATATACCTTGATTCCCTACTCAAGAAAACACACGACTTCACCCTTGTGAAAAGAATACTCGGCGGGTATGCTCATTTCCTCCATACATAACTCTATTGTAGTCTTCCTTCATTTGAAATGGCGAGGATAGCTTTTTGGAATCATGTAGGTCGTTCATCGCCTATGTTGCCGATGCGGAGGCGTACAAGGATCGGCGCCACACTACAACACGGATGCGATTTCGATCGTGCTACAACACAATAATCCTATATCATACTTCGTAATAATGCGTCTCGAACTGACTATACGTATATATGTAATTCTATTTTTGCAGTGTTGCCAGCAAAAACAAGATCACCTATGTGCATTCTACGTTTGCCATCATATGCAGCAAATCATAAGTGCTAAGATGAAGGATCCCGAGGTTTGTCAATCTTGAAATAATTATTTCCTAATTATAAATTTAAATATATATACTTACTACTTTACTCTTGCTAGTGACGGGACTTGAACATAGATTTAGATGCACTTTCGTTGTGAGAGATCTCGGAGGTTAGAGGAAGCTCGTGCCTTCATCAAGGCGAGAGATCATTAACACCGACGGAGAGTTTCACTCGTTGACACCTCTTAACCACCTTCAAACAATTGATTCAATTGTAACTATAGCGACAATAATTGAACAAAATCTTTTGTAATTGATTTTGAGTTGTAAATGATCACTTGAGTTGTCAACAAGCGATTATCTATGATGTATCATTATCGCATGCTTGTTTTCAGAGGGCATGGCTAGCAATTCTGAGGCTAGCGAAAATCAAAAAAATTAGATAGGTATAAAGAGCTATCACAGACGTTTTTTGTTAAAGCTGTCTATGAAGGGCTAGTATCACGAGACGGTTCTATTTACAAACCGTATGTGAATGGCTATCTGCATTTGTGAAGGGCTAGTATCACCGATGGGATTTTAGAGATATCACGAGCGGTTTTTGGCGAAAACCATCGTGATACTAGCCCTTCACTGAGCGGTTTTGGTGAAACCATCGTGATACTAGCCATTCCGAGCGGTTTTAAAAAAATAAATCATATTGCCTTAGCACGACGGTTCAAAAACCGTCTATGATAACCTACTGTTATCACAGACCACTACCAGAATCATCTATTTTCCCGAGTGTTCAGAAGTTTCCCAAGTGTTTTGAATAATACACTCGGTAACTTCCCGAGTGCCTTATGAAACACTCGGTAGCGAATAAAACACTCGAAATTAACATTTCGAGTGTCGATCAACGCTCGAAACTTTGGCGAGAACAGCGGGAGAACGATTCCCGAGTGTCGTTAAATTCTGAACACTCGGGAGCTAAAAAAATAGGCCGCGCCATTTTTCCCCCCACCGCGCGCCCGTTTTTTTGCCCGTTTTCTAACTCCTAACCCCGTTCTCTCCAATCCATCGCCGCCGCCTCCTCGTCTCCCCAATCCCCTGCGCGTGCGTTCCCCTCTCCTCCCCCACGACCGGCGCCGCTCCCCGTCCTCCGCCGCCTCCACCGCCGCCGTCTCCCCCTCCTCCACCGCCCTCAACTGCTGCTCCCCTCTCTGCCGCCCGCTGGCGCCTCCCCTCGTCTCCTCCCCCCCCCGCGACGCCTGCCTCCCCTCCTCCTCTTCCTCCACCGCCTCCTCCTTGCCGCCGTCTCCCCTCCTCCACCGCCTCTGCATCCGCCTCCTCGTCTGCCTTGCCCTTGCGCCTCCCCTCGTCTCCTGCCGCCACACGACCCCGCCCCCCCTCCCAGTCTTTGCAGATCCCGCCGCCTCCCGTCCTCATCCTCCTTCTCCCTCGCCGATCCACCGCATCCGCCGTCTCCCACTCCTCCACTTGCCTCCGGTGCGTCGCTCCTCTGTTCCCATTCAGCAGTAGTATCATTAGATCGATAAGCGCGTCGCCGTCGTGGTGCTGCTTTCGGCGGGATGCGGCGCGCTATCGTCATCGCGCTCGTGCAGCCTAAAGTTCACCACCACCATCGAGGCCGCGCTCAGCCGGCGAGACCATCACCGAAACAACTTCTCGGTCGACTCTCCATAATCTTGTTCTTGTTGCTTCTTCATTAGTTGAGCGCGGCATTGGTGATAACAATACGGAATTGGGTTATCTTTGTGCTGCATCATCTATTTATTAAAGTGGTAAAATAAAGTAGGAATTATAGTGTTTCTGGGAAATTTGCACAAAAGGCAAATTTTACACTAGTTGTAACCTATGATGGGCACAAGAAGTGTTGTGCTTGTCATATTTGTGGGTGTTTGCAAGTCGAATTTGAAATGCACTTTCGAGGCGGGATAGCATCTAGTTTACACATTTCGCTCTTATGCATCTGCACAACCATAAAGGGATCTTCCATTTCATGCCAATTTTGTAGCTAAGGCGTAAGCTTACAAGGAAAAGATGACAAAGCCACTAAAACATCCTTAGTTGTGCGATGCTTTTAGGAGTTAGGATGTCACGAACCTATGCATTAGAGATCGATTAGTACTTGGAATTTGGAAGCTGTTTATAGCATATCAAGTAGTATTCAAATTGATGCATGAAAGCTTGACTCGAGGGAAGCGATAATGTTTATTTGAGGAAATAAGCTATAGGGTTTGTCCTTCTTTATCTCCTAGGAAATAACATTCTTTGGGGCTTGCAATAGTTTGATTATCATTAAATAGTCTTCTAAGGACACTCACAATCCATAGAATCTCTAGGTTGTATCTAAACATACAACGTCATATAGAAATAACTCTAGATACAACATTCCTAATGCATGGTATCTAGCAACTACCCCAGTCAATTAATTTCTTCCCTCCTACCCCACCTCCTCTCTCTCTCTCCTCCAAATCAATTAAACTTTCTTGATTTTCTCAAATGGGTTGTATCGTGCATGAGATATCACTCTACTCTCTTTCTTCCTTAACTCTCCTTCCACATCGATTTTTGCTTAGTTGGCACTCCATAAAACTAGCGATATCATTGCATGTCAAACCCCACAAAAAAATTAGGTTGATAGTTGAAACAATATAATAGTTGTAATTAATTCAAACAATAACTAAAGTCTTCAAGTAATGTGCAATTGTGTTAGATTATCGGCATTGGGAGCAAGGCACAAATCGTGTCGATGAATAGCGAGAATGTTCACTTGTTGATGCCAAATTTAGGGAAGAAAATTTGTTTCACTTCATAGTAAGGAAATTTTGCAATGCTAAATCTGAGTTGGCAAACATTGTTTTAGTTTGATGATATGATGCGTTACAGACATCTCTTGTGGAAAAGCTTCACCAATTGATAAAACTTGATAGCTTGGGAAATCTGTATCATTAGAGTGCGAGCACTCATTGGTGTGCATGAATGATTGCATCAGGTCATCTGTTCTGGTTATTAGGTTGCAAGATGATTTTATCGATGAATATTTATAGAATTAGTGCCAATAGTATGTTGGTCGTATGTATGTGCCGAGGAGTGGTCATGTGATGTGTGCCTTACAAATACTATCATATTGTGTTGCCGTTATTATTAGCAAAGATACTAGCTTCTAGCTTGTGAAGATACTAGCTTCTAGCTTGTGAAGTTCGCAAATATAGGACTCGCATTGGTTTGTTTGTCACGCAAGGTGTCATTGATTCCATTTTAGACCCAATGCCTTGTAAATAGATGCTTGGTTGTGAACCATTCAAAATTTGTGGCAGTGCTATAGATATTGTCCATTTTAAAGGATTTTTTTTGTTTTGTCTAAATTTCGATGCTTAAGTGCCGATTTTGTCCTAATATAGCTCATGGTTTTCAATACAGTCCCTAGTCAGTAGATACTACAGTTCGCTGAGGCTTGATTGTTTTGGTGCTTGCCTCTGAGGTTTGCCGCCTCCCTCGCCGACCGCCTCCACCGACACACAAATGCAGCCCATCTTCCCCACCGACTCCTCGGCTCCCTCGGCTTCAAGAAATCTTGTAAGGTAATGGATAAGTGGAAAAAGAAATAAAGTTTGCTTATTTTCTTTTGTGTTGTCCATTTATGGTGGATTGATATCTTTGTCATTACAATGCTACATTAACATATTAATAAATAATGATATTCATTTATAATGGTATTCATATATATTGAAAGAAAGTGTTTTTATTCTCTGTTGATCATGTATATTGTTTTCATGTCAATATGTTTTAGTGTACATATATAGGGCATGCATCCTATGGTAGCTTGTAGCTAGCTCTGTAGTTGTAATTTATGATATAAATAAAAGTTGGATTAAAATATGCATTATGTTTTGCACACTAGGATGGCTGAGGATCGTAGTTGGATGTACACTGGGCGTAGAGCGATGGGTGACTGTAGCCAAGAATGGATGGAAAAGTCGATAGATTTTGTGGATCGAGCATTTGCTAGGAGTAATGGACGGGGTGTGTTGTGCCCTTGTTCTCGTTGTTCGAACACACGGCCACAAATGAGGGCAACAATGATCGCACACTTGTGCAAGTACGGATTTAGGGCAAGCTATCTTGTGTGGGTCTATCACAATGAGTCTAGCACGAGCGGTCGAGATGTGCTAAGGGAAGAAATGGGCGATGGCGGCCACAATGAGAGTAGGATAGAAGACATGCTAGATGATGTCGTCATGCATATGGGCCACTGGCGAGGAAGAACCGGAGCACGCAACAAGGGCTTTCTTTGATATGTTGTCTGCGGTGAGTCAACCACTTCATGGGCAAACACAGTGTCCCAACTAGATGCCATCACCACGACTACTTCTTCAAGTCTCGATTCGGCACAAGCATTGCTTGCTTTGATGCATTCTTAAGCGTGTTTAGCACCCTTCTCCCAGATGGTCACAAACTGCCTGCTAACTTGTATGAGGCCAAGAAATTGATAAGCACTCTAAATATGCCATATGAGAAGATAGATGTTTGTCCAAATCATTGCATGCTATTTGGGAATGAGAATGTGGACAAAGATCACTGTGATAAGTGTGGTGAGTCTAGGTTTGTTGAGGTTGACTCCGGTGATGGTCAGAAGAGGCAGCTTCCTATTGGCAGAAAAATACTTCGCTATCTACCATTTGTGCCACGAATCCAACGGTTATACATGTTTGAGGTTTCTGCCAAACAAATGGTATGGCACAAGTATGGTCGTCGGTACCATAATGACAAGATGGTCCACCCAACTGATGGTGAAGCATGGAAGCAATTTGACCGGGACTATGTAGAGTTTGCCGCGGAGCCTCGGAACATTCAAATTGCAATTGCAACTGATGGGTTTAACCCATTTGGTATGGGGGCTGCGCCATACAGCTGTTGGCATGTGTTTGTCATTCCCCTTAACCTCCCACCCGGCGTTTGCATGCAAAAGCAGTACATATTCCTTTCCTTGATAATCCCTAGTCCTGAATACCCAGGGAAGAATATGAGTGTATTCATGGAGCCGATGGTGGATGAATTGTTACATGCTTGGGAACAAGGCATAGTGACATATGATCGGGCATTGAAACAGAACTTCACCATGCGGGCCGCGTACCACACATCCATGCATGACTTCCCGGCGTACGGGATATTTTATGAGTGGTGTGTACATGGGAAGATGCCATGCCCAATCTGCGGGAGGCGTATGTGGTCATTGGCTAAAGCATGGTCGCAAGCACTCCTTCTTCGATTGTCATCGTCAATTCCTTCCAATTGACCACGAATTGAAGTGACACAACCTGGATTTAGGGCCAATATTGCTATCATGATGGACCACCACATCGTCTGGCGGTGAGGAGGTTAGGTGCGGCTAGATGCTTTGAAGCCTCTTGATGATGGTGATGGGTTAGAAATATGGCGAGGAGCACAATTGGACTCACATTCCAAGTTTGTGGCGGCTACCATACTTCCATAAGCTCATTCCTCCCCATAACATAGATGTAATGCAAAATGAGAAGAATGTTGCAGAGGCCATATTTAGCATATTCTTTGACATTCCAGACAAGACGAAGGACAATGTGAAGGCTCGCCTTGATCGGAGGAGCTTTGCAATGAGCCCTCTCTGAATATGAGCCATAAGCCGACTCTTGGCAAGTGGGAGAAGCCAAGAGCTAGTTATTGCCCAACTAGGGTTCAGAGGAAGGAGATTTTGGAATGGTTTGAGACCTAAAGTTTCTGATGGGTATGCAAAGAAATCTAAGGAGATGAGTGAATTTAGCTACCATGCGCATCAATGGCCTAAAGAGCCATGGCTACCACATATTCATGGAACACCTTTTGCTGTGATGATTCGTAGCTCGTCCCCGAGTGTGTTTGGCAAGTGATGGCGAGAGTTGAGCTTCTTTTATCGACACTATGTGCGAAAGAGATAGATCCCATGGTAATGTCAACTATGGGCGTGAAGTACCGTGTTGCTTTGCAAGTTGGAAAAGATCTTTCCACCTAGCTTCTTCAATCCAATGCAACATTTGATTCTCCATCTCCCCTATGAAGCTAGGATGGGGGGACCAGTGCAAAACCAGTGGATGTATCCAATTGAGAGGGAACAAAAGGAACTACGAGGCAAAGCAAAAAATCGATCGTGTGTTGAAGCATCCATAGCGGAGGCGTACATAATTGAGGAAAGTTCCCATTTTACATCAATATACTTTGCTGACAATGTTCGCACGGTGCACAATCAAACCTCACGATACAATATTGGCATCCCTCAAAATAATTGCCAACTTAGCCTCTTCACCGGAAGAGGTGACACTTCAAGCGGTGGTACTCCCAAAGTTTTATTACGGGATGAGTGGTTGACTGTGATGTTGTATGTCTTTACCAACCTCTCCGAAGTGGATGATTACATTAGGTATGCAACAATTATTTTTTCCCAATAATTGATGCATGAGTGTTTTAATCTACTTGTCTTGTTGCCTATAGGGAATTTGTTAGGAGCGAGTGGAAGCAACGTCGAGACTCATCCGAAAAACAAATTGAGACCCTTCTTAGGAAGGGTGCTGGGAATTGCAAACCGAATTTCCCGACTTGGTTCTATCAGAAAGTAACTTCTCTATTAGCTAGTCCCCCTTGCACATAATATTTACTAAGTAAAGAGGAACTAATACATGAAACCCATTCTATTTATGCTGTAGAGTTTGAAGGACAAGTCTATAAGCAGCGAATTGAGGCAAGTTGCTTGAAGGATGCCACACTCGGGTGCTGTCCTATAGTACCTACGATGTGAATGGGTACCGCTTCCGAACATCGACACATGAGAGGGAACGACCTAATGCAACAACAATTAATAGTGGATTAGTGACTATAGGACAAGATGGGAGCAATACACCTGTTGAATACTATGGAGTAATTGAAGAAATAATTGAACTATATTTCCATGGTAGCAAACCTCTCAAACTTATGTTATTCAAATGTCATTGGTTCCATCCGTTTAGGGGAGTCAGACGGGATACATCACTTGGGCTGGTTGAAGTTGCACATCAATCAATCCTACCAGGCAATAACCCATTTATTGTGACTCAGCAAGCCACCCAAGTATACTACATCTTGTACCCATGCAAAACTATCGGTAGTCTAGTGGATTGGTGGGTAGTACATAAGGTGCAACCATATGGTAAACTACCTACCCCTAGTGAGCAGGACTACAACATGGAGACCAACAATGGTGTTGGCCTATTCTTTCAAGAAGATGGGCTACCAGGGACTTTTCAAATAATAATTAGGGAAGAGGATGATCACATAGATGATATTCAAATCGATGTCGATGAAGTTGTAAACCAAGAGGACTTGGAACTACTTAATCGCTTAGACATTGATGGCACGAAGGGGATGAGGTTGAGTCAACACCTCATGATAGTGACGATGACTTTTAGAGGGCCCATCCATGGAGGATCCCATTGTAGCGACTACTTCTAAGCACGATCTTGTCGTCTTCCATCTATTTGTTTGCATGTTTTTAATTTTTGTATGAGCTTACTTGATTACGTTATATTACATTTTCTATGAGCTTACTTGATTACACTATATTACGTCTTTTTATGAGCTAACTTCATTGCGCTATATTAATTGATTTATTTAATTTCATACCAAGTTCTCTGCATTGCTATTTGGTCGCACAAGGTGATCGAGAGGGCACCTTGTGCGATGCACCAATTAAATGTAGAACTTGGTACGATTTCTGATCATTTTGTCCCTGATGATTTTCACTCCCTGATGATTTTGTCCAACAGGCTGCATATATTGATGCTGCTAAGGAGATTAATGGCCCAGACTACGATGTCATGAATTCACTACTAGACGCGATCGTACTTTGTGTACAAAATTTGAAAGGAAGAAACATGATCGTTTCTTCATGGGTGCCGGCTACATTAGCACACCGACAACCCTCTCGGAGGTCCGATCCACGAGTGTTGCATCAACGGATGAAGTACACCTTCAAAGTCGACCGCGACCATCACATGGATATATTCTCGGGTTTACGAGCTTGAGCGCACTGCTGACAGAAATTGAGGCTAGGCGTTGGTTGGAGCAAATGCTCCTCAGAGTTAGTTGGGCGTGGTATTACAATAACAAAGTAATATGCAATATATATATATATATATATATATATATATATATATATATTAAATACTTAGCTAATGTATGGCAATGTGCAAACAAATATCAGCAGCACTTTCGGGACCGGACTCGACTTAATGGCCCTCCACCGGGGGAACCATTGCCTAACTTATCTGCTCCGGTTAGTAACTGCATACTGATTATTATATTGTTAGTCTCTTATAAGTGCTTGATTCAGAAGATATTGAAATGACATGCAATGTAATTATTGGCCGCTACTGCAAATTTCTTATAATGCGATTTCTTATGAAAATGTAGGGAACGGCGGGATCAGTTGCTTCTACTGCTAATGCTGAAGATGCTGGTGCTAATGTTGAAGATCATGTGAATATATAACTAATTCACTATATCTATATCATAAATTCTTTTGAAATGTGTCAACATATAATAATTTGTATGTACACTCCTTTTTATGAATTTGATGATAAGTGCTTGAGACATAAATGTTGATCAGTAGTTCACAATGACAAAACATTGAGAGTTGGAGTTTAACATTTTTAGCACCTGTGCTTTTCATGTTCTATATTGTTAGGTGCTAATAAGCACGTCAACATATAATTTGGCGAGCTTTTAAAAGGTACATCATATAAGTGGATACCATGCATGTAATTATATATCTAACAAAATATCACTCCTCGCACCTCTTAATTAAGTCCATATATAGTTTCAACTCATTCCTTTTTACTGATAGTACATCATTATACTAAAATTTCTCTTGCATGTCTTGTAGATGACATAAGTAAATGATCAATTAGGCCACAAGCTAGTGGCCCACACCACGAGCATGCCCTTAACTCGATTTGCCATGTTATTATGTTGCTCATCATGATTTAAAGGAATTTTTTGCTTTGTCAATAGTTTGGTTAATTATCTTTTCATGTAATATCAATTCCTTACTTTTGTTGTAAGATGGCACTAATATTAAGTTTTGATGTATCTGCAGAACTTCATAAAATGATGCTTTTGTGCACGAAAGATTGAAGCGAGAAATTGTGTATGCAAATGATTGCAAAGATGATACTTGCTTTTGTTTGATGTATATAAGACTATGAAATTACTATTTGGAACTGTTATGTGTATCATGCCTTATGCTTACATTTTCGAACTTGAACTTGAATGTTGTGAGCTCGGGAACTGTTATATGTATCATGTCTTTTGTTCGATCTTTACATATATATACATATATTGTGGAATGGATGGATGGATGGATTATTTGATGGCTGTGGAATGGATGGATTATTTGATTGCTGTGGAATGGATGGATGGATGGATTATTTGATTGCTGTGGAATTGCTGTGGAATGAATTTTTATTGAATTTGTGAAAAATGGGTTTGTGCTATTGTGTCGGTTTCCCGAGTGTCAAAACGTTCCCGAGTGTCGACACTCGGGAACGCGACAAAAAAATTTCCCGAGTGTCGACACTCGGGAAATTTTGCCCCGTGGCAATTTCTTGCGGGATTCGTCGAAAGCTTTCCCGAGTGTAATCCTGAGTGTCGACACTCGGGAAATTGACCAAACATTTTCCGAGTGTCGACACTTGGGAAATTTTGCCCCGTGGCAATTTCTGCGGGATTAAATCGGAGCTTTCCGAGTGTAATTTTTCCATGCACTTGGGAAAAATCGACACGCGTGTCAATTTTCCCCGGGTTCATCCACAAGCGTTGGAAACATTCTCGAGTGTTTCTTGAGATATTCAGTGTCAACACTTTCGGTAAAGATTCCGTTCACTGGTGGAGAAGCCGTTGAGGACGGTTTTCTCCTGAGTGGTTTACTTTCCCAAGTGTATATGTATACACTCGAGAAAATAATAGTTCCCGAGTGTAACACTCGGGAAAATGTTTGTACCCCGACTAATCTATCGGCTATTTGTTTCCGAGTGTTGGTTGTCGGGAAAAACTCTCCCGAGTGTTTTTCCTATTTTCCCGAGTGTTTTTGGCACTCGGGAAAAACCGTGTTTCTGGTAGTGGACATACAAATTCAGACAGTTCAAAAACCGCTTTGTGATGATGGTTTTGAACCGTCTGCATGATGACCCTGTTTGTACTAGTGTATATTTTTGAAAGGCTATAGAATTAGATGACAAATACAATATATTGTCGTATCTTGCCATGAAATTACGCGGAAATTCTACTAGTTAATATAACATGCAAGCGTGATACATAGTATTTATGAACAGTTTATACTCCATCAAACTAAGAGGGAAGAATGTTGCTTTGTCTTCCGTGCTACTTTGGAAATGGGTTGTTGAGTTGCATACACAAACTCACAAAAAATTGAAGTAGTTAGAGAAATATGCAGTCTTACTCATACTTTAAGAATAGCCAACCTCGGAAAACCAGTCTAATTTGTCAACTGAAACAGTGAAACGTTGCATGCATCTATATATCCTAATAGGCAAATCGCAAATAGCATGTTTGTCAGCCTGTGTACTCCAACTTACGAACAGTGAAATGGAAAAAAAATAGGAAAGTGTCATTTTCCGATGTTAGTCGAGCACTTTTCTTTATATATGGCATACATATAAATCAATTGTATCAATCCATCGTCATTAAGCAGTTCGCATGTCATACATACTCGCAAACAGAGAAAAGCGCGGCACAACCTTCAGGGTGCAATGCTAGATACAAACGTATACATTCCATGGCAACGACATAGTATTAGTTTTTCTGTCGAGTTTTTGGGCTCAAGATGACACAGATCATACCAAGGCGTACTAGTATATGTTATACTTCAGATGTCATCTTGCAGTTGAAACTACTTCCGGAATGCGATACATATGTCCATTTGCTCACTAGTTGTTCCTAGAGCAGGTACGCAGGATTAATAAGTATTAAGTGATCACGGAGAATATTTTTCCTCCAACAGCCGGTGCCGGAGCTACTGACGCTTCTCTTGTCCCTGTCGATCAAGTACTATATACATCATCGTGCAGTTCTCATTGGTGTTTCCTCTGAACAGAGCATTCTTTCCCTTCAACAAATGGATCCCAGTTGGGGCTATCAATTATACGCCCTATGTATGATATCTATATGACTTCACTCAACATAAATTTAAGTTATTAGGCAGAAGTATATCGGAAATTTGTAATTCTGAATGCTACTAAGCTTTCACTTTCCCGTGGTAGGTAGGGGAATCTCTATTTTTCTGTCTATGTCTACAAACAACCCGTGGTACTTAACGTACCTCGTTCGCTTTGAAGGTCTACAAAATCTCACAATAATCCTTAAATAAAAAAAAGATCCTACAAATTCTCTTATTAATCGAGAGAAAAAGAGAAGATCTACACCACCAATTTTTGTGGGGCCAAAATATAATGGTACAAATTAATCATATATAGATATTACAATTGTGTAACAAATACAACTATATTTTTGAAAGGCTATAGAATTAGATGACAAATACAATATGTTGCCGTATCTTGCCATGAAATTACGCGGGAAATTCTACTAGTTAATATAATAGGCAAGCATGATACATAGTATTTATGAACAGTATATACTCCATCAAACTAAGAGGGGAAAAATGTTGCTTAGTCTCCCGTGCTACTTTGGAAATGGGTTGTTGAGTTGCATACACAAACTCACAAAAAAATTGAAGTAGTTAGAGAAATGGGAGTGTCTATGTTTCAGGTGACTGAAATTTCTTTATCCATCAGTCATCTTTTTTTACCGTTGGATCAACATTCTATGGGCCAGATTGTCTCTTTCTAAAATAGACAGAAGTATTACAAGAAAAATACAAAAAAACACAAAAAAATAGAAAAAAAATTCTAAACTAGACAAAAGTAAATCTAAGTGAACCCTACAAATACAAAAAAGTACAAAAACAAATTTAAAAATATAAAAACAAATAGAACTAAAAGTTACAGCAGAGTTGTACTAAAATTGCACATCACTTGATACTGCAATTTTAGACTTAATACTGCAAATCAGAGGTAATAGCGATGGATAAGAAAATTTCAGCAACTAAAATTAGTAAATCCGTAAAAGAAATATGCAGTCTTACTCATACTTTAAGAATAGCCAACCTCGGAGAACCAATCTAATTTGGCAACTGAAACAGTGAAACGTTGCATGCATCTATATATCCTAATAGGCAAATCGCAAATAGCATGTTTGTCAGCCAGTGTACTTCCAACTTACGATAGGTGAAATGGAAAAACTAGGAAAGTGTCATTTTCCGATGTTAGTCGAGCACTTTTCTTTATATATGGCATACATATAAATCAATTGTATCAATCCATCGTCATTAAGCAGTTGGCATGTCACTAGAAGACGCTTCATCACAGACAATTCATTTAGAACCGTCTGTGTTATTCTTATCATAGATGGTTCCTTTACGTACCTATCACAGACGGTTTATAACTAGAACCGTCTATGATGAGGGCTTATTAAGAACTGTCTGTGATATTCTGTCATTATGAATGCACCCGACACAACCCCTGTCGCTGGCTCTACTCTGCTGCTCCTCCCCCATGCGCCACCTCCTTGCCCTAGCTCCTCCACCCTGCTGCTCCTTCCCCATTGCACCAGCTTAGAGAGGAGAAGGTCGGGACCCCTGCCCCTAGCGCCTCCTCCACCCCGCTACCTCCTCCCCCATTGTGCCACCTGCACCTTGCTGCCTCCACCTCCATTGCGCCACCTTAGAGAGGAGAAGGAAGGGAGGAAGCTAATGAGAGGAGGAAATTAAAGGAGGAGAAGAGGGGGGGGGGGAGGAGAAGGATCTTGCGGGATATTTGGTATTTTCGTTGTAAGCTCCGAGGGTAACGATCTTTAACCTTTTATATTTGCTCTAGGTTAATCGCTAAGCAATTTAAGTATGTTTGGTCAATAATTAAGAAGAGTGTGTACTTGCGGTTTATTAATGTAATTTGACACTGATTTGTTACATACGTACAGATGGACCGAAACTGCATGTACGGTGAGAGTGGTATGAGTCAAGAGTACATTAATGACATGCTTGCTTTTAGAAGAGTCGTCGAGCAGGATATGTTGAAGAAGGGGATAAAATTTATGTACTGTCCATGCATTGATTGTGGTAATCTGAAGATGTTTAACAACCCAGCGTAGATCGAAGCGCACTTGATTCGAAGGGGTTTCAAAAAAGGGTATACATGTTGGACCGGTCACGGTGAAGAGCAGATTATACAGGAAGCTAATAATGACGGCATCGCCGAGGAAGTCAACGATATGCCGGATGTGGACTGTGCTTTTGATGAGGATAGGTCGCACGATGACAATCTAGATCAGATACTACACGATGTAGAAGAGAACTATAGTGAGAGAGAGTTTTGTAAATTCGAGGGCTTAATGGAGGACTTGGTGAGACCTTTGTTCTCTGGCTGTAAGTCGGAATACACAAAGTTGTCAACCGTGCTTGAACTGCTGAAATTGAAGGCAAGCAATGGTTGGTCCGATAAGAGTTTCACGGCGTTGTTAGGTCTCCTAGCGGACATCTTTCCAGAGAGAAACATGTTGCCCAGCACCACCTACCAAGCAAAGAAGGTTCTTTGTCTATTGGGAATGGAAGTAGAAACAATACATGCATGTCCGAACGATTGTATCAACTACTATAAAGAGTATGCAGATATGCATGTATGTCCCGTGTAAAGCATCCCGATACAAACGTAAGAATACTGCTAAGGTGAAGCAAGGACCTCCTGCTAAGATGTTGTGGTATTTGCCTGTGATCCCATGTTTGAAGCGTTTATTTGTGAACCTAAAGGAGGCAAGATTGCTGCGTTAGCACTCAGAGGAGCGTAAGAAAGATGGAAAACTAAGACACCTTGCTGATTCTGCCTAGTGGAGAAACTTCAATCAGAGCTTCGAAGAGTTCGGTGCGGAACCGAGGAACATAAAGTTAGGATTGAGTACAGATGGAATGAATCCTTTCGGTAACATGAGTAGCCAACATAGCACATGGCCCGTGAATCTATGTATGTACAACCTTCCTCCTTGGTTGTGTATGAAGCAGAAGTACATTTTGATGTCACTACTTATCCAAGGGTCGAAGCAACCTGGGAATGATATTGTTGTGTTCCTAGCACCATTACTGGAAGATCTTGTGACACTGTGGAACGAAGGGGTACAGGTATGAGATGCGTACAAACGAGAGAACTTCACTTTACGCGCCATGTTGTTTTGCGCCATCAATGATTTTCCTGCCCTTGGTAACCCGTCAACCAAATACAAAAGGGCCAAAGCTTGTCCGCACTGCTTAGATTCTACGAAGAGTGTATGGTTGAACAACTCGCGCAAAACTGTGTATATGCGTCACCGTAGGTTTTCCTTCCCAGGATTCACCCATACCGCAAGATGAAGAAATAATTCGACGGAAATAAGGAGGACGATTCAGCTCCAAGGGCTTTTAGAGGAAAAGAGGTCTATGATATGGTTAAGGATATCGATGTTGTGCTTAGGAAGGGACGTAAATTGAGAACCCGTCTGAAGAACATCTAGAAGAAGCGGTCATTTTTTGGGGACTTGCCTTATTGGGAGCACTTGGAAGTTCACCACTGCATCGACGTCATGCACGTGAAGAAAAATGTATGTGATAGCTTGATTGGTCTCTTACTGAACATTAGTAGCAAAACAAAGGATAGTGTTAACGCACGGCGTGACTTGGTTGATATGAACATAAGGACCAAGTTAGCACCGAAAGAGACCGATAAAGGACGAACGTACCTTCCCCCAACTTACTACACTCTGTCCAAGGCCGAGAGAAATGAATTGTGTCAGAGTTTGCATGGTGTGAAAGTCCCGTCTTGTTACTCCGCTAACATTAAGAAATTTGTTTCTATGGAAGATTTGAAATTAATTGGTATGAAATCTCATGATTGTCATGTGCTGATAACACAAATGCTTCCTGATACAATTAGGAGTATCTTGCCGAACAAGGTCCGAGTGGCTATCTTGAGGCTGTGTTATTTCTTTAACTCAATTGCTCAGAAAGTCATCGATCCTCAAGGACTAGATACTCTGTAGGCCGAGGTGGTGACGACTCTATATCATCTTGAGATGTATTTTCCTATGTCATTTTTCGATATCATGGTCCATCTCATTGTTCACCTTGTGAAAGAGATAAAGATATGCGGCCCTGTGTTCCTACGTCATATGTACCCGTTCGAGAGGTACATGGGAATTCTCAAGTCCTACATACGGAATCGATCTTGACCGGAGGGTAGCATCATAGAAGGTTATGCAACCGAAGAGGTCATTGAGTTCTGCGTCAATTACATGGTTCAGGTGGAACCGATAGGTGTGCCTCTATCTCGTCATGAGGGGAGACTGGATGGTATCGGGACCATCGGAAGGAAATCAATCATTCCCAATCTGGATACGTACGCTCAAGCTCATTTCACAGTCTTGCAACACATGACCCAAGTGTTCCCGTACATCGACGAGCACAAAGACATGGTACGCCAACAGAATCCAGACTGGTCGGAGGTTTAGATCACGAGAGAGCACAACCGTCGGTTCAACGAATGGTTAAAGGTGTGAATCACTGGGAGGTCATCAAGTGATGATACCCTGCTATGGCTGGCAGAAAGGCCACAATTTACAATTTTGACATGGCAAGGATACAACATAAATAGGTACATATTTTATAAGACAGCTTAGGATAGGAAGAGCATAGTCTAGAACAGCGGTGTCCGCATAGATACCTTTCACGAGCAGTTCAATACCGCCGGGGTACGTGGGTTGAACTCCTACTATGGGTTTATAGAGGAGATTTGGAAGCTCGACTACGTACTTTTTAAAATCCCCTCTGTTTCGATGCCATTAGGTTAAAGTTCCGCAAGGTGTGAAGGTTGACAAGTACAGCGTCACGTACCACTGTAAACCTCAAATGTGTCGGATACAAAGACGAATCATTCGTACTCGCCAAGCAAGTTGTTAAATTTTTTTATGTAACAAACCCGGCAAATAAGAATCGCCACATAGTTATTCTTGAAAAAAGAAGGATTCTCGGAGTTGAGAATGTCGTGACGAGAAAGAGTACAATCAATTTAACGAGTTGTCTCCTTTCGAAGACAACATCAAGCTTGAGGAAGAACCCAGTGAGGCAGCTAACTACATGCCTTTATAATAGAACCGTTTATACTCCATCAAACTAAGAGGGGAAAAATGTTGCTTAGTCTTCCGTGCTACTTTGGAAATGGGTTGTTGAGTTGCATACACAAACTCACAAAAAAATTGAAGTAGTTAGAGAAATATGCAGTCTTACTCATACTTTAAGAATAGCCAACCTCGGAAAACCAGTCTAATTTGTCAACTGAAACAGTGAAACGTTGCATGCATCTATATATCCTAATAGGCAAATCGCAAATAGCATGTTTGTCAGCCTGTGTACTCCAACTTACGAACAGGCCAGAACAGTAAAAAATTCCAAAAGCGCATCCAGCCATGCACAACCTTCAGGGTGCAATGCTAGATACAAACGTATACATTCCATGGCAACGACAGAGTATTAGTTTTTCTGTCGAGTTCTTGGGCTCAAGACGACACAGATCATACAAAGGCGTACTAGTATATGTTAGTACAAGTTTTTGTAGCATCAAGCCGTGGCCGAAGGATACTATGCATGCCGGTGTACCAGTGCCTTTCTGAATTCTGATCGCTTGCGTACGTTTCACTCCCCAGCCCTTTCACCAACTCCACATTGGCACTACTGACATGCATATTCCCTATTCCATAATTCCATCTCTATAAATAGGCATGCACAACTCGAGCTCTCAACACAACAACAACAAACACAAGAGCTAGCTAGCTGCTCACGAGTAGTGTTCTAGTTACAGTATATATCATTAGCTGCTTAAGCTGCAGTAAAGGGTTGCACTGATAACAATGCAAGGCCTCACGGCATCTTCAAGCTTAGTTTGATCGTCGTTGTGATGTTTCTGCTCGGCTTGGCGGGCGTTGCCCATGGCCGCAAGAGGCTCGTCTCGAGCTACGACGAGCCGTGCAAGAAGATGACGCTCTACTACCACGACATCCTCTACGACGGCGGCAACAGCACGGCGAACGCGACGTCGGCGGCGGCGACGAAGCCGACGGCGCTGAGCACGTCGCACGTGAAAACGGCACCTACTTCGGCATGCTGGTGGTGTTCGACGACCCGGTGACTGAGGGGAAGGAGCTGCCGGCGGCGGGGCGGAGCCGGCGGCGCACGCGCAAGGGTTCTACTTCTACGACAAGAAGGAGTCGTACAACGCGTGGTTCGCCTTCTCCATCGTGTTCAACTCCACAGCGCACAGGGGCACGCTCAACCTAATGGGCGCCGACCTCATGGCCGAGAAGACGCGGGACATCTCCGTCGTCGGCGGCACCGGTGACTTCTTTATGGCGCGCGGCGTCGCCACGCTCCGCACCGACGCCATCGAGGGCTCCTTCTACTTCCGGCTACAGATGGACATCAAGCTCTACGAGTGCTACGTCTGATACAATAAGATGGTAGTACACACACCGACACGTGTGCTTCCTGCTCTAGCCGTTCATAGGGTCTTACTACTAATTACAAGTTCTATTTACACTTTTATTTACAGTGCTATATTGTTTGTTTCGATGCATCCTGCCGTGATGGGGTTGATTAATTATATTTATATGCATGCGTAGATGGATTGCGTGTCATTGTATCAGGTTTTCATTCATTCTATAAAGAGGCAGAGCGGGCTTCTGAGTTTGATATACTACTGAAAATTGTTGCTGTTGAAAATTATTCACCCATGTAGCTTCTCTTCAGGAAATATACTATTGAGGTGCTAAGTTCTCTACTACATGGACTGTTCAACTGCTGGGTCATATCAGCAAATTAAATCTAAGTGCCTAAAACGATTATTTCAAAACGAGCACGGATATGTGACAAAGTACACATATAAATGTCGCCAGATTCAAACATACAATACAAAAGAATGGCTGAACCGCAGAAGCACATAACCCATTAAACGTACAAGACTGCCAAGATCGCGTTACGTCGACGATAAGAAGCAAGCTTATCGATTTCATTCCGGTACTGGCCGGAATAGCAGGTACTAGTTTGTAGAAAGCCCCCGCTATTGGTGTGAAATTATTCGAAACCACTGAAACACCTGCAAAATTTCAAAAATTTCAAATTCAATTTGAGTTTGATTTGAATCTCATTTTCAAATCCAGTTTAGCAAAATTCAACCAAAACCATCCCAAAACCAAATCCCGCTTTCCCCTTCCTCCTTTCCGCTTTCTCCTCCCCGGTCGCGCCATCGCCCCAACCCGCCTCCACCCCGTCGCCCAGCCGCGCGTTGCCATGGGAGGCGTAGCCACCACCGCCTCTGGCCGCTACTCCACGCCAAAGCCGCACCAGTGCGCCGTCACCTCGCCACGCCACCTCCCTCTCTGCCTTCAATGCACCGCGCGTGTCCCATCACCACCGCGCCACCTCCCGGCCTCGCTCCAGTGGGAGAACCAGGCCACCTCCCCTCCCGCGCCTTCAATGCGCGCGCACCCCGAGCTGCTGCCGCGCCACCTCCTGCACCGCTCCAGTGAGGGGCTCACCGCCACCGCGATGCAGCCCACACCCCGCCCATGCCACCACCACTCCGTCCGGCACCGCCCAAACCCCCTCGCCCAACCACGTCGCCGCCTCCCTACGGCCGTCGCCCATGTCGTTGCCCACGCCGCTCGCTGCTCCCACCGCCTCCCTGGGCTATAAAAGCCGCCCCCACCCAGCCTTCAAACTCACACCAAGCCCTTCTCCCTCTCCACCCACCTTCGTTCCCAGAGCCGGCAAGCAACCGCCGCCGCCTCGATTCATCCTCCCGCGTAAGAGATATCACCCTCCCCACCCGAATCCCTCCAAATCCAAACACCCATTGCCACCCCCAACACCTCCCGGACCCCTTCCCCCACCCCTCCGGCCTCAGATCCGCTCAACCACATGCGTGGTCATTACTCCCTAGCTTAGTACACTGCTTTTCCGATTGAATACCTACAATATCAAGGCTGAGACAGGGGTGGGCCTGGAGGGACACTCACTGGTCTACACAATGGTATGGGCCCGTCAGCATCGGGGCACAAATTCCACTATTGGTCGGTGGTCTCTCGAGGGCTGTATGGATTTAGACCTACCGGGTAGAGACTAAAAAGGTGAGAAGTGAAAAGGCTTTGTTATCTCAACTCAGTTGCACGCTAACATCTTGCGTGACAGTATGAGTTTGAGATATCGTGTGAGTAAAGTTGGGCAACTCTGCAGAGTATAAATCAATGATATTCGAATGCACCGTGCTTCCGGTTAATGAAGCTGTGTTTATGGGTGATTCCAATATGCGAGGCATAAGTAGGCTTTTACATATGTTAATTGGTAATTTCAGATGTTGTAAACCCCTGTGGCTATACTTATTACTGTCTTTATTTATTGTAAAGCTTTTAAATTCAACTGTTGCATTCCACATATACCTGTATTGGTAAAATTGTACCATTCCTTTGATATTCCCAGTGTCGGTGTTTTAGAACCGAACTTACGTAAAGATTGTTTGATTCGGGGGGTCTCCTAGAATAGAATCATGCAGAGAGATTGACACGGGAATTTTTTATACAGGTTCGGGCCTTCTCCGGAGAGAATAACAACCCTACTCCTGTGTGTGTATGGTATTGAGTGTATACTGAACAATCAGGGGAAAAACTAAGACTATTACAGATAGTGCTTGTATTCCTGATGGCTCGATCCTCGATCCTCCATCCTCCCTTTCTCTAGTTGCCGCCTTTTATAGTACGTGAAGGAGGCGATTACTCGAGTAAAGCGGCCCTCATCACCTCCTGTGAATTCGCGCATGTTGGTAATAATTACGGTGTATTAATTCCTCCACGTCGCTCAACACTATATACCGAGATAATGGGGTATTACGTGCCATTATTCGTAGAATAACAACGTATGATGATTTGTTGAATCCTTAATCAATAAGACCCACTTGTCTGCAGGTTCATTTGATTATAAGGTGGTCGTGGTGACCTAGTCGTAGAGGAATCTCGACTATAAGGTAGTCGTAGCAAGACTTACGACTATGGGATAGTCGTAGCATATCTTACGACTATGGGGGTGGTCGTAGAAGAACTTACGACCATCCATTTGGTTCTTCCTTCATAACATTAAGGGTACACTCGGGGTTCACATGACGTCATATTTACCTATAATAAAGATTATAGATAAAAGGTAAAATGAGGATTATTATATCCTCGTCATCTAGCCCCGACTTCAAGTGAAAGCAACTTACTTGGTAAAGGGTTCTAGATGGTCTTACGATCATGCGAGGATCGTGAAAATAATCGAAGGAAAAACTCTTCGATTGTATACTACTTTGACCAGAAATGTGCTTGGTCAAGAAAATTGCTTACGACTATCAAGTGGTCGTAAAAGCATTTCTACGATCACAAGGTGGTCGTAGTATAGTGATCGGAAGAAGGAACTTTCCGATTATCATTTCCTTTGGTTGAAAAGATCTAACCAAGGAAGTAATTTCGCTTGAGATGTAAACATAAACCTGAATTTCTCGAGCGGACACACTGGGAATCTCAAACGCGGCCTTGGTTAGCTTGTTCTGTTGAAGCGGTTCCCGAGACGGTGGCGACCCTTGGAATGTCACGCCTCCGGCTCAAGGTACGCGGTTATATATACTCACCGGAGGGTAAAACCTAAGATCTTACTTTTCCCCCAAATTGCTCCTGCTGTTCTTCAAGCTTTTGCCTTCTCCACCGCCGAGTCGTTCTTGCCTTCTCCGCTGCCACTCCAATTGTGCCCTCTTTTTCGACCCAAAATTTCCTGTTTCCAAGAGAGATGGCCAAGAAAGTTTCTGAGTGGGAAGAGTCGGAGATGGATGCGGCGAAGATTCAAGCCCTAGTTGTTGCCGGGAAGATTCCAGAGAAGACTCTTGTGAAATGGCTTCCGGCAATTGGGCATCATTGGCCGTCAGGGGAGAATGGGCAAATTCCCGTCTTCCAGGCTTATTGTGAGTGTGGCCTTCGACTGCCTGCTCACCCTTTTCTCACCGTTGTGCTCGAGCATTTTGGGGTGGAGTTAGTGAACCTTGGTCCTAACTCCATCACCATGCCGAGTTTTAAGATATTTGTGCGAGGTGACAGGAATTCCATGACCTTGAGCTTTTCCAATATTTCTATGGAATGTCTCGGCAAGCGGGATTCTTTGGAAGTTGTGGTCTAAAACTCCACGACGGAAGTCGAGGGAGTATATTCAGAGTTTCACCCGTCTTCGTGGCGGGATGGAGGAAGAGGTGGTTTCTTTGAAAGTCACCTCGGAAGACACCCTCTCTTTAGTGGGAAAGGTGCTGAAAAGAAATCTTCATGGGATTCGATTCCTGAAGATATCAGCCGAATTGCCCCTTATGTTCAAGCTATCAAGGACTTGAAGAAGGAAGGGTTGATCGGATGGCATGTGGTGAAAGATTTCATCACACGCCAATTAGTCCTTTGAAGAAACGAGCATCCCTATGTGGATATACTGGGGCTAACAGACCCAACCGGGGACTACAACGAGGGTAAGTGAATTTTCGACTTAGCTCTCGGTTTGGTCTTTCTGTAAGTTGTTTAAAAGATGCCTTTATCTGTTTGAACAGATCTTTCACCAAATGAGATTGACGTTAGAGTCAAACTCGTTTGTGAGAAGTCTCCGCCACTTAGTGTGGCGGTTCCTAAAATCCTTTCGATCGTATCCGCAGAGGAAAGGATGGTTCGCCTAAAGGTAATCAAGAGTTGATTTTATCTTTAAGACTTTATAGTCGTAGAAAGAACTTACGACTAGAGAAATATTGTAGAAAAACTTACAACTTAGTCGTGATCGTAGGAAATCTTACTACGAGGAATGGTCGAGAAAAACTTACGATTTGATCTCGGTCGTAGAAAATCTTACGACCGCTTAGTAATTCTTCTCTTCTGCTTTTGCTTTACGAAAGTAGGCATGGAAAATCGTCGGGATGATGAAGAAGTCATCTCGATAACCATCGGTGCAGGGGTTGACAAAGGACAAAGGCTCGGCTCCTTCGTCCCAAGAGACGCCGACTTTTAAGGGGTGACGACAAAGGAGGGCGAGCTCGAGTTCTAGTCCTTCGACGGATCCTTTGCAAAGCTTGTGGCGGAACATAGCATGGCTGAAGCCGAGGCTAAAATAGTCAAGTGGAGGAGGTCGAGTAAATGAACCTCTAAAGCGCAAACCTCGCAAGGCCAAGGTACCCTTCTATTATGACAAAAAATCTTTCGCGGTTTACGCCACTCTGGTTTTGTTAAGCACTTGGAAAAGGAGAACGGAAAGATTTTATGTCTTTTGTGAAGGATAATACCGCTCGATGAGAGCCTATGGTGATGACAATCTTTGCTCTTGGAGTGGTCGAGACCGATCTCGGCCATCCAGAAAGTCGAGACCAGAGAGATGGTCCTCGTTCAAAATCCACGACCGACGTGGTCGTGGCTAAGCCCATTCTTCAACTCGAACTTCACCGTAGTGGTCGTGAGAGAAGAAGAAATCTTCCGCTGGGAAAGTGACTCCCAAATTCCTATTTAGGTCCAAGTGCAGAGGTATGTGAAATATACTAAAGTGTAAGAACGAAATTTACCTTTTTCCTTTTCACAACCTTGAATTGCTTTCCTTTTCTTTGTTTTTAGCCCGACTCCTTCAAATTTCCGAGAATGCTTCCGTTGAAAGCCTATTGCTACCTCTCCACCGGGAGAGACAACAAGGAAGTGGTCGAGGATCATCCTCGCCTGTGGTAGAGGAAGTCGTGGCGCTGAAGTGGTTACGACAACCAATGAGGTACTGTTGTACCCAAGAAGGTAAGCGGCTACAACCTCTCAAGTAGCAACAGTGACCACAGAGATGGTCGGAGACTCCAAGAAAGAATGCGACCATCGAGATGGTCGTGAAAGCTCCAACAACAAATGCGACTCTTCGAGGCGGTCGCCACGACCACCGAGATGGTCGTGGATAGAACAGAGGCACCGCGAGGCCTCTGGTCGATATGGTGGCGGTTCGTCCACCCGTGTCGAAAGGAGATCGCTGCGACGTTCCTCCGGTACCCAAAGAGAAACTTTACGTAATCGAAGAAGAAGAGTATTTCAACCTGCTACGACTTCTTTGGGCTGCTTCCATCGTGAGGGTCTTCGCTTTCAGATCTCACGACTGAGTCCCCCATCCCAACGATATTCCCAATAGAGGGGATACCTTTGATAATGAATGTCTTGAGAAGGTTTGGTGGGACCAAGTCACGAGGGTAGACAAGCTGAAGATCCCGGAGCTGGTTTACTCGATGTTTGCTCGATCAACCATGAATGTAAGTACTTAATCGTACTTATATATACAGGTATAATCTTCTCTTGTTTCTCACTGTCTTTTCATCTTGCAGAAAGCCATAGAGAGAGGCCAGCTGTGGACTGAAATTGCAGGCTCGTTCACTATCCCAGAAGCAAACCAAGCCCGTGTGGAATGGCAGGCGTTGCTCGCGATGTGCCACGCGTGGAGGACCTTCAAGAGCACGCTTGTCACGAAGTACGTGAACATGGGTCGGATGCCCTTCACGAAGTATCAATTCTTGTCACGGGATATATGGGATGACTTTGTGCGGATGAAGACGACGACCAAAGGAGCAAAGTGCGGCGCACAAAGCTATCCAGGCACAAAACACTCACCCCCACAAACTAGGTATCGTTGGGTACGCGGGTAAAACCACGGAATGGGCGACGCAGGACAAGAACGCAATCGGGCCATTTGCTGGGATCACAGACGAGTGTGCCCAAAGTTGGTTAAGAGCGAGGGCATTTGTCACGTCTTCAGGTGGCATCTCTTTCACAAACCCTGCAGACGAGGCAGTGTCCCAACATCTGGTAAATATGTCGAACTACCTAGTTGTTAATAAGTACATAACTTCATAGTGTCTATAATAACATAATGACCTCTTGCAGCATGCATTGACTACCAAATCTTTCCAAGGCTCCTTCGAAGTAGATAGGGAGAAGGATATACTATCTACGACCCTGGGAAACAAGGAGCACCTGAGTCGTACGCGAGGCGTTGGGGTTTACGTACCTTGGAGTGATAGATTCTGACACAACTCTGACACATATAGGAGTAGGAAGAGATCCAAGGCCGAGCACGACGCCCGGTTGGAACAGGCGCTTATTGCAAAATTTTATGGATAGATAACAAGATTGCAGGATCAAATGAATCAACTCCTCAACCAGTCGCAAGCCACCCTCGTTATTTTGGGAGCCAGTCCTCCTCAACGTCGGAGTAGCGTCGCGTCCACTCCAAATTCTGAACATGACGACGTCCAATTACCTATCGACGACATCAAGGTAATGTACATCTCTGGAATGCTCCAAAGATAGACCCATAGGATGCCTTAGCTAATTGCGTATTGTTTTATAGGAGCCGACGCCCCGCAAGCTCCAAGTGAGGATGGTTGGGTCCATTTCTATTGAGGCTGGGCGGGGGATGGTGTATCCACACTAGGAAGGGACAGTGCAACATAGTGCTCAACTAAGCGAGGTTATGCCAGGTCCAGTGGACATGGTACATGACAATTTCATGGTCGCCCTACCGAGATTTGCTCGAACGAAGACATTAGAACACTAGGGATGCCATGCACACTTTTATCCAATGGCCCAAGAAGGACATCGCCTTGGACCCAAAGAAGCCGCGATCTCGACACGACCATTCCTCTCCAACGGGACCTCGATGACTCCATCTCAACCTTCGCTTTAGAAGGCCACCTCATCGGTTCCGTGGAGAAGACGCCAAGGAACAAGAAATGCATGTTGTTGTATCGGCTCTCGAGTCGTCTCATAGGAAGACGTGTAGTGGGACAGTCGCTAAGGCTAAATCGAAATCAAAGAACATTAAGGCACCACCCAAGCCCTGGAAATACTCCATCGGAAGTCCGTTGGCCCTCGACACGATGTTAGCTCGCTACCGAGTAGGTTGCGGGCTTTGCATGCCTGGTACATGCGAAAGACCAAAGAGAGGGGGTGCGAAACTGGAATCACCATCAGATACACAAAGGAGCATTTCTTCCACGAGCCGGGCCACTTCGTCGTGGGCTTCAACGACATATTCGACCTATTCAATCTCGATGCCCTCGACGCCTCGTTTCTACGATGCTGGACACTGTAAGTGTGTACAATCAAGTTCTACATTCATGTAATACCAATAAATATCACAACTCATTGCTTATGTATAGATACATGATGAAAAATGCCTGGGGATGGCAAGAACCGGTGGGTTTCCTCGACCCACACGTGGTCTCTGAGCAAACCATCCTCGCAGACACATCCTACGTTGAGAAATACATAACAACGGGATTGCTTACTCAGGACGACAAGGACTACATACTGGTGCCCTACAACTAGAAGTAAGTGCTTCACTACTTGCTATACAAATTTTATTTGTACTTTATACGTAGCACGAGCTTAGGTTTAATGACTATAGCGACATACATGAGTAGGTACCACTGGATCCTTTTAGTCATTATACCAAAAAGGAACAAGGTAATATACCTTGATTCCCTACTCAAGAAAACACACGACTTCACCCTTGTGAAAATAATACTCGACGAGTATGCTCATTTCCTCCATACATAACTCTATTGTAGTCTTCCTTCATTTGAAATGGCCGAGGATAGCTTTTTGGAATCATGTAGGTCGTTCATCGCCTATGTTGCCGACAGAGGGGCGTACAAGGGATCGAGCGCCACACTGCAACACAGGATGCGATTTCCAGTACGTGCTACAACACAATAATCCTATATCATACTTCGTAATAATGCGTCTCGAACTGACTATACGTATATATGTAATTCTATTTTTGCAGTGCTGCCAGCAAAAACAAGATCACCTATGTGCATTCTACGTTTGCCATCATATGCAGCAAATCATAAGTGCTAAGATGAAGGATCCCGAGGTTTGTCAATCTTGAAATAATTATTTCCTAATTATAAATTTAAATATATATACTTACTACTTTACTCTTGCTAGTGACAGGACTTGAACATAGATTTAGATGCACTCGTTGTGAGAGAGATCTCGGAGGTTCGAGGGAAGCTCTGTGCCTTCATCAAGACAGAGATCATTAACGCCGACGGAGAGTTTCACTCCGTTGACACCTCTTAACCACCTTCAAACAATTGATTCAATTGTAACTATAGCGACAATACTTGAACAAAATCTTTTGTAATTGATTTTGAGTTGTAAATGATCACTTCGAGTTGTCAACAACTGATTATCTATGATGTATCTGTTATCTGCATGCTTGTTTTCAGAGGGCATGGCTAGCAATTCCTGAGGCTAGCCGAAAATCAAAAAAAATTAGATAGGTATAAAGAGCTATCACAGACGTTTTTTTTGTTAAAACCGTCTATGAAGGACTAGTATCACAGACGGTTCTATTTACAAACCGTATGTGAATGGCTAATACCGGCTGTGAAGGGCTAGTATCACCGATGGGATTTTTAGAGATATCACAGACGGTTTTTGGCGAAAACCATCTGTGATACTAGCCCTTCACAGACGGTTTTTGGTCGAAACCGTCTGTGATACTAGCCATTCACAGACGGTTTTAAAAAAAATCGTCTGTATTGTGCCTTAGCACAGACGGTTCAAAAACCGTCTGTGATAACCTACTGTTATCACAGACCACTACCAGAATCATCTATTTTCCAGAGTGTTCAGAAGTTTCGCGAGTGTTTTGAATAATACACTCGGTAACTTCCCGAGTGCCTTATGAAACACTCGGGGCGCGAATAAAACACTCGGGAAATTAACATTTCCCGAGTGTCCGATCGAACACTCGGGAAACTTTGACGGGAGCAACGGGGAGAACTGATTCCCCGAGTGTCGTTCGTTACAGACACTCGGGAGCTAAAAAAATAGGCCGCGCCATTTTTTCCCCCCACCACGCGCCCGTTTTTTCGCCCGTTTTCTAACTCCTAAGCCCGTTCTCTCCAATCCATCGCCGCCGCCTCCTCGTCTCCCCAATCCCCTGCGCATGCGTTCCCCTCTCCTCCCCCACGACCGGCGCCGCTCCCCATCCTCCGCCGCCTCCCCTCTCCGCCGCCTCCACCGCCGCCGTCTCCCCCTCCTCCGCCGCCTCCACCGCCGCCGTCTCCCCCTCCTCCGCCGCCTCCACCGCCGCCGTCTCCCCCTCCTCCACCGCCCTCCACTGCTGCTCCCCTCTCTGCCGCCGCCGCACCCGACGCCTCCCCCTCGTCTCCTCCCCCGATCGGCCGCCTGCCTCCCCTGTCCTCCTCTTCCTCCCGCCTGCCTCCGTCTCCCCCTCCTCCCCTCTGCATCCGCCTCCTCATCTGCCCTTGCCCGCGCCTCCCCTCGTCTCCTGCCGCCACACGACCCCGCCGCCCCCCCCAGTCTTTGCAGATCCCGCCGCCTCCCCATCCTCATCCTCCTTCTCCCTCGCCGATCCACCGTGATCCGCCGTCTCCCACTCCTCCACTTGCCTCCGGTCTTGTCGCTCCTCCTACTCCCATTCAGCAGTAGTATCATTAGATCGATAAGCCGCCGCCGCGCGTCTGGCCTTTCGGGCGAGATGCGGCGGGCGTCATCGCGCTCATTCTGTACAAGTTCACCACCACCATCGAGGCCGCGCTCAACTGGCAGACCATCTCCAACAACTTCTCGGTCAGCTCTTCGCAATCTTGTTCTTGTTGCTTCTTCATTCGTTGAGCACTAGCATTGGTGATAACAATACGGGAATTGGGTTATGCTGTGCCTGCATCTGTCTGTTTATTAAAGTGGTAAAATAAAGTAGGAATTATAGTGTTTCCTGGGAAATTTGCACAAAAAGGCAAATTTTACACTAGTTGTAACCTATGATGGGCACAAGAAGTGTTGTGCTTGTCATATTTGTGGGTGTTTGCAAGTCGAATTTGAAATGCACTCAGGCAGGATAGCATCTAGTTTACACATTTCCGCTCTTATGCATCCTGCACAACCATAAAGGGATCTTCCATTTCATGCCAATTTTGTAGCTAAGACGTAAGCTTACAAGGAAAAGATGACAAAGCCACTAAAAACATCCTTAGTTGTGCGATGCTTTTAGGAGTTAGGATGTCACGAACCTATGCATTAGAGATCTGATTAGTACTTGGAATTTGGAAACTGTTTATAGCATATCAAGTAGTATTCAGCATTGATGCATGAAAGCTTGACTCAGGGAGCAGTAATGTTTATTTGAGGAAATAAGCTATAGGGTTTTTCCTTCTTTATCTCCTAGGAAATAACATTGTTGGGGCTTGCAATAGTTTGATTATCATTAAATAGTCTTCTAAGGACACTCACAATCCATGGAATCTCTAGGTTGTATCTAAACATACAACGTCATATAGAAATAACTCTAGATACAACATTCCTAATGCATGGTATCTAGCAACTACCCCAGTCAATTAATTTCTTCCCTCCTACCCCACCTCCTCTCTCTCTCTCTCCTCCAAATCAATTAAACTTTCTTGATTTTCTCAAATGGGTTGTATCGTGCATGAGATATCACTCTACTCTCTTTCTTCCTTAACTCTCCTTCCACATCAGATTTTTGCTTAGTTGGCACTCCATAGAAACTGCTGATATCATTGCATGTCAAACCCCACAAAAAAAATTCGGTTGATAGTTGAAACAATATAATAGTTGTAATTAATTCAAACAATAACTAAAGTCTTCAAGTAATGTGCAATTGTGTTCGTTATCGGCATTGGGAGCAAGGCACAAATCGTGTCAGTGAATAGCAGAATGTTCACTGTTGATGCCAAATTTAGGGAAGAAAATTTGTTTCACTTCATAGTAAGGAAATTTTGCAATGCTAAGTACAGTTGGCAAACATTGTTTTTAGTTTGATGATATGATGCGTTACAGACATCTACCGTGGAAAAGCTTCACCAATTGATAAAACTTGATAGCTTGGGAAATCTGTATCATTAGAGTGCCAGCACTCATTGGTGTGCATGAATGATTGCATCAGGTCATCTGTTCTGGTTATTAGGTTGCAAGATGATTTTATCGATGAATATTTATAGAATTAGTGCCAATAGTATGTTGGTCGTATGTATGTGCCAGGGAGTGGCTGTGTGATGTGTGCCTTACAAATACTATCATATTGTGTTGCCGTTATTATTAGCAAAGATACTAGCTTCTAGCTTGTGAAGATACTAGCTTCTAGCTTGTGAAGTTCGCAAATATAGGACTCGCATTGGTTTGTTTGTCGTGCAAGGTGTCATTGATTCCATTTTAGACCCAATGCCTTGTAAATAGATGCTTGGTTGTGAACCATTCAAAATTTGTGGCGATCTATAGATATTGTCCATTTTAAAGGATTTTTTTGTTTTGTCTAAATTTCGATGCTTAAGTGCCGATTTTGTCCTAATATAGCTCATGGTTTTCAATACAGTCCCTAGTCAGTAGATACTACAGTTATTTGAGGCTTGATTGTTTTGGTGCTTGCCTCTGAAGGTCTTGCCGCCTCCGCCGAACGCCTCCACCGACACACAGCTGCAGCCATCTTCCCCACCGCAGCTCCCTCAGCTCCAAGAAGTACTGTAAGGTAATGGATAAGTGGAAAAAGAAATAAAGTTTGCTTATTTTCTTTTGTGTTGTCCATTTATGGTGGATTGATATGTTGTCATTACAATGCTACATTAACATATTAATAAATAATGATATTCATTTATAATGGTATTCATATATATTGAAAGAAAGTGCTTTTATTCTCTGTTGATCATGTATATTGTTTTCATGTCAATCTGTTTTAGTGTACATATATAGGGCATGCATCCTATGGTAGCTTGTAGCTAGCTCTGTAGTTGTAATTTATTATATAAATAAAAGTTGGATTAAAATATGCATTATGTTTTGCACACTAGGATGGCTGAGGATCGTAGTTGGATGTACACCGGGCGAGAGCGATGGGTGATTGTAGCCAAGAATGGATGGAAAAGTCGATGATTTTGTGGATCGAGCATTTGCTAGGAGTAATGGATTTGGTGTGTTGTGCCCTTGTTCTCGTTGTTCAACACACGCCACAAATGAGGGCAACAATGATCGCACACTTGTGCAAGTACGGATTTAGGGCAGGCTATACCGTGTGGGTCTATCACAATGAGTCACAACGAAAGCGCATCGATGTGCTAAGAGAAGAAATGGACGATGGCGGCCACAATGAGAGTAGGATAGAAGACATGCTAGATGATGTGCGTCATGCATATGGGCCACTGGCGAGGAAGAACCGAGCTCGCAACAAGGGCTTTCTTTGATATGTTGTCTGCAATGAGTCAACCACTTCATGGGCAAACACAGTGTCCCAACTAGATGCCATCACACGACTACTTGTCTTTGTCAAGTCTCGATTCAAAGACAAGCATTGCTTGCTTTGATGCATTCTAAAGCGTGTTTAGCACCCTTCTCCCGTGATGGTCACAAACTGCCCGCTAACTTGTATGAGGCCAAGAAATTGATAAGCACTCTAAATATGCCATATGAGAAGATAGATGTTTGTCCAAATCCTTGCATGCTATTTGGGAATGAGAATGTGGACAAAGATCACTGTGATAAGTATGGTGAGTCTAGGTTTGTTGAGGTTGACTCCGGTGATGGTCAGAAGAGGCAGCTTCCTATTGGCAGAAAAATACTTCGCTATCTACCATTTGTGCCACGAATCCATCGGTTATACATGTTTGAGGTTTCTGCCAAACAAATGGTATGGCACAAGTATGGTCGTCGGTACCATAATGACAAGATGGTCCACCCAGCTGATGGTGAAGCATGGAAGCAATTTGACCGGGACTATGTAGAGTTTGCCGCGGAGCCTCGGAACGTTCAAATTGCAATTGCAACTGATAGGTTTAACCCATTTGGTATGGGGGCTGCGCCATACAGCTGTTGGCATGTGTTTGTCATTCCCCTTAACCTCCCACCCGGCGTTTGCATGCAAAAGCAGTACATATTCCTTTCCTTGATAATCCCTGGTCCTGAATACCTAGGGAAGAATATGAGTGTATTCATGGAGCCGATGGTGGATGAATTGTTACATGCTTGGGAACAAGGCATAGTGACATATGATCGGGCATTGAAACAGAACTTCACCATGCGGGTCGCGTACCACACATCCATGCATGACTTCCGTGTCACGGATATTTTTGCGGTGGTGTGTACATGGGAAGATGCCATGCCCAATCTGCGGGAGACGCTATGCGTGGTCATGGCTAAAGCATGGTCGCAAGCACTCCTTCTTCGATTGTCATCGTCAATTCCTTCCAATTGACCACGAATTGAAGTGACACAACCGGATTTAGGGCCAATATTGCTATCCGCATGGACCACCACATCGTCTGGCGGTGAGGAGGTTCGGTGCGGCTAGATGCTTTGAAGCCTCTTGATGATGGTGATGGGTTCGAGAAATATGGCGAGGAGCACAATTAGACTCACATTCCAAGTTTGTGGCGGCTACCATACTTCCATAAGCTCATTCCTCCCCATAACATAGATGTAATGCAAAATGAGAAGAATGTTGCAGAGGCCATATTTAGCATATTCTTTGACATTCCAGACAAGACGAAGGACAATGTGAAGGCTCGCCTTGATCGAGGAGCTTTGCAATGTGCCCTCTCTGAATATGAGCCATAAGCCGCCCTTCGCAAGTGGGAGAAGCCAAGAGCTAGTTATTGCCTAACTAGGGTTCAGAGGAAGGAGATTTTGGAATAGTTTGAGACCTAAAGTTTCTGATGGGTATGCAAAGAAATCTAAGAAGAGGAGTGAATTTAGCTACCATGCGCATCAATGGCCTAAAGAGCCATGGCTACCACATATTCATGGAACACCTTTTGCCTGTGATGATTCATGGCTACGTCCCCGAGTGTGTTTGGCAAGTGATGACGGAGTTGAGCTTCTTTTATCGACAGCTATGTGCGAAAGAGATAGATCCCATGGTAATGTCAACTATGGAGCGTGAAGTACCTGTGTTGCTTTGCAAGTTGGAAAAGATCTTTCCACCGACTTCTTCAATCCAATGCAACATTTGATTCTCCATCTCCCTATGAAGCTAGGATGGGGGACCATGCAAAACCAAAGGATGTATCCAATTGAGAGGAACAAAAGGAACTACGAGGCAAAGCAAAAATCGATCGCGTGTTGAAGCATCCATAGCGAGGCGCACATAATTGAGGAAAGTTCCCATTTTACATCAATATACTTTGTCGACAATGTTCGTGACGGTGCACAATCAAACCTCACGATACAATATTGGCATCCCTCAAAATAATTGCCAACTTAGCCTCTTCACCGGAAGAGGTGACACTTCAAGCGGTGGTACTCCCAAAGTTTTATCGCGGGATGAGTGGTTGACTGTGATGTTGTATGTCTTTACCAACCTCTCCGAAGTGGATGATTACATTAGGTATGCAACAATTATTTTTTTCCCAATAATTGATGCATGAGTGTTTTAATCTACTTGTCTTGTTGCCTATAGGGAATTTGTTAGGAGCGAGTGGAAGCAACGTCGAGACTCATCCAAAAAACAAATTGAGACCCTTCTTAGGAAGGGTGCTGGGAATTGCAAACCGAATTTCCCGACTTGGTTCTATCAGAAAGTAACTTCTCTATTAGCTAGTCCCCCTTGCACATAATATTTACTAAGTAAAGAGGAACTAATACATGAAACCCATTCTATTTATGTTGTAGAGTTTGAAGGACAAGTCTATAAGCAGCGAATTGAGGCAAGTTGTTGAAGGATGCCACACTCGGGTGCTGTCCTATAGTACCTACGATGTGAATGGGTATCGCTTCCGAACATCGACACATGAGAGGGAACGGCCTAATGCAACAACAATTAATAGTGGATTAGTGACTATAGGACAAGATGGGAGCAATACACCTGTTGAATACTATGGAGTAATTGAAGAAATAATTGAACTATATTTCCATGGTAGCAAACCTCTCAAACTTATGTTATTCAAATGTCATTGGTTCCATCCGCTTAGGGAGTCGACGATACATCACTTGGGCTGGTTGAAGTTGCACATCAATCAATCCTACCAGGCAATAACCCATTTATTGTAACTCAGCAAGCCACCCAAGTATACTACATCTTGTACCCATGCAAAACTATCAGTAGTCTAGTGGATTGGTGGGTAGTACATAAGGTGCAACCATATGGTAAACTACCTACCCCTAGTGAGCAGGACTACAACATGGAGACCAACAATGGTGTTGGCCTATTCTTTCAAGAAGATGGGCTACCAGGGACTTTTCAAATAATAATTGGGGAAGAGGACGATCACATAGATGATATTCAAATTGATGTCGATGAAGTTGTAAACCAAGAGGACTTGGAACTACTTAATCGCTTAGACATTGATGGCACCGAAGGGGATGAGGTTGAGTCAACACCTCATGATAGTGACGATGACTTTTTAGAGGGCCCATCCGCGGAGGATCCCATTGTAGACGACTACTTCTAAGCACGATTTTGTACGTCTTCCATCTATTTGCTGCATGTTTTTAATTTTTTGTATGAGCTTACTTGATTACGTTATATTACATTTTTCTATGAGCTTACTTGATTACACTATATTACGTCTTTCTATGAGCTAACTTCATTGCGCTATATTAATTGATTTATTTAATTTCATTTCATTTCAGGACACCAAAAAATGAGTGGCGTCAAAGAGGCAGCATACTCTAGTCGAGGCAGATGCTTGTTTTCCAAAGTGGCAGCAACATGTGATGGAGGCAGAGGGGCAGCCGCGGCCACTCGAGGAGGCAGAGGGGCAGCCGCGTCCCCTCGAGGAGGCATAGGGGCAACCGCGGCCCCTCGATGGGGCAGCGGGGGGTCTACCTCTAGTAGATCAGGGCTCAGACCCCGCAGCCTCGCGTCTTGATGATGTAGAGGATGAGCACCACGAGGCGGAGGATGAGCACCATGAGGCGGAGGATGAGCACCACGAGGCGGAGGCAAGATTACAAAGACAAGAATTTTGGTTGCGAGGACTGCGAACTCCTGACGACCAACCCGAGAGGAGGAGAAAACTGTCATCATTCCTGTTGGTGACACGTAAGTCACTATTTACACTTTCACTAATTTAGCCCACTTACTTGCATACCTCAAAAAAACTAATATGCAGGCAATGGCGAGAAGAAGGCGGGGGTGACAAATGTAGACTTCGAGCATAATTGGCGTGTTGATTCGATGGCACTTCCCTGGCTTGGCCACCTACAAAGGAAGGCGGGAGCCTGCATGGACATGGTGCCACTACAAGGTCATTGAAGATACCGCCATGTTGAAGGAGAAATACAATTTGACAACCTGCTTTTACGTGGGTGGAGGAAAGTTTTGGGTAAGTGATGAATATTTTGAATGTTCATTTTGTGGATGAGGTTGGTTATTGTGTGTACTCAGAGATGATGATAAGTAACTTCACAGTTCATTCTCACATTAATAATGGTCATTAAGCTCCAAACATTTGAATGCTATTGTTGAGCCTAGTTACTAATTGATAAAATCGCCACTTGATAAAATCGAAGTAAGTTCAAGACAATTGTACCATTGTATACAATGCATGGATATATTGTGTATATATGCACATTAGTGTCAGTGATTAGCTAAGCACTGCACTGGTTGGCTAGGATCCTCAAATAAATGATGTTTTCATGTCTCAATTGCCTGCTTAATTTGTTTGTTTTCACTCAATTCTCAATAAACAAAACATACTAATATATGTTGGTTTATCAACTGAAGATGTTAAAGAAAGCATCCCTGTATTTAATATATCGTGTTTATTTATATTCGACCCTTTAAAAATTGTATATGCTTATCAGTAGTCTGTTTTCACATATTCTTTTTGCCAACATATGATTTGCAATTACCATACCTCCGTAATGTGTTAATGCACTCTCTTGCATAGTATTATTGTTAGAAATAATGAAGATATTGTCAGCTCCACGGTCATTGTGTGTATCTCTAGATTTTGTATAACATTTGATCAATTTTATGAACAATTTTCATACCAAGATGTGTACTGACTCCTAAACATAGCATTTGGTCTAATAACAAAAATACCAAGAGTCTCCGTGACATCTTTGAATTTGATTTACAAACTACTACGGTAGCTTTCCGAATAACTTTATTATATTGTGAACAAAATGTATGTCTGAGCATTATTAATTACTTGGATCTTTGGTATTTTACTACATTGGTATGCACAAAGGCTAATCTTACACATTTATTTGTTTCCAATATATGCTTGGGATTGTAGTGGTGGTTTAGATGAAATTTGAGGGGTGAAGTCGATTCTAGGAGTGTCTTTGCGTAATTGTGTTAAGAAGTCGATGCCACAAATGATCTCTGGCTAACGCATCCAAGCGGTGATATATTACTACACACAAGTCATTGGACAGCACATTCGTAGGGCCGAGGCTTGCCAAACGCATATCACTTTGGACGAGTACATGCAGGTAACCAACTGTACAAACAATGTCCTTGATTACAATCAATTCTAGTTTATTCATATTTAACACTTGGTTAATTTAGGCAATACCTTGGTGGGCCCTTAAGTGTGAAGATGCATGGCAGCAGATTGCCCAAGAGAGGTGGTGCAACGAACGATGGTTAGAGGACTCTTGTCTTTGCTAGAGAGCGAGAGATTGTTGATGGACGGGCAAACACATCGTCAAGGCGGCTCCCCATGGCTCGTTACAAGAAGAACTCGGTAGGTCAACATGTTCATATTGATTGTATGTTGCGAGATACATATTTATTGACCGTCGTGGTTTTTTTGTGAGGAAAAGAAGAAGCAGAGGACCTGCCTCTCGATATGGAGGCATATGTAGAAGCTAGGAGGGTGATCGGAGGGCACCTTGTGCGACCAAATAGCAAGCAGAGAACTTGGTGCGATTTCGATCATTTTGTCCCCGATGATTTTCACTCCCGATGATTTTGTCCAATAGGCTGCATATCTTGATCTTTGCTAAGGAGATTCATGGCCCGGACTACGACGTCATGAATTCACCACTAGACGCGATCACAGTACAAAATCGAAAGGGAAGAAACATGATCGTTTCTTCATGGGTGCCGCTACATTAGCACACCGACAACCCTCTCGGAGGTCCGATCCACGAGTGCTGCATCAACGGATGAAGTACACCTTCAAAGTCGACCGCGACCATCACATGGGATATATTCTCGTGTTTCGAGCTTGTGCAAATGCTGACAGAAATTGAGGCTAGGCGTTGGTTGGAGCAAATGCTCCTACAGTTAGTTGGAGCGTGGTAGTACAATAAAATATATATATATATATATATATATATATATATATATATATATATATATATATATATATATTCGCTTTGGCTAATGTATGGCAATGTGCAAACAAATATCACGAGCACTCGGGACCGGGACTCGACTTAATGGCCCTCCACCGGGGAACCATTGCCTAACTTATCTCTCGGGTTAGTAATCATCTTGATTATTATATTGTTAGTCTCTTATAAGTGCTTGATTCAAGATATTGAAATGACATGCAATGTAATTATTGGTCGCTCATGCAAATTTCTTATAATGCGATTTCTTATGAAAATGTAGGAACAGCGGGATCGCTTGCTTCTCGCTAATCTCAAGATCTTTGGTGCTAATGTTGAAGATCATGTGAATGCATCCATCGCCGAGAGGCCACCACCAGGTGCTTGCTATTTTCATGATTTACTAAAAGGATACCAATATTAGAAAACATTCACAATCAGGTGCTTGCTATAAAATGGATAAAAATGGCTACATATATAACTAATTCACTATATCTATATCATAAATTCTTTTGAAATGTGTCAACATATAATAATTTGTATGTACACTCCTTTTTATGAATTTGATGATAAGTGCTTGAGACATAAATGTTGATCAGTAGTTCACAATGACAAAACATTGAGAGTTGGAGTTTAACATTTTTAGCACCTGTGCTTTTCATGTTCTATATTGTTAGGTGCTAATAAGCACGTCAACATATGAATTTGGCAGAGCTTTTAAAAGGTACATCATATAAGTGGATACCATGCATGTAATTATATATCTAACAAAATATCACTCCTCGCACCTCTTAATTAAGTCCATATATAGTTTCAGCTCATTCCTTTTTACAGTAGTACATCATTATACTAAAATTTCTCTTGCATGTACTGTAGATGACATAAGTAAATGATCAATTAGGCCACAAGCTAGCTGGCCCACACCACAGGCATGCCCTTAACTGATTTGCCATGTTATTATGTTGCTCATCATGATTTAAAGGAATTTTTTTGCTTTGTCAATAGTTTGGTTAATTATCTTTTCATGTAATATCAATTCCTTACTTTTGTTGTAAGATGGCACTAATATTAAGTTTTGATGTATCTGCAGAACTCGCAAAATGATGCTTTTTTGCACAGAAGATTGAAGCAGGAAATTCTGTGTATGCAAATGATTGCAGTGATACTTGCTTTTGTTTGATGTATATAAGACTATGAAATTACTATTTGGAACTGTTATGTGTATCATGCCTTATGTTTACATTTTCGAACTTGAACTTGAATGTTGTGAGCTCGGGAACTGTTATATGTATCATGTCTTTTGTTCGATCTTTACATATATATACATATATTGTGGAATGGATGGATGGATGGATTATTTGATTGCTGTGGAATGGATGGATTATTTGATTGCTGTGGAATGGATGGATGGATGGATTATTTGATTGCTGTGGAATTGCTGTGGAATGAATTTTTATTGAATTTGTGAAAAATGGGTTTGTGCTATTGTGTCGGTTTCCCGAGTGTCAAAACGTTCCCGAGTGTCGACACTCGGGAACGCGACAAAAAAATTTCCCGAGTGTCGACACTCGGGAAATTTTTCCCCGTGGCAATTTCTTGCCGGATTCGTCGAAAGCTTTCCCGAGTGTAATCCCGAGTGTCGACACTCGGGAAATCGACCAAACATTTTCCGAGTGTCGACACTAGGGAAATTTTGCCCCGTGGCAATTTCCTACGGGATTCGTCGGAAGCTTTCCCGAGTGTAATTTTTGCCATGCACTTGGAAAAAATCGACACGTGTCAATTTTCCCTGGGTTCATCCGTCAAACGTTGGAAACATTCTCGAGTGTTTCTTCAGATATTCCCGAGTGTCAACACTCGGTAAAGATTCCCGTTACGGGTGGAGAAGCCGTTGAGGACGGTTTTCTCCTGAGTGGTTTACTTTCCCAAGTGTATATGTATACACTCGAGAAAATAATAGTTCCTGAGTGTAACACTCGGGAAAATGTTTGTACCCCGACTAATCTATCCCGAGCGCTATTTCCCGAGTGTTGGTTGTCGGGAAAAACTCTCCTGAGTGTTTTTCCTATTTTCCCGAGTGTTTTTGGCACTCGGGAAAAACCGTGTTTCTGGTAGTGGACATACAAATTCAGACAGTTCAAAAACCGTCTGTGATGATGGTTTTGAACCGTCTGTGATGACCCTGTTTGTACTAGTGTATATTTTTTTGAAAGGCTATAGAATTAGATGACAAATACAATATATTGCCGTATCTTGCCATGAAATTACGCGGGAAATTCTACTAGTTAATATAACATGCAAGCGTGATACATAGTATTTATGAACAGTTTATACTCCATCAAACTAAGAGGGGAAGAATGTTGCTTTGTCTTCCGTGCTACTTTGGAAATGGGTTGTTGAGTTGCATACACAAACTCACAAAAAAAATTGAAGTAGTTAGAGAAATATGCAGTCTTACTCATACTTTAAGAATAGCCAACCTCGGAAAACCAGTCTAATTTGTCAACTGAAACAGTGAAACGTTGCATGCATCTATATATCCTAATAGGCAAATCGCAAATAGCATGTTTGTCAGCCTGTGTACTCCAACTTACGAACAGTGAAATGGAAAAACTAGGAAAGTGTCATTTTCCGATGTTAGTCGAGCACTTTTCTTTATATATGACATACATATAAATCGATTGTATCAATCCATCGTCATTAAGCAGTTCGCATGTCATACATACTCGCAAACAGAGAAAAGCGCGGCACAACCTTCAGGGTGCAATGCTAGATACAAACGTATACATTCCATGGCAACGACAGAGTATTAGTTTTTCTGTCGAGTTTTTGGGCTCAAGATGACACAGATCATACCAAGGCGTACTAGTATATGTTATACTTCAGATGTCATCTTGCAGTTGAAACTACTACCGGAATGCAGATACATTTGTCCATTTGCTCACTAGTTGTTCCTAGAGCAGGTACGCAGGATTAATAAGTATTAAGTTATCACGGAGAATATTTTTCCTCCAACAGCCGGTGCCGGAGCTACTGACGCTTCTCTTGTCCCTGTCGATCAAGTACTATATACATCATCGTGCAGTTCTCATTGGTGTTTCCTCTGAACAGAGCATTCTTTCCCTTCAACAAATGGATCCCAGTTGGGGCTATCAATTATACGCCCTATATATGATATCTATATGACTTCACTCAACATAAATTTAAGTTATTAGGCAGAAGTATATCGGAAATTTGTAATTCTGAATGCTACTAAGCTTTCACTTTCCCGTGGTAGGTAGGGGAATCTCCATTTTTCTGTTTATGTCTACAAACAACCCGTGGTACTTAAGGTACCTTGTTCGTTTGAAGGTCTAAAAAATCTCACAATAATCCTTAAATAAAAAAAAACGATCTTAGAAATTCTCTTATTAATCGAGAGAAAAAGAGAAAATCTACACCACTAATTTTTGTGGGGCCAAAATATAATGGTACAAATTAATCATATATAGATATTACAATTGTGTAACAAATACAACTATATTTTTGAAAGGCTATAGAATTAGATGACAAATACAATATGTTGCCGTATCTTGCCATGAAATTACACGGAAAATTCTACTAGTTAATATAACAGGCAAGCATGATACATAGTATTTATGAACAGTTTATACTCCATCAAACTAAGAGGGGAAAAATGTTGCTTAGTCTCCCGTGCTACTTTGGAAATGGGTTGTTGAGTTGCATACACAAACTCACAAAAAAATTGAAGTAGTTAGAGAAATGGGAGTGTCTATGTTTCAGGTGATTGAAATTTCTTTATTCATCAGTCATCTTTTTTCACCGTTGGATCAATATTCTATGGGCCAGATTGTCTCTTTCTAAAATAGACAAAAGTATTACAAGAAAAATACAAAAAATAGAAAAAAAATTCTAAACTAGACAAAAGTAAATCTAAGTGAACCCTACAACCCTATAAATACAAAAAAGTACAAAAACAAATTAAAAAATACAAAAATAAATAGAACTAAAAGTTACAGTAGAGTTGTACTAAAATTGCACATCACTTGGTACTGCAATTTTAGATTTAGTACCGTGCAACTGTAGGTGACTGGTGGATAAGAAAATTTCAGGCAACTAAAAATTAGCAAATCCGTAAAGAAATATGCAGTCTTACTCATACTTTAAGAATAGCCAACCTCGGAGAACCAATCTAATTTGGCAACTGAAACAGTGAAACGTTGCATGCATCTATATATCCTAATAGGCAAATCGCAAATAGCATGTTTGTCAGCCAGTGTACATATTTTGACCATATGGTGCTTACATGAGATACAACACTATGAGCAACACAGGAACTGATTTATAAAGGAATATTAAAAACGAATTTAGATGCACAAGAATAATAGACAATGAAGCTAAAAGTAAAGCCTATCGCACATTGAAGCAAGGAGAATATAGACCAGAACCCATTATAGCAGTACATTAGAAAGAAAAAAAAGTGTAACAGGACACAAGCAATTGCACATTTACATCAGATCACACTCCTTTACATACATTCCAAAACATAAGAAACTAGACTATCCAACACGTCTTCTTAACACCACCTTATCATCAGAGGAAAAAAAGGCCAGAGATTTCTTAACAACATCATATTGCAAGCCACATTTGTCTATCTTATACCCCATTAACCTACAGAAAAACATTTAGCAATTATAAATAAAACAGACCAAGGAAAAAAAAAGCACGAAATGGAACATGATAATTTTGTAAAACAAAGTCAAGTAGTAACTCGCTAGTCATAAATAGTAACTAGTCTATGCACATACCGAACATGGATATTGGCAAAGTCGCTTTGCAAAAAAGTTTCTTGAAGGGGAACAAGAGGGTCCCACATCTCCAAAAACTTCATAGCACACACGCCAGCATCATCCCTATAGAAAAAGAAGAATTATCAAAACATAAGGAAAGTAAAAATGAGTGACATGACATAGGGATAATTCAAACTAAAATAAACGGAAATTTTTTATTTGAAATCTAAAATCTAACTATAGATTCTGAAATGATGACAAAAACCTAACTATCGAATCAGTTTTATCGGCTAAATCTAAAATCTAACTACAGAACCTGAAAATCTTACATGACAACCAATAAGTATGAACAAAAAAATCATCACAAGACAAAACGATGCATCAATTTAACATTTGAAGAATTAGATCTTGCACAATACATAGCCTCGATACAACAAAAGAAGATAGACTGCAACGTTTGGATTCATACAACAAAAAGAAAATCACGATCCACAAAGGGGAATCGGACAGGGAAGCAAATCTAATAGTACTCACACATCAGCACACACAGTACTTACACACATCCACAATCCAAACGGTTGTGTAGCTATACTTATCATTTCCACAAATGGCTTTAGTAATAGTTCCTATAGTGATGGCTCATGATTTTGTTTTACCTTTCACCAGCTTGATAGTTGCAGACCTGCACTGAATCTCTCAAAGTCTTCAACGCAGGGACATGCATATTGACGGTTTATACAAAGGACAATGGAGGAAATCAGAAATTCATCGATTAATTTCATAGGAAAATATAAACAGAAAAACAACACCTGTAGCTATGTGCTGAGTGTAGAAAGTAGGAAAGTATGATTATTTAGTGTCAATTAGAGGCGTGGTTATGATAATTTAGGGCCAAATTAGAGCGTGGTATACTTTATTCATACAAATTGGAAATTGGAACAAAACAACAAATTTCCTAGCCAGAGTACCAACAGTGAAACAAAATTTTCTTCTTGGGTGATGGAACCACAATCACCCATGAACTCTACAATCGTTGATTAATAAAACTATCATCAAGACAGAGACTGATCCTGAAGATAAGCATTCACCTACTAGTCAATTTGCAAACCCAATTGCCCAAATCACTTTGGGGGGTCCCCATCAAACTAATCAGATTAACTAATCAAGTTGCAAAATTACAAGGAGCCTAAGCCTTGAGTTATCACCACACCAGTACAAATTTTACAGCCCTAGGAAACAATCCAAACAGGGAACAACTAGATCCAATTACACGGGGGATCTTTTACAAACCCTAGAATAAGAACACCAAAATGAGTCTAAAAAACACACCTCAGGCTCGAAGCAAAATAAAAACAGCTGAGGACCACCCAAGAATCTCACGACAAGCACATCTCGCCAGAAAATAGATCATACCTTCTGAAATATCCCCACTCCAGTCGCCGCAACTCTGCCAATCAAGGACAAGTACAAGCAATGTAAGGCAGATCGCAGCTAACAGCAAGACGCCAAACCCGCCGGTCACCATCGACAACTACCAAGTCTCATCTCTATTTCTCCCCATCGCTTCCTCTGATCTCTCACTCCATCTTCCCTCTCAGAGTTTTAGTACACAGAGCGACGTGAGCGTATCGAAAAAAACGAAAGGGATGAGATGCCATGTCCTAATGGGGTGGAATGGATGACTTGCGGACTTGCGGGTTGGGTTTGCGCAGACACACACCCAATAAAAACAAACAAGCCCGAAAATCACCTCACAATGCACAGATCTCCAACAGCATCTGATGACCCTAAAAATCGACTGAAAGATAACTAATTTTCAGGCAACTGAAAAATAGCAGCTCCGTAACGTTTATTACTGTCCGTCGAGAAACGATTGTATTTCTCACGTCTACAGCAAATAGACTGTTTCACCAAATTGCGTTGAGATATATAGCGAAGCCCATGCTAGGCCTTGACCGCCGGTGCATGTACTTGCAGCGCTTGCTTGCTTGCAATGCTGGCTACGGACTCATATAATGCCATCATGCACTCCTACCTTCCACTGTTCTGAAGGATTTCTTGTGGTGTTTGCTTCCTACCTACTCGTATCCCCCTTTGCACCATACCTCCGTGCTGTGGTATAGCAGAGGAGCGTTTGTTGTTGCAGAAAGTTCACTGAGGAAACATATGTAAATCTATCTAGCTTTCTAGTTGTTGCTGGAGGTTTAACGAGGACACACGTTTTAATTAGGCCGGCCTCCTTATGTTCAGCTTCAGATATCTTCTGGCTCAAAAACACGCTTCAGTGAATTCCTATTGCATGACCCCTAGCGGGCTTTCGAACATATAGTCCTGGAGTAACTTCAATCCCTTCATGCTCACTAGTTGTTCCTAGTGCAGGTACGCAGGATTAATAAGTGATCACGGAGAATATTTTTCCTCCAACAGCCGGTGCCAGAGCTACTGATGCTTCTCTTGTCCCTGTCGATCAAGTACTATATACATCATCGTGCAGTTCTCATTGGTGTTTCCTCTGAACAGAGCATTCTTTCCCTTCAACAAATGGATCCCAGTTGGGGCTATCAATTATACGCCCTATGTATGATATCTATATGGCTTCACTCAACATAAATTTAAGTTATTAGGCAGAAGTATATCGGAAATTTGTAATTCTGAATGCTACTAAGCTTTCACTTTCCCGTGGTAGGTAGGGGAATCTCCATTTATCTATGTCTACAAACAACTCTAGGTACTCAAGGTACTCGTTCGCTTTGAAGGTCTAGAAAATCTCACAATAATCTTTAAATCAGAAAAAAACGATCTTAGAAATTCTCTTATTAATCGTGATCAGAAAAAGAGAAGATCTACACCACCAATTTTTATGGGGTCAAAATATAATGGTACAAATTAATCATGTATAGATATTACAATTGTGTAACAAATACAACTATATTTTTGAAAGGCTATAGAATTAGATGACACATACAATATGTTGCCGTATCTTGCCATGAAATTGCGCGGGAAATTCTACTAGTTAATATAACAGGCAAGCGTGATACATAGTATTTATGAACAGTTTATACTCCATCAAACTAAGAGGGGGAAAAATGTTGCTTAGTCTTCCGTGCTACTTTGGAAATGGGTTGTTGAGTTGCATACACAAACTCACAAAAAAATTGAAGTAGTTAGAGAAATATGCAGTCTCACTCATACTTTAAGAATAGCCAACCTCGGAGAACCAGTCTAATTTGGCAACTGAAACAGTGAAACGTTGCATGCATCTATATATCCTAATAGGCAAATCGCAAACAGCATGTTTGTCAGCCTGTGTACTCCAACTTACGAACAGTACGAAATGGAAAAACTAGGAAAGTGTCATTTTCCGATGTTAGTCGAGCACTTTTCTTTATATATGACATACATATAAATCAATTGTATCAATCCATCGTCATTAAGCAGTTGGCATGTCATACATACTCGCAAACAGACAAAAGCGCATCCAGCCATGCACAACCTTCACAGGGTGCAATGCTAGATACAAACGTATACATTCCATGGCAACGACAGAGTATTAGTTTTTGGGCTCAAGATGACACAGATCATACCAAGGCGTACTAGCTAGTATATGTTAAGTAGTACAAGTTTTTGTAGCATCAAGCCGTAGCCGAAGGATAGTACTATGCATGCCGGCGTACCAACCATGCATGTGCCTTTCTGAATTCTGATCGCTTGCGTACGTTTCACTCCCCAGCCCTTTCACCAACTCCACATTGGCACTACTGACATGCATATTCCCTATTCCATAATTCCATCTCTATAAATAGGCATGCACAACTCGAGCTCTCAACACAACAACAACAAACACAAGAGCTAGCTAGCTGCTCACGAGTAGTGTTCTAGTTACAGTATATATCATTAGCTGCTTAAGCTGCAGTAAAGGGTTGCACTGATAACAATGCAAGGCCTCACGGCATCTTCCAAGCTTAGTTTGATCGTCGTTGTGATGTTTCTGCTCGGCTTGGCGGGCGTTGCCCATGGCCGCAAGAGGCTCGTCTCGAGCTACGACGAGCCGTGCAAGAAGATGACGCTCTACTACCACGACATCCTCTACGACGGCGGCAACAGCACGGCGAACGCGACGTCGGCGGCGGCGACGAAGCCGACGGCGCTGAGCACGTCGCACGTGAGAAACGGCACCTACTTCGGCATGCTGGTGGTGTTCGACGACCCGGTGACTGAGGGGAAGGAGCTGCCGGCGGCGGGGGCGGAGCCGGCGGCGCACGCGCAAGGGTTCTACTTCTACGACAAGAAGGAGTCGTACAACGCGTGGTTCGCCTTCTCCATCGTGTTCAACTCCACAGCGCACAGGGGCACGCTCAACCTAATGGGCGCCGACCTCATGGCCGAGAAGACGCGGGACATCTCCGTCGTCGGCGGCACCGGTGACTTCTTTATGGCGCGCGGCGTCGCCACGCTCCGCACCGACGCCATCGAGGGCTCCTTCTACTTCCGGCTACAGATGGACATCAAGCTCTACGAGTGCTACGTCTGATACAATAAGATGGTAGTACACACACCGACACGTGTGCTTCCTGCTCTAGCCGTTCATAGGGTCTTACTACTAATTACAAGTTCTATTTACACTTTTATTTACAGTGCTATATTGTTTGTTTCGATGCATCCTGCCGTGATGGGGTTGATTAATTATATTTATATGCATGCGTAGATGGATTGCGTGTCATTGTATCAGGTTTTCATTCATTCTATAAAGAGGCAGAGCGGGCTTCTGAGTTTGATATACTACTGAAAATTGTTGCTGTTGAAAATTATTCACCCATGTAGCTTCTCTTCAGGAAATATACTATTGAGGTGCTAAGTTCTCTACTACATGGACTGTTCAACTGCTGGGTCATATCAGCAAATTAAATCTAAGTGCCTAAAACGATTATTTCAAAACGAGCACGGATATGTGACAAAGTACACATATAAATGTCGCCAGATTCAAACATACAATACAAAAGAATGGCTGAACCGCTGAAGCACATAACCCATTAAACGTACAAGACTGCCAAGATCGCTTTACGTCGACGATAAGAAGCAAGCTTATTGATTTCATTCCGGTACTGACCGGAATAGCAGGTACTAGTTTGTAGAAAGCCCTCACCCATTGGTGTGAAATTATTCAAAACCACTGAAACACCTGCAAAATTTCAAAAATTTCAAATTCAATTTGAGTTTGATATGAATCTCATTTTCAACTCCAGTTTAGCAAAATTCAACCAAAACCATCCCAAAACCAAATCCCGCTTTCCCTTTCCTCCCTTCCGCTTTCTCCTCCCCGGTCGCGCCATCGCCCCAACCCGCCTCCACCCCGTCGCCCAGCCGTGCGTCGCCATGGGAGGCGTAGCCGCCACCGCCTCTGGCCGCTACTCCACGCCAAAGCCGCACCAGTGCGCCGCCACCTCGCCGCGCCACCTCCCTCTCTGCCTTCAATGCACCGCGCGCGTCCCATCACCACCGCGCCATCTCCCGGCCTCGCTCCAGTGGGAGAACCAGGCCACCTCCCCTCCCGCGCCTTCAATGCGCGCACCTCAGCTGCCACCCACCTCCCGCCCGCTCGGTGAGGGGGTCGCCGCCACCGCGATGCAGCCCACACCCCGCCCATGCCACCACCACTCCGTCCGACACCGCCCAAACCCTCGCCCAACCACGTCGCCTCCTCCTCTGACGTGCCGCCCATGTCGTTGCCCACGCCGCTCCCTGCTCCCACCGCCTCCCTGGGCTATAAAAGCTGCCCCCCCACCCGCCCTCAAACTCACACCAAGCCCTTCTCCCTCTCCACCCACCTTCGTCCCCAGAGCCGGCAAGCAACCGCCGCCGCCTCGGTTCATCCTCCTGCGTAAGAGATCTCACCCTCCCCACCCGAATCCCTCCAAATCCAAACACCCATTGCCACCCCAACACCTCCCGGACCCCTTCCCCCACCCCTCCGGCCTCAGATCCGCTCAACCACATATGTGGTCATTACTCCCTAGCTTTGTACACTGCTTTTCCGATTGAATATCTACAATATCAAGGCTGAGACAGGGATGGGCTTGGAGGGACACTCGCTGGTCTACACAACGGTATGGGCCTGTCAGCATCGGGGCACAAATTCCACTATTGGCCGGTGGTCTCCCGAGGGCTGTATGGATTTAGACCTACTGGGTAGAGACTAAAAAGGTGAGAAGTGAAAAGGCTTTGTTATCTCAACTCAGTTGCACGCTAACATGTTGCGTGACAGTATGAGTTTGAGATATCGTGTAGGTAAAGTTGGGCAACTCTGTAGAGTATAAATCAATGATATTCGAATGCACTGTGCTTCCGGTTAATGAAGCTGTGTTTATGGGTGATTCCAATATGCGAGGCATAAGTAGGCTTTTACATATGTTAATTGGTAATTTCAGATGTTGTAAACCCCTGTGGCTATATTTATTATTGTTTTACTATCTTTATTTATTGTGAAGCTTTTAAATTCAACTGTTGCATTCCACATATACCTGTATTGGTAAAACTGTACCATTCCTTTGATATTTCCAGCATGTAGTTAAATAGCATTTCCTATGCAATTTGTTGAGTACGGTAGTAGTACTCATTCTTGCTTAAACATTAACAGAAGAATTTTGGGAAGAACCAGGTGATTTCATCAAGCAAGAAGAACCAGTAGACAGTGATGACTACTGGTACTAGGGTCTCTTTTGCGTCCAAGCTTGTCTGTGGTTCCGGCACTCTTTTGTAGTGTAATATGTTAAGTTTGGGCTTGGATGCCCGCTTCTGCTCTCAAACTGGCTGTTAAGCCTTAACTGCTGTAATAAAAGTTTGTCTTTTGTTGTAATCGTTTGCTTGCTTGTGAAACCACGACTTTGCAACTGTACATCCTGGACAGTTGTAAGGATTCTAGCGGTCCCAATTTTGGGGCTGTTACAAAAGTGGTATCAGAGCCAGCTTGACCGTAAGTTGAGACCTTAGCTTGGTTATAGGATTGAAGACCTTTAGAAATACTAATGTCAAAAACTACAAAAGAATCTCCAAAAACAAAAATATAAGTATTAAATTGCTGTCCCTTTTCTTTCTCTTGCTACCTCACCTTAACTATAGACTTTGAAAAACTTGTGTTGTTTTTCTCAAAATATTTATCTCCTCTTAACTAAATATTCAACTTTCCGTCTGTTAGGAAGATGCCGAACTCCTATTCCGACCCTGCAGAGCTGAGAGGATGGGCCTCAAGGCTGAGAAGAATGATGCAGCACATGGGTGCCACAAATGAGCAGCTACCCACTTTCCATACTGAAGAACAAATTATCCAGGGAAGAAGGTATCAATGGAAGGTATGGGTGACCTTGACCCCATTAGCTTACAGACCAGACACTGAAAGTCGGTTTGTGGGCTATCGCCGCGGGGAAAAAGACGCCATCCAAGATGCTGCAAGACTGGCGGCTCTACACATTCGGAAGCACTATGATGAAGAATCTGAGTTCCAACTCATCCCACAAGAGGCGAACAATGGACTCAGTATCCTTGTTCCCCTACCAACTGAAGATGAAGATCCACGACTCCGTGAAGTTGCTACTCACATATTGTCTCAGGAATCCCTGTACGTCAGAAATCTGAATGAGTATCAGAGGATGCATGAGAGGTACTACCTAGCCAAGCGAGGAATGCAACATATGCAAAGGGAATTGCTTCGCTGTGACACACTGGACATGGGATCCGGATCTGTTTGTGATGAGAGTCCCAACCCTCCTGATAGTCCAGCGGTAGATTATACGCCAAAATCACCTGACTACATGCCAGCATCTCCTGACTACACTCCCGAGTCACCTCCTGGTGCTCGCCCTCACCCAACGGGTATAGCGCGCGATTACCGTCGCCTTTTCCAAGGATCCGTCAAGGGAAAGGAGAAGGTTGAAGAGGGAGGGCACATTATCAAAGTGTGAATTCTGGATGAAGGAAGTGTCATTCTTAGAGCACATTATCACAGAAGAAGGAGTAAAAGTTGACCCAGAAAAAGTCAGAGCAGTGCAAGAGTGGAAGCAACCAAAGACAGTGACTGAGATAAGAAGTTTCTTAGGTCTGGCGGGATATTACCGTAGATTTATAGAAAATTTCTCAAAAATTGCTCGCCCACTCACTCAGCTTCTCAGAAAGGATATTCCTTTTAAATGGATGGACAAGTGTGAGGAAAACTTTTTCCTTGTCGAACTATAATAAAGTTGTTTTCCCTATCAGTATCTGTATATCATCCTTATCAAAAGTCATTTCCTTCTTTTCATCTTAATCACTTACCTGTTTCCTTCACCACTTATCTTAAAATCTGAATCTTACTTATCTTACTGTGTTTGGTCAAAACCGCTGCAGAATTACATTCACAAGATGTCTGGAAACAACAACAACAATGAGGCTGAATCAGCAGGACAGCAACCAAGTTTGGCAGAAGTCATGGCCCTGATGGAAAGAAACAGATATCAAGCAGAGCAAAATCAGGCAAGAATGATGGAACAACACACCAGGCTTCTTGAGCAAATTGCCACCAGATCACCAGCTGGACACATCTCTGGAGGCAATAATGGGGGAACAACCCCAGGTTTCAGATGGACAGATTTCCAGAAGATTGGCCTACACCATGATGCTACTGTTGTTCATGCGTCCTCCTTCGTCCGTTCTCCACCACCAGCGCTTCCCCTCCGCCTCACACCATCCTGTTGTTGTCCTCCGCACGTTTGAGCCATACTCCGCCCCATCATCGTGAGGGCCCAAAGAAGTAGTGTTACAGTCCGTTTTTCGGACGATAAATAGTATTACCGTTGTCGTTTGGTTTTCAAATTAACCTAATTCAAATTAGCGTGTATTTTCAAATCTCTAGCTTCCACCTCAATTCAAAAATTCAAGTTTCAACCTCAACCTCAGTTCAAAACTATGTTTTCAAATCTCAGGTTTGAACTTCAGTTTCAAATTTTGGTTTGAATTCAAACCTCTCAATCTTCTTGGGCTCAGCCCATTCCTCCCTTGGGCCCCCGGCCCATCTCCCTTCCCCTTGTTGGCCTTTCCCCGGCCCAGCCCCCTTGCCACCTCCCCCTGCCCCTTCTTCTCGGCAAGCACGCACCTGTGCCAACCGAGCCGCGCAGAGCACGCTTTGTTGCACCCATGCCGCTCCCTGCCCCCCTAGCGCCTTGCCTCCGCCAACTGCTTCAGCCTGGTGAAGTCGCCACGCTCCCGTCAGCACCTTCTCCCTTGCCCTCTCATGCAAGACGCTGCGCTCGGCTTGTAATACAAGCGCTCATGCACAAGACTGCTGGCCCTTTTGGTCGCCACCTTCGTCGCCATGACGGCAGCCCTCCCGCATTGTCCCGTTGCCGACCCCGCTTCACCTGCCCCAGGCCTCCAAGGTCGCCGCCATGACGGCAGTGCCTCGCCCGCCCATGCCAACCTCGGGATGGTGCACCACCTCAAGCCCGCAACGGCTCCGTCCCTCCTGTCGCCTACTTAAGCCTCCTCCCCTTGGGCTCATCCCTTGCTCTTCCCTCTCATCTCCCCCTCTTTCCTGTGCAAAAAACTGAGGGAGCACCCGAGCTCCCCATGTCTGCCACCGCGCTGCCCCGCCACCGTTTAACCGCTCTAGTGAGCCCCTCACCGTGCCATCACCGTCACCGCGTGCCCCCACCACCGAGGAACTCGTCCCCCCACATCTACTCTCCTTCCCCGCCACCGAGACGTGCCACCGCCGCCCCTTCTCTTCCGCACACGGTTGCCGCTGCCCCGCCACCACGGCCACCCCGACCCCACCTTCGGCTTCCCCACCTCCAGGCGCTACCCATGCGCGCCCCCCTTCACCTCCGCCACCACGGCCACATTGGTATCACAAGGCGCCTCCAGGCAATGCCGCCACCGCCTCGATGCTTCTCGGACCGCCCGATCGGTCACCACCTTTGTGGGGCCCCGTTTCACCGGCCGCCGTCGCTGCCGACGGCCAGCGGCGATGCGCCTCAACGCCATATGCGCCTTCCCCGCTTGCTCCCTTGTTCTGTTCTAAAGTGGTCCGGTAGACCGGTGTTTAAAGCCCAAATCCCTGTTTTATGGGTTGAGCATTATTTGCTAATCGGTTTAGGGCTTGGTTAACTGCCGAATTAATTATTGCTTAACCCTATGACAAGTGGGCCCAACTCAGTTAATGGCAGTCAAAAGCCTTGGTAGACCCGAGCTATGCTTGTGGACTTGGTCCATGCTCTTTTTCCCATGAGTCGAGTCACTGCGCAGTGGGACCCGCACGTCAGAAAGTTTCTCTCTCCCTTTTGTTTTTCTTTGAATTTAATTCGAAAGCTCAACTTCGAAAGTCTCGTTCTCCCTCATTTTAACTCCGATTCAAGTGAAATTTGTTTCTAAAAAATTGTAATTTCAAGATCTTGCTAATGGCACTGGTCTTGTTTAATGTGGAGCTCATTTATTATTTCTTTAGTATTTATTGGCTCTTTTTGCTTGTTTGTTCCTTTTTCTGGTACGTTCGTCCGAATAGGGTCCGAAGAAGCGCGAGATCTCCAACTTGATCATGCTCAAGATTATCAAGACTCTCTTGCCTTTAACTCAAGCGAGTCGATACTTTTATCATTTTGAACCTACATTCTATGTAAATTATATTCCTTTAAATTACCAAAATTGCATGCTTTAATTCTTTAAGCAAATGTGTGTTAAAGTTTAAGGTAGTTAACTACACATTTGATGATTAATTAATAATTATGCCATCCCTTGATAATTGAATCCATTATTCCACGTCACCCTAGTAACTATGTGGTAATTACTAGTAAACAAGCGAACTGCACGTAATCACACGGGCAAGACACATCCGCAATCATTATTCATACATACAAAAATCGATCTACTGCAACAAAGACGGAACCATTTCGTCAAGCAGACGGCGTGCAACACCGAAACAGGCAGGGCTACAGTTCTGTTATGTTGTGCGATGATCAGGAGCAGCTAAAACTCGGAAGCCTTTACAGGCAGGCCTAATCTTCATTGGCCCGACCCAAAGATGGCGGCCGTCGTCACCACGCCGGTCGTGCTCACCGCCTCACTCGCTCCAACACCGTGCAAGCAAACCAATCCAAACAGAACCAGCAAAACCCACAAAAATTACAACCACAGAATCAAGCAACCAAGGATTCATGGTCCATCCATGGCGGATCAGGAGGTGGCTAAGCTGGGCCCGTCGGCGTAGTCGCGAACCTCCCTCGAGATCCGCCATGAGCAGCGGCAGATCCGGGTGGTCTTCTTCTGATCGGTATCAGTGCTTGCTAGGAGCTACTCAGCGGCGGGCGGCGGCGCCATGGCGCATCTGCGGCAAAGATGACCACCGTATGCCACACGCGTCGGTGATGAACGGCGTCGTGTTCAGGCTGCTGTCGAGAAGAGCCACGCGCGTCAACATCTCCGGATGGGGCGCCCGCCGACATAGAGCTCCCGCCGAGCAATGCCGGCCCACTCGCGACGCCACCTCCGCCAAAGACAAAGTGAGGATATGACGAAAAGAGAAAACCAAAACGGCAAAAAGTGGAGCTGCGAGGGCACTGCGTGGTGGCGCAGCCGACTCTTTCGATCGGCGGCCACAGTCGTGGCGTCGTCCGAGGCTCCAACCGCACTAACGCCATGGCGGCGCTCGAGCCGTTCCCGTCGCGACGACGCCCAATCGGGCTCCCAGCGGACGACGCTCAAGATCGGCCGACGCCGCCAGCGGCGGGGACGAAGGGCGGAGGGGCACCTGGCTCGCCCATCACGGGGCCTTCACGCTGGGAATCGCGAGGGCACCTACACGGAGGCGCTGCAGTTTTTCAGTCGGCCACCCGGGCGTCGTGTTCGGACGCCTTGCTCGAGCACCGCCCGCCTTTCTTCAGGCGCCTCGGACCTCGGCACCGACCAAGTCGCCTCGAGGATTCTCGGCGCCTCTCGTTCGCCTCTTGAATGGAGCCGACTCGGGTAGCAAGTCGCGGGCCGAGGCGGCCGACGGCGATCGGCCAAGCCAGGGATCGGGACCAGCCGGGCAGGGGCGTGGACTCTCCTGGCTTGGTTAAGAGAGGAGAGAAAGGTTGAGAGATTGGGGAGTGAAGAGATGAGGTGAAGAAGAAGGAAAGGCGTGTTAAGTACTCGGGCTTCCCTTGGGAGCTCTACCGAAGGCATCCAAGACGAAGGACGATTCGGTTGGTCTAAAAGAAAAAGTGAGTCTTGGTCAGTTGGTCTAGAGGTTTCGCCAGAAGCATCCAAGGGCAAGCGGTACAATACTCCAAGGGCAGCGGAGTATGGACGGGAGCTTCTGCCGAAGTAACTAAAAGACAATGCAAGGTGCAGACCTACACCGAAGATAAAGGAACAGGGACAGTTAACCCACGTTCAAAAGAAAGCTTCGGGCCATGTGTCTGTCCGCCGCTGTGACTCATATGTACCAACAATCCCACTGTAGGGCTTAGCATTATTTTGTCAATAGGTAGCATGATATTCTGGATTCTTCAGCACTCTCGGGGCATATTTTCGGACATAATCACCCTTGAGCTATTATGAAGTATCAACCTCTTCGTAGAAGGTACATAAAAGACTGCCCCATTCGGCGCTCCTCTCGAGACGCCAAGGGGCAGGGGGGCTACTGTTCGGAGAATAGTTCATCCCATTTGGATTTGGGTCCCACTTTGCAGCAGCCGCGCATACAGGTCCAAAGAATGCTGTTTATACTCATAAAAGACTGTAATACCCCTAGCTTGTATTCTTAGAGTAGCCAACCCCCAAGGGGTATTTTGGTCATTTGTCAAGGCTGAGGAGCCTATAAATACCCCATGTATCCCTCTCATTGGGAGGAAGACTCTTGAGCAATACATACAAGCAAGTCACCAGGTGAGCCTTCAGGAGGGATCCTCGAACCCCGTAGGCCGCCGACAGGAGTAGGGCGGTCCTCTCGGACCCCCGAACCTGTATAAATCCTCGTGTTCCGTTCGTTCTCATGGACGAAGGCCCGTAGCACGGCCATCGTCCGCCCTCTTACTTGTGTTCGGTTTTACACCGTCAACAACGATGTTGGGCGTGTTCGTGTACTTATGCGATGCCTACTTGGGGATTCTGGCCTACTTAGAGTTGTTCCAGTACTTCTACGAAATGACCAGGCTAGCTGGAGTTGTCGGTAGTTGTAGTCTGAAGCTCCACAACGGGAAGTCGAGGGAGTACATTCATATGTTTACCCAGTCGTCGTGGCCGGGATGGAAGAAGAAGTGATTCTACTGGGAAACGACCAGTGAGGACAGCCTCTCCTTCGCCGGAAAGCCGGCCAAGAAGATCACCTCTTGGGATTCTACTTTCAAGGATCTCGGTCGGATCGCCCCCTTCATTCAAGCCATCAAAGACTTGAAGGAAGATGGGCTTACCGGATAGCACGTGGTGAAGGACTTCATCATGCTCCACATTAGTCCTCTGAAGAAGAGGGCTCATCCCATGTGGATGTATTCAGGGCCACAAGACCCGACCAGAGATTACGAGGAGGGTAATTAAACTTTCAGTTTTAGCCTTCTTTCTGTTGATTTTGAACTTGGCTTATTGAAAGTTTTCTTATTCCTGCAGACCTCTCACAAGAGGAGATTGACTCTCGGGTTAAGCTCGTTTGTGAGAAACCGCCACCCAATGTGGTGGCACCTCCAATCTTGGTAGACCTGTCCGTAGAGGTCAAGATGGAGCGCCTAAAGGTAATCAAGAATTGATTTTATCTTTAGGATCCTATAGTCGTAGAAAAACTTACGACTTGGTTCTGATCGTAGAAAGCTTACGACCAGGTACTGGTCGTAGAAAAGCTTACGACCAAGGAGTTTTCATAGAAACGCTTACGACAAGGCAATGGTCGTAGAAAAACTTACGACTGCTTTGTAATATCTCTCTTTCTGATTTCTGTAGAAAGTAGGCATGGAAAACCATCGGGATGATGAAGAAGTCATACTGATGGTTGTTGGTGTGGCAGTAGAGTAGTTTGATTCTCCCCCGGCCAAGAAGCGTCGGCTCGTGAAAGTCACCGACAAGGGAGGCGCAAGCTCGATTTCTTTTGACCCGACTAGGCCTTTCGCAAAATTTGTTACGGATCTGGTTGTTGCAGCAGAGATTACGACCGAAGCGATTGAACCTCTCAAGCACAAAGCCCCCAAGATCAAGGTACCCTTCTACTACGACAATAAGACTTTCGCAGTTTCTGCCTCTCGTGGCTTTGTCAAGCAACTAGAAAAGAAGAACTGAAAGAGTTTTTTTTTGTCTTTTATGAAGGAAACTACTGCACCAGTAGTGCCTGTGATCGAGGGTAGTGCTACCCTTGAGATGGTCGAGATAGGTCTCGGCCATCTGGAGAGCTAGGAGGCTCAAGGAGTGATGGTGCTCGTTCAAGACCCACGACCAGATGTGGTTGTGGCTGTTCCTCAACTCGAGTTTCGACCAGATGTGGTTGAGAAGAAGTCAAAGAAATCTTCCTTAGGGAAGGTTTCTTCTAAATTCAAGATCAAGTCTGGCACGCGAAGGTATGTAGAAAGACAAAAATGTAAGAATAGTATTTACCTTTTCCTTTTTACCACCTGACGCGTTTTTCCTTTTCATGATCCTAGCTCGACTCCTTTAACCATCAAGGATGTTCCTGTTGAGGAACCCACCGCTGTTTCTTCGGTAGCCGAAGAAATGACAGTGATGGTGGTCAAAGGGTCGTCCACCGTCCGGATGGTGGAAGAAGTCGTTGTTGCTGGACCAACTATGACCACAGGAGTGGTCGTAGAGGTCGAGGCGAAGACGGTGGAGGTAGCAGTGGAAGCATCCGGTCATGGGGGTGAAGCATCCGATCACCGCACCGGGAAGGAAATCGTCGTGGATGATCCTCCCAGCCCCCGAGGTCAAGCTTCTGATGCTGCTAACACCGAAGAAGAGGAAGGGTTCGAGCTTTTCGACCATTCCTTTGGGTTCTTCATTCCTACCACCGTCGTGGGATCTCATCCGTTCAAATCTCGTGCTCGCGTTCCTCACCCTAAGGATATTCCCAACAGAGGGGATGTTTTCGACGACGAGCGTCTCGAAAGGGTATGGTGGAACCGAGTTAAAGAGATCGATGAACTGAAGAACCCCACGATGGTATTATCTTCGTTTGCTCGGACGATCATGAATGTAAGTACCTGTTATTCGGTATTCACATACATGTCTTTTCTCGCTTCTTACTGTCTTTGTTTATACAGAAAGTGTTGGAACAAATTATCATTGTTGCTGAGTACAACAGGCAACTTGTCCAGCTGCGACAGGAAAAAGCGGTACTCTGTGAGCAGGCAGAGAGATGGTAAGTAACTACTATTTGTAGTCGTTTTATGTCTCGACAACTTACACAGTACTTATGGGGATTGTCGTAGAAAATCTTAAGACTAGGTACTAGTCGTAGGAGGACTTACGACCAGGGTATTATCGTAGAAAAACTTACGACTAGGTACTGGTAGTAGGAGGACTTACAACCAGGTTATTATCATAGAAAAACTTACGACTAGGTCCCGGTCGTAGAAGAGCTTACGACCGCTTATTTTATGTTGATGTCTACTCTTTTCCTTTGTAGGTTTACGAGCGACGAAAAGACCTTAACTGATTCGCTCGACTTTGAGAAAGCCGAGACGAAAAAGCTAAGAGAGAAGAATGAAGACCTCCTAAACAAGGTTCAGGAGGGAAACTCTGCAATTCAAAAATTGCAGGGACTAATAAGCGGTAAGCGTTGAACTTAAAACCGCTTATGACCTTCTTATTCCTTTTCAGAAAAAGAGGTCGAAGTGGGGAAGCTCGCAATCAAGGTCCAAGAAAAGACCTTGGCTCTTCGTGGGGTTACCCGCATCGCCAAAGAAAAAGATCAAGAGGTCCAATCGTGGGAGGGGCGCTACATAACGAGCACTGCTTCTCACCATGAAGAAGTCAAGAAGTTAGATTCTCGACTAGTTGGTAAGCAAGTCTTTACCTGTGATTGGTTTTGTTTTTCTTTCGAGGTCATTTTATCTAACTGGTCTTATTCTTTTCAGAGCAAGCAGTCAAAATAAAGCGACTCTGTAAGGCTTCGACTCGTGGTCAGGAGGAGATGAAGTTCTTGAAGATCAACCTTCAAGACAATATTTCCCTTCTGAACAATATACTCGGTGGGCTTCATGCTGAGGGGATCACTCCTTGTGAAGACACGATGATTGCCCACTCGAGTACCATTGGTGATCAAGTCAGAACTTTGCAAGAGTTAGTGACCACTCTGAAGACGAACCAAGCCGACTCGATAAAGGAGGCAGTCAAATAGGGAATAAGTTTTGTTTTGGCAAAACTTAAAGCTCATGATCCCAGCCTTAATCTGAAACCCATCAAAGCCGACTTCGACTACTCTGAAGCAGAAGCGGAGCGGTTGATGAAGGAGATGCCGTCGATTGGCGAGGAAGTCATGGAGTTGATGCAAATAGGATCTCCCTCGTCAGAGTAGTCTGTACTTGAATCCTGTAAAGACAAGTTTTTGTTGGTGATATATATATATAATCATTCATTCTTCCTGAAAATCATTTTGTCGAGTAGTTAGTATCTCATAAGATAACAAATGGAAAAAGAGAACAAGACTAAGAATTGAAGTCAAGTTAATAACTTTATCCTAGCCCCCGACTATTTGATTAGTTTATTTAGATAAACTAAGTAAATAGTGTGAAATAGGTTTTCTTTAAAAAGATAGGTTTATCTGACTTGTAGTTTTTCGATCTCGATTGTCTCACAGTGGTCGAAAGAGTAGGAACGAGTCGACACTAGGAAGTTCCTTCTAGTGCGTAGGACCACGTGCAGAGAGGAAAGGATTCGATTAGGTGATGTTACCATCTCCGACTAGTTTAATCAAATCAAGAACGGTCAACTTGAGTTAGACAAACGTCTGGAGTACCCTAAATATTCGTTCAACTTGTTTCAGTGCACTCGGTAGGCTCGCTCTGGTAGCAAGAGTTAGAAACAGGACGATGCTAGGAAGTTCCTTCTAGTGGGCAGGACCACGTGTAGAGAGAAAAGTCTTTGACTAGGTGTTGCAACTTCCTCCGACCAGTTAAAACAAAATGAGTTTACCAAAAGTAGTCGAGCAAATTTGAAAAGTGTACTCGGCTTAATTTATTTTTCAAAAAATGAATGAAGAAATAAACTAAGGTACTAAGAGTCAGCTTGACATTATTTTGACCATGTTTCAAACCCAAGCACTTTGTGTTGGCAGCAAAAAGGGAGGATCGAGTCGACACTAGGAAGTTCCTTCTAGTGGGTGGGACCACATGCAGAGAGGAAAGACTTCGACTAAATGATGTTATCATCCTTTCGACCAGTGTAAAGATAAACTAGGTACTGGTAATAGAATGTCTTACGACCAATGTATTGTCGTAGAAAAACTTACGACTAGGAACTGGTCGTAGATGGACCTACGACCAGGGTATGGTTGAAAAAACTGTCAAAGCGCTACTCAAAGTAAGACTATAAAGATAGAAAGAACATGATGCTTTATTGTAGGGTTGGTCAATTACACGTAGAATTTGCGTAACTAGTCGATGTTCCAAGAATTGAAGAAAATTCGACCGTCTTCCATGCCAGTCGTACCGAACCTGGTCGCATAACTTCGACCACTGTGTAAGGACCTTCCCACTTGGGGGAAAACTTGTTCCAATTAGACTATAATTGAATTTTCCTCAATACCAATTCACCTACAGCAAGGCTGCGAGGTTGGACCTTATGATCGTAATATTTGCGCAGGGCTTGCTGGTAGACTGCTGAACAGATTAAGGCTTGATTTCTCTTCTCTTCGAGCAGGTTGATGTCATCCGCTCGAAGTTGTTCTTGGACTGAGTCGTTGAAACTCTCGAACCTTATAGACCTGATCTTTAGTTCTGGTGGAAGCATGGCTTCGGCACCGAAAACTAGGAAAAAGGGTGTTTCGCCTATGGCCCGACTAGTAGTCATACGAACTTTCCATAATACTGAGGGCAATTCTTGTACCCAAGCCCCCGAGCGCTTGACAAGCTGGTCGAAGACTCGAGTCTTGATTCCCTGCATTATTTGGCCATTCGCTCTTTCGACTGTCCCATTGCTTTGGGGATGGGCAACAGAAGCGTAGCACAGTTTGGTACCCAACTCGTCGTAAAATTCTTGGAATTTTGCACTCGAAAATTGCTTACCATTATCTGTGATTATTCGACTTGGGATCTCAAACCGAGTAATCACGCTTCTCATCATGAACCGTTTTGCTGCTTTCGTTGTTATCCCAGTCACAAGTTCGGCTTCGATCTACTTTGTGAACGTATCAATAGCCACAAAGAGGAACTCGAAGCCACCTGGAGCTTTTGGGAACGGTCCTAGGATATCAAGACCCCAGGTCGCAAAAGGCCAAGATAGAGGAATTGTCTGTAATGCCTGAGCCGGTTGGTGTATTTGCCTGCTATGAAATTAGCATTGTACACATTTCTTAACAAACTCTTTGGCATCATAGTGGGCTGTTGGCCAGTAGAAACCTTGTCGAAAGGCCTTTCCGACCAACGTTCTGTAGGAAGCATGAGTTACACAAATGCCCCTGTGTATATCGTGAAGGAAGTTTAATCCTTCTTTCTGTGATATGCATCGCATGAGTACCCCCTTGAGTGCCTCGTTTATAGAGGACTCCTTCAACCAAAGTATACATTTTGGCCTTGCGGGATAAGCAATCTGCCTCGATATCATCGTTGGGTATGGTACCCGCCTGAAGATACGCATAGATGGTATTCATCTAGGTATCCTCGTATTCTAGAGAGGCTGCCTCAATAGGAGTTGTCTCTGGTGTCTCCACCAGAGACGGCTTCTGGAGTTGCTCTAGGAAGACTCCGTTTGGTACTTGTGATCTGGAATAAGCCATTCGAGTAAGCTGGTCTGTGAGAAAATTATCCTTTCGAGGGATGAATTGTACTTCGAAACCGAAAAAATGCTTTTCAAGCTTTCGAACCTCCGATAAGTACCAAGACATGGTCAGAATATAGCACTGGTACTCTTTTCCAACATGATTCATGACTAGTTGAGAGTCTCCTCTCATGAGTAGTCATCGAATCGCGAGCGCTTTCGCAACTCGTATGCTAGCTAGCAAACCTTCGTACTCTACCACATTGTTAGTGGCCGGAAAGTTTAATTGTATGGCATACTTTAAGGTCTCTCTGTTAGGAGATTCCAGGACCACCCCAGGCCCCTAGCCACTTAAAGTAAGTGACCCGTCAAAGAACATCATCCACTGGTCGTGGGTATCGTACTGGGGATCCTGAACAGGTTCAAGATTTGTCCATTCGGCAACAAAGCTTGCCAAGATCTAGGATTTAATGGCCGTTCGGGACACGAAATGGAGGTCAAACTCCCCAAGTTCTACTGACTATTTTGACATGTGTCCCGCTGCTTCCCTGTTCTGGAGGATGACTCCTAAGGGAAACTCAGACGGTACAATAATGCAGCGGTTTCCTCGAAGACATAAGGAGGGCATAGAGAAACTTTTAGACCTGAGGGTAACGCTCCTTAGGTCCGTGCAAAACTTCACTTACGTAGTGCTCACTGCCTATGGCGTGGCAGCTAGATAAATTAAGAGTGTCTCTTTGGTTTCGGAGAAACCAGAATAGGAACACTCGTAAGATACCTCTTGACATCCTCAAAGGTTAAGTTAGCCTCTTCCGACCACTTGAAACCCTCGTGCTTCCTTAGAAGTTTGAAGAAAGGTAGTCCTTTTTCTTCTAGTCGTGCGATGAAACGACTTAAAGCCGTCATGCATCTTGTGAGTTTTTAGACTTCTTTCTTCGTGGTTGGATGGCGCATTTGCACGATGGCCTTTATCTTTTCAGGATTTGCTTCGATTCCTCGTATAGAGACCAGGAATCTAAGGAATTTACCCGAAGAGACTCCAAACACACACTTCTCAGGATTGAGTTTCAGGCGGTGTTTTCTGAGGTTGTTGAATGTCTCCTGCAAGTCTGAAACATGATTAAGTCGCTTGATGCTTTTTACGACTAGATCGTCAACATAGGCTTCTAAATTTTGGCCTAGCTGAGGTGAAAAAGTCGATTGCATCAAGCGTTGAAAAGAAGCGCCAGCATTTTTTAGACCAAATGGCATTTTGACATAACAAAATATACCAAATAGAGTAATAAATGCGGTCTTTTCTTCATCTTCTAGACACATATTAATCTGATGGTAGCCAGAATATAAATCTAGAAAACTTAATGTTTCGCAACCAGCAGTAGAATCAACCAGCTGATCGATACGAGGTAAAGGGAAATCATCTTTTGGATAAGTTTTATTAAGATCAGTGAAGTCTACACACATTCGCCACCTGCCATTAGACTTCCTAACTATTACAGGATTGGCCAACCACCCTGGGTGGTCTACTTCTCTTATAAAGCCTACTTTAAGTAGCTTGTCCAATTCTGACCTTATAGCATCTCGTCGATCAAGGGCAAATCTCCATAATTTTTATTTTACGGGAACTTTGTCAAGCCATAGAGCTAGCCCGTGCTCGACACTTCCCTGAGGACTCCAGGCATGTCGGATGCTTGCCACGCGAAGATATCTGCGTTTGCCCAGAGGAAAGCGATGAGTGCGTATTTCTATTTGGGGTTGGAAGTATCCCCAATGCGAACAGTCTTCGAGGGCTCCTCTGGATCTAGGGGAACCTATTTGACTTGGTCGTTCGGCTTAGGTGCAGCTTTAGACTTTGACTGCCTGGTCGAAGGCCGCCCCTTATTTTATTCTCGAGTTGGTATCTGACCAACCATCTCGAGGGACCGACGGGCACACGTATGCGCCATCTTCTTATCACAGTGAATTGTGATTACTCCTTTGGGACCTGGCATCTTAAGACATTGATACCCATAATGAGTTGTCATTAAGAATTTTGCCAAAGCTAGTCGTCCGAGTATGACGTTATATGTCGTATCGAAATCGACCACATCAAAGGAGATCTTCTCTGTCCTGAAATTACTTGGTGAACCAAATGTTAAAGGAAGAGAAACTTGGCCAATGGGTTTGGCCGAAGACTCCGGTACAATACCATGGAAAGAGTATCGTACCGGTCTTACCTTAGTCCTGGGTACTTGCATCTCGTCCAAGGTACCCGTAAACAAAATGTTTAACAAGCTGCCACCATCAACCAATACACGATTTACTCGGTAGTTGTTGATGGTGGGTTCGACCACGATCGGATATCGACCTGGTCGAGTCGAAGGGATCCGACAGTCACTCTTCTCGAAAGAGATGGTGACTTCCGACCACTTCGGTAGCTTATTGACAAGAGGAGGGTCAATAAAGTTTACCTCTCGCTCGACAGCCTTAAGCTGTCACTTTGATTCGTATGCTGATGATCCCCTGAAGATGTGCTCGATGGTATGCTCAGGATCTTAAAACAGCATCTCCTCATTGTCGTCTGACTGTGTACGACCACTTGCTTGCCCTACCTCCTCGAGAGTTGGAAGTGGTCCTTTACCGTTGTAGTAGTTCTCAAGTTTTCGTTGGAGAACTCGGCAGTTGCGAAGGTCATGTCCTTCCTTTTTATGGAAAGGGCACCACCTAGGCTTGTCATTCTTTCGATCTGGGTGCTTACCTTTGCCTCGATTAGAGTATGGCTTGGAGCTTTGAGGATTTTTATCGCTCACGGCCAAGACCTCCTTGGAACTATTGGCTTGAAGCTTTTGGCTGTTTACCTTGTTCTTGGATTTCTTGGCCTTCTTATCCTTCTTTTTACCACTTTCACCTACCTCTTGAGAAACTTTATCATCTCGATCAATAGTATTGTTCCACTCGACTGCTTCAGCAGCAGTGGCATATCGATCGGTCATCTTGAAGAGTTCAGCGATAGTGGCAGGTGGATTTAAGGTGATATCCTCCGTGATCCTTCTACTACGGACTCTCTACTACTTGACTTCGCTGGCAAAGCTATGATGATGTAAGAATCGAAACCTCATGAATGGAATTCAACCCGATCAAGCTTTGAATGAATCAAGCGAGTCTCGTGGCTATTCTATCTCATCCTGTGCAGGTCATCCTCCTTCCCAGGACGATGGTAGGTGCCCTAGAAATTGGCCAGTAGGAGGTCGCAGGGATGCTGCCATGAATAAATTGACTCGAGTAGCTGATTTGACAACTACGATCGAGCAGATCCCTCGAACACAGTAGGAAGGTAATTTGCCATTACATGCTTTCCTCCTCCTGCTGCTCGGACAACAGCTGTATAGATCTAGAGGAATTCAATGGGATTTTGAGATCCATCGAACTTCTCCATGTTCACTGGTCGAAACCGAGGTGGCCAGCGAACTGCTCGGAGGTCGGGTGAGAAAGCCCGACATCCGGTAATCACATCGTAACGCATCCTTTGCAAGAAGGAGGGGTTGATGTCACTAGGTGATCGTACACGACGATACCCGACATTGGGTGAATCTGACTTATGATAAGTCTCGATCCTACGAGGGTAATACTCCTTGTATTTTATCTGCTGCTGCAGACCTCTGGTTCGGAGTGGCGAATGATCATCTCTCCTGGGAGCTTGTTGATCATCAGTCGTTAGAGGAACTCTTCTCCAGTTTGGGGAACGATGCAGCTTGCGGCGATCTCCATGCGGTGAGTTATTTGAACGACTGGAAGCTGATGGAGTCGTACTGCTATGACTTCTAGAATGATGTCGGCGGGAGCGCTCGAGTTTGCTCATCGTGCTTTGTATCCTTCGTGTGATCTCTTCGGCGAAGAGGTTGTAGCCAGGTGCTTGGGCAAATTCTCGAGACGGGTTCTCGAACAGATCATTGATATGTTGGAGTTCCTAAGCTTCTTTCGATTGGTATTGAGCATGCCCAGGTAGATTTCTCTAGGCAACAATTCATTTCCGTTGGGTTGTTTTAGAATCGTTCATACCTGATCCTTGAGCTTGCCCTAGTGAAATGCGATGATCTCGAGGATTTCCCGCACGCTCATCAGATTATTAACCCTGTTCATCGCCGGAGGTGTCCTTGCCATTGCCACGAGAGTTCGCAGGGTGTGATTGTCGGGGAGCATCCTCAATCCTGCCTCTAGGAGAGTTATTACTGCCTGAGGGAAGGACGAAGACCTCCCGTTGATGATCTCTACTTGCGCTCGAGACCTCCTCACTTGAGGAGTAGTCGAAAGACACCATCTGGTGACTTGGAGCAAGCCCCTCTAGAAAGGGGAATTCCGGGTTATAACCGTCTCCGTCCGCAGGTGAGCCCTGCGTTGGGATGGTTGAACTTGCAGGAAAAGCATGTTCAATCGCATCCTTGGCTGGGCTAACCAAAGAGAGAGGACCACCAGATGCTGATGGAGGTCCGGAATTATGACTACCAAGACTTATCGTGCCAGGTTGGACTGCCTCAGATGGAGTTGAATATTTGGAGGGGGAACCCTCGCAATGTTTGGAGCCTGCCTTGGGACAGCCCTCGTTGTGGTCGAATGGACCCTTGCCCTCTGAGGAAGCTAGTTCCTCATCTGGACGTATCGTTGTGGGGGATAAGGATCCCTCCTCAACTCCATCTGTGGTATGGTCTCCTGGAGAATGATCTGCGGAAGCAACATCACCGTCGAATGATGCAACACTCGGCTCGTAGTCGAAACCGGCATCCATGTCGATATCTGCGTAATCGGTCAAGTCGAACTAGTTCTCCTCGTTCCACTCTCCTGCCATGAGAGCATTAGAGTTGGAAAATACGAAGGAAAGCTGATGACTCGAAGATCCCCACGGTCGGCGCCAACTGTCGATGTTTTAGAACCGAACTTATGTACCCCTAAGCTCAAATCACGCAGAGAGGGAGACACGAGGATTTTTATACAGGTTCAGGCCTTCTCAAGAGAGAATAACAACCCTACTCCTGTGTGTATGTATTGAGTACGCTAGATTACAAGATCAAGAGAAAGACTAGTGTCGAGGGGCGCCCAATGCCCCACCGACCGGGCGGGCAAGCACTAAAGCTACGATGGTGCCCGAGGCAGCCTGGCCTCCTGGAGGGTCTCCGACCACTCGGCCAAGCCTCCGATGGATCTTCCGAGGGGTACAGGAGGTACCCCGAGGGCGACCCGGAGCCTCTGAGGTGTCTTCCGAGGTGGCGGCTGGAGAAGGTTCGGGAGGCATTCGAGGGGTGCCTAACGCGGCTCTGACCAGAAGAAAGGGAGAAGACAGGTGGACCAAAAAGCTACGCATAGGGGTAGGAAAAGACCCTGTAGTCCCTACATTGGCAGTACCTTTGTAGGGGTGCACATGTAATCTCCTGTATCCTGCTAGTTTGGATATAAATAGCTCTCCATCCCCATGTAAAAGAGAGAGATTTTTCAAAGCATTAATATACAGTACATTTCCTGACATCCAGTCCCTCTTCGAGGACTCTTCAGACACCTCGTGTGTACCAGGGGTCCCCACTCTTTTACTGTCTAGTCCTTTTTGCTACGACATTTGGCACCGTTCGTGGGGACGACAGGAAAGCTATGAAGCACAAACACCGAGCTCGAGCATGGCACCACAGAAGAGGACCAAGTCCAAGACCTCGATGACCGAAGCGGCCACGGCGGCCGCGGCACCAAGCACCCCAAGGGCAAAGCGAACTAGAACCTCCGCGCAAGCGGCACCCCTCGCCCCGTCGGTGGAGGAGGAAGCAAACAACTCCACGCAGGGGGGGCGTCATCAGGAGTGATACCCAGCGAGCAGGCTCGCTGCCTGGAGAAGTGGGCACAAGCCAAGGGTTGTACGTAGCGTTGCAGCAGGAGTTGGCAGATCTTCATCGGGAGATGGCGATCCTCCGACACCCGCCGACGACGGCCCTCGCAGCTCCGTTGCGGCCCGTGCCAATCGCCGCGGCGGACGTTGCTCCCGAGCCTCCCACCCCGCTGCTCCGGGGGGATCCCAACTCCCTGTTGAGTGTAGGGCTGGAGACCGTCCGCTGGCCGCAGGGGTTCAAGATGCCGGAGGTCACGCCCTTTCAGGGATGCATCGACCCCTCGGAATTCCTTTGGGTTTACGAAACCGCGGTGGAGGCCGCCGGAGGCGACGACACTACGAAGGTGAAGAGCGTCACCCTCGCCCTTAGGGGCGTGCTGCTGACGTGGTTTTTCACCATCTGCCCGCGCTCTATCTACGCGTGGGAGCAGCTGCGAGACCTTATCCGCAACAACTTCCAGGGGAACTACACGGAACCCAAGGACGCGGGGCACCTGTTCGCAATAAAATAGGCGCCAAACGAATCCCTCCGCAGTTTCTTTAGAAAATTCGCGGATGTCAAGTGTTAGGTAAAAGGCGTCAACGAAACCACCGGCCATAAAGGTCGCCACATGCGTTCGGAGGGCCCTTTGTTTGAGAGATCGGCGCGAAGCTCTCGCTCGCACGGTGACGAAGCTCTTCGACAAGATGGAAGAGTACGCTCAGGCAGAGAAAGACAGTGTTCGAAGAGGAATACCCACCATCTCCGCCCCAGGCATAACTCCTGCAAAAGAAGCATCCGCCTCCGCCTCAGCCGGAGCACCTGCCAAGCCGTGGAGCAACGATTACCGGCAAAAGGGCCAGGGAGTCTACCATGTGGATGGCACGCCACACCCTGAGGAGGTCAACACGGAGGTCGTAGGGACCGAGGCCGCGGGCGAGATGCCGGTCGCCACCCGGACAACCGCGCCAGAGGACCCGCACCCTTTTGCGACCTCCACGGAGAAGGCACGCACACCACCAACGAATGCCGCACCATCGCAGCCATGCAGGATTACATGCGTCGCGAGCAACAACCAGCCGAGCCCGATAACAAAAGAGGAAGCGACAATCGACTCCCCGCACCACCGCCAAAACCATGCATAAAAGGAGGCCGCAGCGAGCACCAGCACAGTATCATCAACATGATCACCAGAGGATCTTCGCTCGGAATACCATCAAAAAGGCAGCGCCGAGCATACGCCCGGCAGATTCATCACCTCGCAGCGTACCCCGCATCCAGCCTACCCCGCATCCAGCCTACCCCGCTACGCCAAAATACCAATCTATTTCGGCCCAAAAGACGCTCATGGTGTGTATTTCCCACACCAGGACCCCTCGTCATTTTTGCCAGCATAGTGGATTTCGAGGTCAAGCGCGTCCTCGTCGACAGAGGAATCTCCGCGGACCTCCTCTTCGTGGACGCCTTTGACAAAATGATGATCCCTCGGGATCGCTTATCACCCCCAGGCATACCCTTGATAGGCTTCGGAGGGAAGCCTGTGATGGCCCTCGGCCAGATCGTCCTCGACGTCACCTTCAGCGATGGCTACACATCCAGAACCGAGGCCGTCACATTCGATGTCGTCCAAATGCAGTACCAGTACAACGTCATCCTCGGCAGAGCAGCATTGAACTCCTTCGGCACCATTGCACACCACAATTATCTCTGTATGAAAATTCCCGCACTGGAAGGCGTCATTACCGTGCGAGGAGACTAAGATCTAGCAAGGCAGACGGAACTCCAGTTATTATCGCCAGCCCGGCATGTCCACACTATCGGGCAAGAGAAGGACGAACAACCAAGCTCCCCTTCGGCAAAATGGGCACCAAAACCAAGGCCTCACGGTGAACTCCGGAGAGTCCCCCTAGAGGACGCCTCTCCGGAGAGGACAGTCTCCCTAGGAGCCGAGTTACCAGCAGAAGCGTATGAAGCCATCCTCAGATTACTCCGCAGTAACAAGGATGTCTTCGCCTGGGGCCCAGAAGACATCTCCGGCGTCGCACGCACAACGATCGAGCAACGCTTAGCCTTCCGAAGTGAAGCGCCACCTAAGAAGCAAAAACTGCGACGCATGTCAGCAGAAAGATTGGAAGCAGCAAAGAAACAAATCACCAAGTTGCTGAAGGCGGGGGTTATTCGAGAAATCAAGTACATGGAGTGGCTCAGCAACCCCATTCTAGTGCAAAAAGAATGCAAATGGTGCATGTGCGTCGACTACACCGAGCTCAACAAGGCATGCCCGAAAGATGATTTCCCGCTACCTCGCATAGACCAGCTGGTGGATGCCACTTCGGGCTGCAAGTCGATGAGTGTCCTCGATGCCTACTCCGGCTATCACCAAATACTCATGGCCAAGGAAGACGAACCGAAGACAGCATTCATCACCCCCGTAGGCACGTATTGCTACACCCGCATGCCCTTCGGACTGAAGAATGCGGGCGCCACTTTCAGCCACCTCATCTCGAGAGTCCTAGCTAGGCAACTCGGACGCAACGTAGAAGCCTATGTCGATGACATAGTGGTCAAAAGCGAGTTAGCATGTGAACACACCAAGGACCTGTAAGAAACCTTCGCAAGCCTGCGGAAAGATGGAATTAAGCTCAACCCTGAGAAGTGTACCTTCGGCGTCAAGGCAGGCAAGCTTCTAGGATTTCTCGTGTCCGAGAGGGGCATCGAAGCCAACCCCGAAAAGATAAGGGCCGTCCAGGAGATGAAGCAACCTCACAATGCCCATGAAATGCAAAAACTTACCGGTCGACTTGCAGCCCTTAGCCGGTTTCTATCCCGCTCAGCGGAAAAATCCCTTCCATTCTTCAAGACACTCCGGAGAATGGAGCCGTTCCGGTGGACCGAAGATTGCCAGCGGGCATTTGAAGAACTCAAACAGTACTTGACCTAGTTGCCAAGCCTCACCAGCCCAAAGCAAGGAGCAGACCTTCTGCTCTACCTCGCCGCCTCCTCCTCAGCAGTGAGCGTGGTCCTCATCCAAGAAGAGAACGGTCAGCACCTAGTCTACTAGTCTCAGAGGCACTCCAAGGTGCAAAAACCCAGTACACAGAGCTCGAGAAGCTGGCGTATGCCCTCCTCATGGCCTCGCGGAAGCTCCGGCATTATTTCCTGGCGCACACCATCACAATCCCAACATCTTACCCCTAGCATTGCTGTTGCAAAACAAGGATGCCACGGGACGAGTGGGAAAGTGGGTAGCTGAGCTTGCGCCCTTTGACATCACCTTCATCGCAAGGATTGCCATCAAATCTCAAGCTCTGGCTGACTTCGTCGCTGAATGGACCCCAAACAGCGAAGACCACACCCTGGCTCAAGTCGAGACACCGTGGACAATGTACATTGACGGATTGTGGTGTTGCGCCGGTGCTGGAGCGGCAGCCATTTTGGTCGCCCCGGACGGGCACACCGTGTCCCACTCAGCCAGCCTCGCCTTCCCAACAACAAACAATGCCTCCAAATACGAGGCTCTGCTACTGGGCCTCCGCAAGGCGAAGGCACTGGGAGCAAAGAGAATACTCATCAAAAGCGACTCCCGCCTAGTAGCGAGCCACTTCGACAAATCGTTCATCGCAAGAGACCCAGAAATGGCAAGCTACCTCGCCGTGGTGCGCAAAGCATCAACCTATTTCCTCGGCCTCACAGTCCAAGCCATACATCGAAGCAACAACGAAGAAGCAAACAGATTGGCCAAGATGGCTAGCTCTGGCCAGCACCCTTCACTTGATGTTTTCCACGGCATCGATGACACCTTCGCCGCTACCAGATTGCAAAGGGTCATACTCAGAACAAGGGCTCCGCCGACACACAAGGGGTCGCCGAGTACGATTGTGGCACGTAGCATGTTCCAGGTGGCCAAGGCCGACTGGTGAGACGGGAGAGGAACCAGAAGATGAAGGCGAACCCAAGGCACCCTCGGTCCCGCTTCAGCCTCTGCCACCCAAGGCACCAGCAGGCAACCCAAGGCACCCTTGGTCCCGTTCCAGCCTCTACCACCCGTGTGGCCCTTTGCGAGATGGGGGCTCGATGTCATCAGACCATACCCCACTGCAAGGGGTAGCCTGCGCTTCACATTTGTTGCCATCGAATATTTTTCAAGGTGGGTCAAAGCAGAACCGGTTGCAAAAATCACCTCGGCAGCAGCTCAGCGGTTCGTGTGGAAAAGTAGAATTTGCCGGTACGGGATACCGCACGAAATTGTCACAGACAATGGGACCCAGTTTGACTCGACAATGTTTCGAGCGTTCTGCCAGAATCTAGGCATCACGATACGCTTCGCGTCCGTGGGCCACCCCGAGGCCAATGGAGCGGTCGAGCATGCCAACGGTAATCTGCTAGAAGGCTTAAAGAAGCGCCTTATCGGACTCCCAAAGGGAGTGTGGCTGGAAGAACTCCAGAAGGCCCTGTGGGCAATCCACACATCCCCAACAAGGGCCACAGACTTCTCACCGTTTAGACTCCTCTTCGGTGACGAAGCCATGACCCCTGTAGAGTTCACAGCAAAGTCCCTCCGAGCAACATCCGAACCAGATCCCACAGAGAGGCGCACCTCCCTCGATCTCCTTGAAGAGCACTGCGTCCAAGCAATTGCAACTATGTCCAAATATAGCGACGGAGTAGCCCAGGCATACAACCGGAGAATCAAGATCCGCCCCTTGGTGCCAGGCGACATGGTTCTCAAGCGAGTCGCAAACTCCACAACTGTGGGCAAGCTAGAGACCAAATGGGAAGGACCCTACATTATCACCAGCAACACCCGCGCCGGTACCTTCCGCATCACCACACCAGAAGGGCAGCAATTGGGCCACAACTGGAACGCGAAGACCCTCCGAAAGTACTATCCTTAGGATTGTAAAACCGGCTGCGCCCGGGAAATAGCCCTACCACCGCTAAAAGCGGAGCGGGCATGTACAAAACCAGCTGTAATTTGTTGCATTTTTTGCTCACTTTCAATCAAAAAGCAGCAAGAGATTACAACAAAAACAAAGCCACCACGCATGGCCTTTGGCCCCGGTGTACACCGATGCCTCCCGCAGGCACGAGTGTATAAACAAAGTCACCGCGCATGGCCTTTGGCCCCGGTGCACACCGATGCCTCCCGCAGCACGATCAGATAAACAGTTATCACAAGATGGCCTTTACCGGTGCACACCGATGCCCCGCAGTACGACGAGTGTATAAACAAAGCCACCGCGCATGGCCTTTGGCCCCGGTGCACAACGATGCCTCTCGCAGGCATGAGTGTATAAACAAAACCACCGCGCATGGCCTTTGGCCCTAGTGCGGGCCAATCCCACCAGCAGCAACGATCGCCCCGGCGACAACGACGCGCAAAGCGAACCCCGGCGCGGTATGGTCTGGAGACCAAAGCGCACGGGGGGGGGGGAGGACAGCGTCGCTCTTGCCAGTGCAAAAGATGTTAGAGCTCCCCGGAGCCCTATCTAAAAAAGTATGGGGGACGACGTGAGGCTTCGCCTCCCCCTCGCAAAAAAAAATAGATAAGGGCTCTCCGGAGCCCTATCTAAAAAAGTATGGGGGACGGCGTGATGCTTCACCTCCCCCTGGCAAAAAAATATTGTGTTAGGGCTCCCCGGAGCCCTATCTAAAAAAGTATGAGGGACGGCGCGAGGCTCCGCCTCCCCCTCGCAAAAAACCAGATCAAGGCTCTTCGGAGCCCTATCTAAAAAAGTATTGGGATCGGCGAGGCTCGGCCTCCCCGCAGTGGAAAAAAATAGATCAGGGCTCTTCGGAGCCCTATCTAAAAAAGTAAGGGGGACGGCGTGAGGCTTCGCCTCCCCCTCGCAAAAAAAAATAGATCAGGGCTCTCTAGAGCCCTATCTAAAAAAGTATGGGAGGCGGTGCGAGGCTTCGCCTCCCCCACGCAAAAAACATTGTGTTAGGGCTCCCCAGAGCCCTATCTAAAAAAGTATGGAGGACGGCGTGAGGTTTCACCTCCCCGCAGTGGACAGATCGTGGCCTCCTGAGCCCCATCTAAAAATTATGAGGACGCGCAAGGCTCCGCCTCCCTCATAAAAAAGATAGATCAGGGCTCTCCGGAGCCCTATCTAAAAAAGTATGGGGGACGGTGCGAGGCTTCGCCTCCCCCTCACAAAAAAATATAGATCAAGGCTTTCCGGAGCCCTATCTAAAAAAGTATGAGGGACGGCGCGAGGCTTTGCCCCTCCTCGCAAAAAACATTGCGTTAGGGCTCCCTGGAGCCCTATCTAAAAAAGTATGGGGGACGGCGCGAGGCTTCGCCTCCCAGGGCCATCGTCGTGGCTCCTGAGCCCTATCTAAAAAGTAGGGGACAAAGACGAGGCCATTCTCCCCATCGCAACAAATAACATAGTACAAAGGCACTCACGCCATTTTTTATTACTCAACATACCAGGTGCACACATTAGAAGAGATCGCTCTAAACAGGGATCCACGAAGCAATATAGCACAGTTCAAATTACAACAACAGTACACACAAGACACAGCGAGACCATCGTACACCTAAGGGACAAAGTCCCACTCTTCCTTGCGAGTCGCCCACTCTAGCAATTCCTCATCCGAGGCCTGGGCAGCAATCAGCTCCACGTATTCCTTCATCGTGGACAAGTCTTCAGGTGTATCGGATGAGCTCATCAAAGCCTCCAGGGAGGCCCGGGCCTAGGAAGGCCCTTCGGGAGCAAACGCCACACCCCTGCGCCCCTAGAAAGCCCGGATCTCCTCCTGAGCCCTCGCAGCCTTTCGCGTGCGAAAATGAAAGAACGTTTTCATAGAGCCCGTAGGGTTAGCCTTCTTTCAACGTTGCCACTTAGCACCGTGGCATATAACGCCAAGGTAGCATATCTGTAAAGGCCACTTCAATAGAAGAGTGTGTTCATACTGACACGCCAGCGTGAACAAGATTTAGCTTAGCCATTTCAACGGCGGACAAGGACCCGTTCACAAGCGCTTAAACAAACATCGTTCCACCTGTATAGAATGCGAGGCTCAACTTCAAACAGCAATCAAGCAAAGAGCAAAACAGCCAATAATGCCCAATCGCAGCCGAAGATATTCCATTTAAAGAACAGAGATCGTTACACAAAAAGAGGCTAACCTCTACAAAAGAAAGCGGCTCCGATGAACAACAAACAAAAGCGGAGCGCGCCAACTACAAAACATCCAAAACCCTAGCATTCTAAACAGCAGGCGAGGGGTTCACACCTTGTCTCCGTGGGTGGACCCCCGCTTGCTGGCTTCACGATCCTCCTCCGCAGCCTTCCCCTTCGCTTGATAGGCTTGAGCAGCTCGGAAGGACTCCTCGGCAGCATCATGTCCGTGCAACATCCAGAAGTCTTGCTGCAGGACTTTGCTCGCCTTCCGGGTCCGGCGATGCGTGGCAGCAACCTCCTCTGCCGTAGCCACGGGAACAGAGCGAGCGCCAACCCTGTCCAGGTGAGCGCACCCCGCCTTGTCAAGCATCGTAGGGGTCGCCAGCCAAGTGACCCTCGCGCAATGGTCACCATAAGCACGAGCCGCAGGCACGCACGCTTCACCACCGCGACGGAAGTGTTCTAAGGTTATATCCATCTCAGCTGGATGGTGGCTCCTCTCTGGAGGGATGGCACCCAGCTTCACCAAAGCACCCTCCAGAGCCTCCATGGACTCCAAGGCGGACTGACCAATGGCGGCCGACAGCTCCTTCTCGTACTTGATATCCTCTTCGAGCGCAGCATGGACACTTCGCAAATCCTTCACTTCGTCCCGAAGGGTAGTGCGCTTCTTGTTGGCGTCCGCTACTTCGCTCCGAAGTGTAGTGCGTTCCGCCTCCACCTCCGCCAATTTGGCCTCCAAACTCTTAACTTTCTAAAGAAGAGTCTCGCGCTCGGAGCTCAAGACCTCATTCCGGGCATGCTCCTCATCGACCTTTTGCTGACTCTCCCTGTACGCCTAGGAGACATCAGCATTAAGGGCCCGAGACAACATCAAAGTCTGCACGCAAAGCAAAATGTCATACACACAAACAATCATACAGGCAATAACGAGCACGCGTAATAGACAAAGCTAACCCTTGCTGCATTCGCCTCAATGCTGGCAAACATGTCCTTCAGCAGAGCATTCTCAAAAAGCTCTCGCACAAACGAAGGGGCAGCGAAATCAACAACCTCCTTGCAGACAACAGCGTAGCCCGGTGTCACCTTGAAATTGTTAAGGCGCATTCGACCCAGGTTCACCGCGCCCGAGAATACGGTCCAAGGCAAATACCGAAGGGTTCGACTTCGAAGGTCACCGTGACCTTCGAACCCTCCTCGACCTCGTCGTGGCCGCCGTCCTCGCTCAGCACTGAGCAACCAACAACTTAGAGTAACAGCCAACAAAACGAAGGGTTCGAAATAAATAAGTAGATGTTACTCACCAACATTCACCTGCGGCGTCGCAGGCACATCCCCGAGGCCTTCGAGGTCCGTTCTACCACGATGCGACGGAGTACCACCGCTGGAAGACTCTGTTGCATCAAGAACTGGAAAACGAATAGTACCTATCGCTTTGTGCACCTGCGATGTGGTACGTCCAACGGCCCTGGTTCCAGCACCATCCGCATGCGAAGCGTCCCCATCATTAGACGATGCGCTGCTGGACACAGAGCACTCAGCACGCACCTGCAGGTGGTCTTCGGCAACCTTCTTGGCCAGCCGCTCCTTGAAGGCACCCAAGTCACGCGAAGGACCAGCACCATCGCTAGGCCGGATGGCACGAAGAGGTGGAACAGCAATCGGTCCCACGATGTCGACCTCAGGCACGCGAGCACGCTTCTTCTTCCCTGCATTGGGGTCGGCTCGGTCATGATGAGGACATGACCCCTATGGATACAACCATATTTCCTATGCTTGCTGTTCCAATTACTAGAGCTCGTTCTCGCCAACTAAATTATCATGTAACTTCGTTTCTAGGAGTTCATAATTGTTCCATTGAGGATGGATTGCTACCTAAGTCTTGTGATATCATTCTACTCAGGAACAAGGCAAGGGGAGTACCACTACTACCACAACAAGTCAGATCAGTTCGGAATCAGCCTAACAGCACCAGCTTAAAACATGCATAACTTTCACATACGGAGTCCGTTGGAGGTCCACGAGTACTTGATGGAAAGCTTATTTTATCCTCTTTCCAACGGATCTAGCCTCATCTCCAAATTTCTTCTGGACTGTCCGAAATAATCAAAAGAAGATGTCATATCACCTGTTTGGGCTAACTTGGGCTTTGTAATCGTACTCAACTTGGCCCATATGCCGGCGGCCCACCTGGGGGTGGTACTGTTCACATGAATTTAGTCCCAACCCGCTAGTTCTATTAGATGTGTGGCTCCTCATTCCCTATTTAAAGAGGCCGCACCCCCTCTAGTTTTCTTGGATTTTGTTTATGTTTAGTTTGCCTTCCTTGCAACTTGTATCTTTTGCGTATGTCGACTAGACCACCCAATTAAGATCCTTGTTCAGAATCCCAATTTATCTCAAATATTTCAGAGCTATCTCTTTTCTTGACTTATTTTTCTTGTTTTAGTTTGGGCATAGTCATCCATTGCTCGTTGGCCTTGATAGTTCTTGTGCTAACTTTCCGTTGTTACTACTAGTCGTTCTTGCGAGTCGGTCTAGCTAGGCTTGGTTTAGACTAGGACCAGCACTTGTGACTAGTACTTTGAACTGCTTTTCAACTTTGCATATTGATCTGAATAATTGCTACTCCCTTGCTACATACTAGCCTTTTGAGCTCCACTTCCTACTAACTCAAGAAAAGCCGCTCGCAATCGCTGGGCTAATCGCAAGTGAGAGTATCACGAACCAGTCACCGGTTGTACCACTTCTTTGCTGCATTGGTAAGAACTTGTAAGAACTGGATATAAGCTTGAGTGTGAGTGACTTGTGAAACTCCAGAACCTAGTAGTTGATAGGGACATATACTTGTGATTTATTTTCTTGTTTTCTACTAACTATGGCAGGTTCATGGGATGATTGCAAGATAGATCCACATCTTCTTCGAGCCATTGAACGGGAGTGCAAGAAAGTGAATGAGGAAGATGCACGCTTGAGACAAGTTTCTCCACCACGGGAGGTATATGATCGTAATGGTACGTCTTGTAAAATTAAACTCACTGTGCCATCTTTTGCTGGGAATTATAATCCTGATGCTTCTCTCACATGGGAATTAGCTGTACAACAATTATTTGCATGCCATGAATTTTCTGCTCATCTAAAAGTTAGGGCTGTTACCTATGTGTTTTATGGTTTTACATCTATTTGGTGGAGTGAATACTGTCGTACTAATCAGAACATACCTAGAACTTGGGATGCTATGAAGAGAGCTATCAGGGCTAGATTTGTGCCTTCATATTATTTTCATGATTTGTTGAATAAATTACAACGTTTACACCAAGGTAGTAACACTGTAGAAGAGTACTATCAAGAATTGCAAACTGTCTGGTCTCATTGTGGCTTAGAAGAAACTGAAGATGCTAAAATGACTAGATTTTTAGGAGGATTAAACGGTCACATTCAGGATAAACTTGTTTATAAACCTCCAACTGTCACTCGCTTATTTCGTCTTGCTTGCAATGTTGAAAAGGAAGTACAGGGATGACAATTCAAGACTAGTCGTGCACTTTCATCGACTTTCACTACACCTTCACCTATACAAGAAACAAACAAGCGCACGGTACACACCTCCACATCAAGATCATCTTTGGTTGCTTTTTCTACTGCTGCATCTACCATGATTGCTGCCCCTGCTGCTGTGAACGACACTCTGTCTCACTGCCTGGCGTCATCGGCTCGCTCATTGGTAATTGAGCTAGAGTAAGAAAAAGAAGGAAAAGCTTGTGACTACTCGCCGTCTCCAGTACCAATATCATCTGAGTCGAGCTTACAAGGTAATACCAAAGGTACTGATTTGAACAATCAACCTGAGAACAATACCCATGATTTCATTCCTAGTATCATTGAACAAAGGGAACCTAGTGCTAAGAAAGTAGATATTAATTTCCTAGCTACAGAATCTGATCTTATTAAGAATTTGCATGAAGCCTGTGATACTTTGACTGATTTGCCTGCTGATTTGAGTGCACCATGTGATAAACTTGTTGATTTACCTGTTGACTTGAGTGCACCATGTGATGAAATAATTGAATTGCCTACTGTTTTGAGTGATTCATGTGATGCATTAATCGCATACAATGATCATGTGGAATTGGTTAGACATATAGAAGTTTTGACTAGAATTTCTCCTGTTGACTCTTTATGTTACATTATGTTGGATCCACCTATGAAATTGTCACATGCTATGGAGAAAGTTTCTGTAATTGCATGTTCGAAATCCTTATTTAGTGCCTACACCCCTAGATATAAGTTTAATTTGATTGGAGATTATGGTGTAGACAATCAATTTCTGGTATATCGAATATGCATAACTTGTCATCACATGGATGAATTAAAGCTTGCTGTTGTGGATAACAATTATTGTGTGCTGAATCTTGTTCAATATGAGAGGAAAATAAAATTTAGTGCTCATCCAATGCATATGTGTTCATCCCTTATTGCACCATCTAGTATTGACAATCCGAATATTGATGTTGAAGCATGGAAGAACTTACAATTCTTTTCACCTTTGCTAGATGAATTTGCTATTGCTCGATTGAAATCTGATTATATGGATGAATTTTGTTTGATTCCAAAAGTTGTAGATTTGCCCATATGTGCTACCACTGCAAGTTTACAATTTCAGATATTTGAATTGCATAAACGCTTCACTTACATGTGCAAAACTAGTTGCAATGATTGTTGTGTGAGAAATTTTGTTTTGATCATTAACATATATGATTATTCTTGGGTTACGAATACAATGAGCTTTTGTGATCGCTGCTGTCTTATAACATTAATTGTGCAACAACGAAGAACTGTTAAAACAGATGACATATACATATACCATGCATACACCTTGGCTTCTTTGTTACCCTATTTTTAGCTTATCAAAAGCCGAGGACGGCTTTGTTTTCAAGAAAGGGAGGATGATGAGGACATGACCCCTATGGATACAACCATATTTTCTATGCTTGCTGTTCCAATTACTAGAGCTCGTTCTCGCCAACTAAATTATCAGGTAACTTCGTTTCTAAGAGTTCATAATTTTTTCATTGAGGATGGATTGCTACCTAAGTCTTGTGATGTCATCCTACTCAGGAACAAAGGCAAGGGGAGTACACTACTACCACAACAAGTCAGATCAGTTCGGAATCAGCCTGACAGCACCAGCTTAAAACATGCATAACTTTCACATGCGGAGTCCGTTGGAGGTGCATGAGTACTTGATGGAAAGCTTATTTCGTCCTCTTTCGAACGGATCCAGTCTCACCTCCAAATTCCTTCTAGACTTTCCGAAATCATCAAAATAAGATGTCATATCACCTGTTTGGGCTAACTTGGGCTTTGTAATCGTACTCAACTTGGCACATATGCCGGCGGCCCACCTGGGGGTGGTTACTGTTCACATGAACAGTACCCACGAATTTAGTCCCACCCCGCTAGTTCTATTAGATGTGTGGCTCCTCATCCCCTATTTAAGGAGGCTGCACTCCCTCTAGTTTTCTTGGATTTTGTTTATGTTTAGTTTGCCTTCGTTGCAACTTGTATCTTTTGCGTGTGCCGACTAGACCACCCAATTAAGATCCTTATTCAGAATCCCAATTTATCTCAAATATTTTAATCCATATTTGCAATTTCAGATTGCTTTACCTTGTTCTTGCGTGCTTCTTCGGTGTATGCAGGAATCGACCTTTATGGTCAGGTCATCCGGGTATTCGTGCACGGTTGATAACGACTTGTCAATCAGTTCAGCGATTGCGTGGTTTCGAGCCTTGCGTGTTCGTAGCCAGGATCGTGAGAGTTGAGCGACGACTACCGAACGTATCGTCTCACCAAGATCGGGCCAACAATAGGACCTTTGGGTTCATCAGCTCAGCAAGATGAACCAACGCATCATACGCGCGGTTCAAGCGAGGCTCCCTAACGACAGTGCGATGCCTCGAATGCTCTTCACCGATATACGGGCAGAGGAGCACCTCCGCAGCACGCGCAGCCTCGGTGATGGGCAAAACTAGCAGTTACCACGTTCGTGTTAGGGCGAACGTAAAAAAAAAAGCATACCTTTGTAGCCCTCCAAGGTCAAAGACGAGAGCCCCGTATCCGAAGCCCCAACTTCCAGCTTCCATTCCTTGGCTAAAGGCAAATCCCGAAAGCACAGAACTCCTCCACCAAGTCCCGCGTAGAAAGCCGCTTCGTTGTGTTGAGAAGAAGATGGAGGAGGGCCTCCTCCCGGGAGCTAAGCACAATCGCGGGGGTAGCTATTAGCTGAATCAGCCCACCCTCGGACCGAAGACCATCCGCCGCTGGGTTAGTATGATAAAACCACTTCCGTGTCCAGTCTGTATCCCAGCGATTGCGCGCCGTCGGGGTAGGAACATACACGTGGCAACGTGGCTTTGGTTGAAAGTTCACACTGCCAAAGTTAAGAGTTTCACCCGAGCTCTTTTTCTTCTTCGGCTGCCAACGCCCGTCATGAAGGTAGGCGAAGAGGCGACCCTCACCCCTCACAACAGCAACCCTAGCAGACCTCAACATCCACTCGAACACACCAAGCTTTACAATAGAATTTGGCGTCAGTTGCGCCAACTCCACCCAGTATAGCCGCAAAACTTCGAAGACTAGATCGACGCAAGGGATCCGAAGGCCAGCGTCTAGAAACGCAACAAACACAATGGCTTCATCATCCCAGGGATGAGGAACCGTCTCCGACCCAGGAGCGCGGACCTTCGTAATATCCTCGAGCTTGCCCTCGCTCACAAGCGTCTCAAGAAAAAGCCTCGTCACAGTAGATCTCCCCAAATCGCTTGTATACGAAACATCACCCCCTCCGTCCCTGCCACGCCTCGCCATACCCGAAGAGTACAAAATAGACCCTCGCAACTCACAGCAGCGCAGCGAAGAAACAAAGCAGCACTAAAAGGCAACAGAATGAGAGCCGATAGCGACAGGGGGAGGGGGGGCGTACATATTTATAGCCACCAAAGAACAACGGACAAAATGGGGAGGACATCGAAGAGCCACGAACCAATACAACTCTGACACATGTCAAAAAACCAAAGCCTTAATGATGCACAATGGCCAACCAACACGCACGCCCCCCAAGGGGGCGCCATCATGGCAAGAACGGTGTACAGGATCTGAGCAGACGCCACCACAACCGCCATCACTGTAAAAACGATGCACAGGACCCGAACAGACGCCGGCACCATCAACCGCCCGGGGCGCACTAACCAACTAGGCATTCGAAGCAAATCTCTTAGAACAAACGAAGCGCTTCGCTAGGCCGAAGGGGACGGTGTGCCTGGACCCTCCGGGGTAAAGGCGCGGTTTCAGCCCTAACGAAGCAAGACATCGACCGCGAGGGCTTGTCGAGGGCGGCCCACCGCCCCACCGATCCGGCGGCAAGACGGGTTATAGAAGGTGCCCGAGGCGCCCGGCTCCCGGAGGGTCACCGAAGGGTACCTCGGCCCAAAGCCTCCGGAGGGTCACTGAAGGGTACCTCAACCCGAAGTTCCCGCAGTATCACCGAAGGGTACATGGGATACCCCGAGGTTGACCCGAAGCCCCTGAAGGGTCTTCTGAGGGGTACGGGAGGTACCCCGAGGGCGACCCGGAGCCTTCGAGGTGTCTTCCGAGGTGGCGGCCGGAGAAGGTTCGGGAGGTGTTCGAGGGGTGCCTGACGCGGCTCTGACCGGAAGAAAGGGAGAAGACATGTGGACCAAAAAGCTACGCATATGGGTAGGAAAAGACCCTGTAGTCCCCCACATTGGCAGTACTTTTGTAGGGGTGCACATGTAATCTCCTGTATCCTGCTAGTTTGGCTATAAATAGCTCTCCATCCCCATGTAAAAGAGAGAGATTTTTCAGAGCATTAATATACAGTACATTTCCTAACATCCAGTCCCCTCTTCGAGGACTCTTCGGACACCTCGTGTGTACCAGGGGTCCCTACTCTTTGACTGTCTAGTCCTTTTTGCTACGACAACTAGAGTGATGCGTCTTGTGCTCCTGATTGTGTTTCTAATTGCCCTCCTCTTCCTAATTGCCCTGATGATTCTGCCTTTTATACAGTACTCAAAGTGCGCTGTTGTATCTCCAGTCCAAAGGTCACCTTAATTCTTCAGATCATGGAGCCGTTACTAGAGATTATTGTGGGAGTAGTAACGCTCCCATCGTCACTAGGCAGTTATCACCATAACAGGAAGTTAATTCGTGCCATTATTCCAGAGAATAACAGCGTAATTGATGGCTCATATCCTTATATATATAGTACAGAAGATTCCCTGATCGATTAGGCCCACATGTCTGTGAGCCCTATTGACTAGAGACTGGTCGTAGAAGAACTTATTTACTGTGTGGCGGTCGAGTAGAGTTTATTTACCACTTACTGATCGTAAAAGGGCTTACGATCAGGGGATAGTCATAGAATAACTGACGACCATGAGCTTACTTGTAGCAAGACTTACGAGTATGGGATGGTCGTAGAAGGACTTACGACCATGGGGTGGTCGTAGAAGAACTTACGACCTCCAGTTTCTCCCTTATGAATAAGGGGTATACTCAAGAACCATATGTGGCAGCATTATTATCCATAATATGAATTACAGATAAATAATAAATAAGGATTATTAGATCCTCGTCACACCGGATGGTCCAGATTAAGGCAGGCGACCCCACCACTTAAACACTAGTTTTGTAGAAAGCCCCGCCCGTTGGTGTGAAATTATTCAAAACCCCCCTCAGTCGAGCGCCTTTCTCACTCCCCTCACGCACGCTCCACCCCAATCGCACCATAGAAGAAGATATGTAGTGGAAATCGTAGATTGGCCTACACCATGATGCTACCATCGTTCATGCGTCCTCCTCCGTCCATTCTCCGCCACCAACACTTCCCCTTTGCCAAACACCATCCTGTCGTTATCCTCCGCACGTTTGAGCCATACTCGGCCCCATCACTGTGAGGGCCCAAAGAAGTAGCAGCAGCAATTGTGTTTAGCGACGCCCCAAATCAGCGGCATATTCAGTTCCAAGAAAGGATTTGTGTTCAGTTGCACGTGCCTCATAAAAAGTGTTAATACTTCCTCAAGAGAAAAAAAAAAGTGTTAGACTGTTTACGAAATTTGAGTAGATGACATAAAATACAATTCGCATTTAACTCCCTGAAGTATTATGAAATTGCAAGGAAGTCCAAATTGAGAACTTATAGCTTGCAAGGGTATGCACATAAGTTTAAAAAAATATGAGGGTGCTCGTGCATACCGAGTACCCTAGCTGGCTCCGCCCCTGCTCAAAATAGGGACCACTTTTTTGGCTGAAGGTTTGTTCAGGATTTTTCAGGATTGAGTCCTGTTCGCTGGAGGTTTGTTTAGGATTTTTTTTTTTTTGGTGCACTCGGCAAGTGAGAAATACGATTTTATTTGGAGGTGAAAAGCTGTCAATAGAAGGCTCGATCGAAGTTCTGTTGAAGTTCAGCGACTCTGTTGCAAATCCGACAAGGTGATCTGAGCTCTGGTTTCAAAGGGAAGAATGCGCTCCTGAGTTCGCTGGGTGTCAGGGGTGGAAGCAAGAAAAAGATTGCTAATAGCTTGGCTGTCACTTGGCAGAAACCGCAGGCCGGATGGGTGATGGAGGCTTCATTGAGCACACAGGTAGCGCAAGCTTGGGGGTGGTGGCCAGAGATGAGAATGGCGAGCACATCTTATCTTCTTGGCGTGTTCCAGTGTAGAGACGCAGAAGAAGCAGAAGCCCTCGCCTGCCTGGAAGCTATTTGTCTGGTGATTGACCGGGCCCATAAACCGGTGATAATTGAGATGGATTGCCGATCTGTCTTCCTCAAACTTATGTCACCAGAGAAGGATCGTTCTGTAACGGGACATATCATTCAGGATATCAAGCATCTTGGCTCATCACTCTCTGATGTGGAGTTTGCCGCTGTGGGGAGAGAACAAAATGTAGTAGCACATGACTTAGCATGTTTTGCTAGGACGGGTCAGTGCATGTAACAGCCCAAAATTTCAATTTCAGATAAAATTTAAAACTTATTTATTTTTGTGGATTTTCTGAAATTTTCAAAAGCTTTTACTTAAATTATTTTTAAAGCTAAACAAATTTAATTTCAAAATCTATTACCAAGTTTAAATTGAAGTATTTTATTTAAATCCAAAATGCTTTTGAGAATTTATGTGAATTTTCTCATATTTTTTGAAATTTATTTACTATTTTTTAAAGCCCTTTTGAATTATTCTGAATTAAATCAATTAGAAAATCAAAAGGAATCCTTAAACACTAAATGGGCCGAATTTAGCCGGCCCATTCCTTCGCGCGCACGCAGCCCACCACGGCCTGCTCACACCGCGCGTTCACCCCAAACCTCCATGGCCTTTGGATCGCCATCGGACGGCTACCACGCGCCCGCTTCTTTCCTTTCTTTTCTTCTGCCGACAAGTGGGGCCACGATGAACAGTGCCATCCCCAACCTATTTCCTTCTCCCTCACACGGCCGCACTTTCCTTCGCCGTCCGCCATTGCTGCCTTTCAAATTCTTTCCAAAACTCGCGAAATCAGATTAATCTCGATGATTCCGCCACAGATTGAATTCGCCAAGGTCCGTCGTCGCACCCATCACGGCCCTTACCTTCCATCCTAGTGCCCTCAATCCTCGATTTCGCTCCGCCAGGCCTGCTGGACCTTCATGTGCCTCAAGCCGCTCCGCCCCTCCCCGGCCACTATATAAGTGTGCCCCGGGTGCGCCTTTCTCCCGACACCACAGCGCCACCACCCACAGCTCTCCTCCCCCCTTAGTGCCCGTATTTCGAAGTTTCTCGCCGGCGGTGAACCTTCGGTTCTTCCTCGATTCCGCTAGATCTGCTGACGCTCGCCGACTCCACCACCTTCACATCGCCAGATCACCGCTGGCCGGTGGCGACTCTCACTTTGCCGGAGGACCACAGGAACGCCTACTTCGCCGACAACCTAAAACCGCCGCCGCTCAACCTCGTCGCCGATGATCTTTCCACCGCGTTTTCTCGCAACCTCGGTGAGCATCACGTTCGACATCACCTCCTCGTTCTTTTGGTATCATTCACACTCCTCGCCTTGGCGTGAATCGCCGGCAAGCTCGCCGCTGGTTGCGCACCATCGTCGGACCTACGTGGCTTGGCCACGTCGTGCCCAGGTCAGCGCCACCTAGGCGCAGATCTGACGTGGCTGCCTATGTGGCGCCACGTCATCTCGTCCAGCCAGCACCGCACCACCCCGCGTGCACTGTAGCGTACGTCGGGTCCATCATGGACCGTTGACTGGTCGTGGGCGTGGTCCATTGACCACGGGCCCACCTGTCAGCAACACACCGCGCGCTGACGCATTTAATCCGGAATTTCCTTCGGGAAAATAAATCAAGAAATTCAATTAAAATCTGATTTAGGGTTTAAACTTCTAAAATCCATATCTTTTGCATCCAAACTCCAAATTGGGTGATTCAAATTGCTAAATTCGTATAAAATCATTATCTAGCTAACTAAAGTATAATTTTTGGATTTGGAGTTAGTTTAATTTGTCTTTTTGAATTTATTTGAATTTCAATTGATTTTGTCGTATTTTCGCGTTTAGACATTGACGACTCCGGAGAGGTAGATCCTTCAGAGGAATTAGAATTTCAAGACTTCATCAAAGGCAAGTTATACCATTGACCATATTGCTCCCAGTATTTTAAAGCTATTTAATTCTGTTTTTACATTATTAAATGCATGCATACTTTTATTCAAATATTTCAAGTCCCTATTTAAATACTTAGATATTCCAATTTCTATTGTATGGCCAATTTGATTATTGAAATGTCATTCCCTTGTCACCAATAGATAAAGTATTATGGAAAATATTCACATGCTTAGCAAATGCTTAGACCATGATTATGAATTTTGGGAGGATTTAGCCAAATCATTTCAAATTGGTTTAAACTTGAACCTATGGTATTGTTTTACCATAGGGAATTTGTAAAGGTGGTTTTTATTAAAATAAAATCAAAAATGGTTTGGACTTGGGCGAAACGGATGAATGGTGGGTGCAGGTTCATGCACGGGTTTAATCTGGTTAGGATTTAAGCCTAGGGTTTGATTTGAAAGACGTCCAAGTCAATTAAGGGCCGGTCTTTGAGCCGTATTTTGCTATGCCTTACCGTACCACCACATATCTTGTCTGGGCAGGACCTGGCTTAATAATTTATAATACCTCATAGTTATTTGTGCTATGTTGTATGTGTGGGTGTCGATCAGACAGTAGTCCCACCTAGCGCAAGATGGGGCTTCCGGAGGACGGTCAGTCCAATGGAAGCGAAACCTTAGCGGGCATGAGTACTTTGAGGTAGAACATTGTAACGGCCTTGTGATAATTGCTTTGTCACACGCCTTAGGCAGCGTGGATTGGCCAACTCAAAGAGCAAATTATCTCGTGTGGGTAAGGCTGTACAAACTCTACAGAGTAGAAACTATTCGAATAGTCGCGTCCGCGGTCATGGACATACTAGCAAAGCCACTTTGAATTAGACTTGTTTTTTGTTTTAAAATGATTTCAACAGATGATTTTGGATGGATAATCCTTGTGGTAAAATTGGGCGAATAGCCATGTGATAGGAGGGTATCCTTCACCATTCAAATATGGAGGTTATCCACACTATAAAACTGTCATTTAAAATCTGATTTTAGATATAGTACAAAAATGGCCTTGGAAATTAATATGAGTATTTAAAATTGAAAATGCTACTTTATGCAAATAAACCCTGCCAATATCCCTTGTTTACTTTATGCATGCATCATAATTCAATATTGGGTGTAACTTGTGAGCACGGAAGTTGTACTCATTCTTGCTAAATATCTTTATTTAGGAGAAGACTACTACCAGGATGGTGAGAACACCGACGCTTAGGCTACACCCCCAGACGATTGCCTGTGGCAAGTCGTGTGGTCTACTACTATTGTTCTGCTTCCGCTGTGTTTTACTTTATTTGGCCTCAAGCCCTTTGTAATAAACTCTGAATTATTATTAATAAAATATGTGATATGTTTGTGTTATCACTTTTGTTTGACTGTGTACACTAGAAATCCTGGACTAGTGTATGAACACAGAGAATTCGGCATCCTTCGTTCCCGGGTTCGACAAAAGTGGTGTCAGAGCCATATCGACTGTAGGTCGTGGCCTTAGGATTGCCTTAAGGACTTATTTTCAAAAACTAAAAATATTTTGAGTCTATCCAAGAGTCTTCTCAACCCTTCTCTTTAAAATGGTTACTAACTCATCTCCTTCTCTAAATTGTAGATGGCCGAAAAACCAACCACGACTTCCCACGGAATTTTCGCAGGACATTGGGCTGCACTTCTTTGGAAAATGATGCAACACTTGAACTACAATGAGAGACCAACCTATCAAGGGTACAAGTATAAAGTGGGAAGCCAATATCGCTGGAGAGTTGAAGTGATCCTCTACGCCAACCTTCAACCAAACACGGACTTCCACATCATCGACGCTCCGATGAGGCACGACACCTTCGCCGACGGCATCCAGGACGCAGCCAGAGAAGCAACACGTCGCCTCTGCTACACTTATAACAATCGTTTCCATGACTCCGAGTTCCACTACCACCCTATGCACATCCCGACCCGACTTGACAGTACCTTTTGCTCAGCCCAGGATGAAGACTCTCCTGAGCTTACGCACCAGGTGGACCTGTCTAAGGCAATGGACTATGCCTACGGAACACTCGAGGACCTCAGCATCGCTGCAGGTAGCCTCGCAAGAGGCGTAAGAAAGGTGAAAGTCAGAAGAAGAGTTGGCTCGCTACAAGGCAGGCGAGGGTAGCTCTAATGAGCCAGATTATACCCCTGTTACCCCATAGTTGTTTTCCATGGTGTAATCGTTAGATACGAATTATGAGCTATCGTTACCCTTGTGATAGCCATAATCAAAGAATAAAATAAAGTAATAAAAGATCTATTTCTGAAAAATTTGGTTCTTTGTCTTGTGTTTGAGTGTTCTTGGGCTATTAAAAATTTTATCCCCATTAGAGCTATCTTTCTTTCTATTACTCTTCTAAGTCTTTGGAGGATTCCACAGATGGTGACCACCCGCACCGGCAGTGGCAGCGCTCGAGACCAAGGAAACGAGAACGCGGATTACCAGGAGAATCCCGTCCAGCAACCACCACCTTGTGACGCCCCGTGTCATTACCCCAAGGGTAATCACACTTAAGCATACAGATTACTATTCGTTTGCCCAGTAAAACACTGCTCCAACGAATAGTAAGCCATTTATCAGAGATAACGCAGCAGAACAATAAAATAGAAACTGCTCTTTATTACAACAGTAGCCACACAGGACTAGGGTTTTGAATACAATTATTTAATTACAAAGGGGAAAACACTTCCCGCTATTTACTGCTAGGTTCCTCCGGTAGTCTCCTTGTCCCACGACTCGAAAGGGGCAAGCATCTCGCCCTGCTTCTCGTACCCAACGCCCTCATCACCTGCGGTCTTCTCGGTACCTGCAAAATTCCTTATCCCACTCGGGATAACTCCTAGTCGGATTAGGAGCTAAGCAAGGGAAAGATAGCAAGAGTGAGTACTATAGTGTACTCAGCAAGCTTTAATAGCTAAAATGCAACTGATGATTCTACTGATCGTCCTTAGCAAAATTCTTACCTCTTCTCTTATTCTGAAAATAGACATTAAAACTTAGGTTGGAAATTTTACTTCTGAAGAGACTACTTGATTACTCGGAGAAAAGAAAGACCCCTAGCGGTTCCCGTAGACTCCAATCCAGGAGACTGCATGAATTCATGATTTGATAGCACTGCGTAGGCTTGTACCACTTTACCCATAGCTATCCTGAACTCTTTATGCTAGGTTCACCGCATTTCCTTTGATGTGATTTCAAGTTCAGAATATAGAACGTTTTCCAGTTACGTGATTAATTTCTCCACCCATTACTTTTCGTCGGTGCTGGCCTGGCCACCACCGAGTTTAGGTAATGTTGGTTGGGCCAGTTCATCCTCTCTGCACCCAACACTCCACATAGTGCTATAGCACCTCTTCTTATATCACACTCACACATAGTACATACCCAGTGTGGAGAGCATAATTACGTAACATGGTAGCATTTTCTGCCTGTTGAAACAGGAAAATGGTTGGCACTTAAGATACGGCCTCTGACCGAGTAAGAGTTTTGTTTGTCCTTATATTATAACCATATGTAAAGGGTCCCACCTCTTGCCCTCTCATCCTGACCACGGGCCCCCTTTACTAACCATAATAATACTCTGCTTTCCTTTCATTCCTCATGCCTCAATTCTTTTCCTCTTTATCATCATTTTCATCTATCTCATCTTCATCTCATTTATTTGGCTTGAGTTTTTGAGAAATAGTTTTGATGCAATACATATAAGATAGAGCAAAGTAATGTTTATATTTAATATAGCTATGTTAATGAACAAGGGAGTAGCTTGCCTTCGTAGAAGAAGAAACAAACGGTGGTGATGAACTCGAGATCAACTACTCCTGTTGGTTCGCATGTTGCAATTTATACGATGGTGCGAATAATAAATACATAACTAAATACTTAGCAGTAATATATGCGACTAGGTGCAGTGCATACTGATTATAATATTCTTTTCTTTAGTGGATTTCCATTTAATAACACTTTCGAAACCCTCGTAAGGTTAACACTCCCTACTACGATCGTTCTACTGATTACTCGCTCTAGTGTTGAAATGCCTAAGTTCGTGTTTAAACTAACGAGAACAGAAATACTACTCACACGAACAGCTCATTAAGTCTATCAAATTCTACTCGGCAAAACTTCTAATTAATTATTTTACTTACATTAACATGTTACTCTCTAATTTTCTATAAATACTCGGGACCGCTTCATGTTAATTCAATTAGCATGATTTCATTTTTGGCATATTTTAAATTTTAAAACATTTTTCCGAACCTCCCGCTAAATTAGCACCTCCTAACTGAGGGTATTCTAGCCGAAGGCTCTATGATCAAGTGCGCCTATTTATGCATTTAAGCGTACAAAAATAAAACGTTGCACGTATTCGCAGGCAACTACGCCTATCTAATTGTGATTGGTTAATTATCTAACTTAGAGAGTTCTATCGGTAACTTAAACTACTTCCAAAAATCTCAGATTAACTTTTATGCATTTTCGGACTTTTATTTTACCGGTCGAACTACCATTATCTAATCGTACGCGGCTCTAATCAGTTATTTGATCCAACTCCTACGCAGCCTTGACCCTTAATACTACTAGCGCTTAAGCTTACTGCTAAATATACTACTAAATATACTCAGTAGAGGTTACCTTAATACCGAATTTCTAATTCTTTACTTAATCTTTTCTTATTCTTAATCTCTTTCTTAATCCTCTCTTTAATTCCCACCTAAACCCTAATCCTAATTTCACTTTCACCTAATCTCTACCAGCAAAACCCTAATTACCCTACTACCTCTCACCTCACCCCCTCCACTCGGCCGACACAGCCAACCCATCTTCCCCATTAGGCCGAACTACCATGGCTGGCTCCTCCTTTCCAAATCTTCCCCCAAACCCCCTTCTCCTCCATTCTCAGATCTCCTCTAAGGCTTGCTCCCACCGGCGCCACTGCCTTGGCTCCCGTCCGGCTCTTCCTAACCCCGCCTGGCGCCTCCCCACGGTGCAGCCGCCCCCTGGCTCCCTGTGCACGCCTCGGGCCCTGTGGCTGACCCTCTCATGCCGCTAGGCCCAATCGCCTCACCGCCTCCAAGCCGCCTCCGCCGCCTCGCCACGCCCTCCATGGTGGCTCCTCACAACGGCTCCTCCTCGGCCTCCTCCTCCAAGGCCCGCCTGCCTCGGCCGCCTCGGCCTCGTCCCGCTCCACTGGCCTCGGCTCCACCAGATCACCACCCCATTTCCTCTGCCTCCCGGCCCCACACGCCCGCCCGCCTCGGCCCCTGGCCCGCCTCCTCCCGGATCCCTCCGCTCCTCTCCTCTGGCACCTCCTCAGCCGCCACCTTGACTCACCCCATGTCGCTTCCCGTCCTCGGCGCCAAGGCCAGGGCCGCTTGCCGGTCTGCCTCCTCCTCACGCAGCGTGTGCTACCCTTCTTAGGGTCGGCTTTTCACTGCGTCACGACCGACCTCCACTGCTACAAACCTCCAAACCCCCTACTCTCTAACCTCCTCTCAAAACTTGCTTTGATTTAATTAATTTTGTTGATTTGCTTATACTGATGCGAGTTCATTGCTAATGCATAGATACTGGATGAAATGGATGCAGTTATGAGGCTTGCTATGGGTGGTGAGGGTGGTGCTGCTAAAGCCTCGCTCTGCGGTAAACTCCCCCTCGCTCTCTAACCCAAATCCTCCCCTTGCTTTGTGATGAAAAATCGAACTGAGAGCTAAATGTGACACTACTGTGAGATGCTCTATGGTGAAAAATGTGCACATGGGGAGCACTGGGGTTCCATTGTGGGTTACCTCTAGTTGAGATTAAGGATGGGGAAGAGGATGGTAGTGCCCTGGTGCTCTCCTCTTCTCCCTCGCTGCGATCGGCTTTTAGGCGATGATGAGGTGAACTCTAAGCCTCCTCCTCCTCCTTGTGGGCTTGATGCTTGGCTATGCTGATGGTCTTGGCTCCGCAGGTCTGGCCCTTCTTGTCCCCTATGCCATCTCCTTCCCTCCGACCTCGGTGCTGGCTACAAGCTAGTGGCAATGGTGGGTGGCTTGCTTCCTCTCTCCTTCTACTACTTCTTTGTGGGTTGTGTGGTGGAGCTTCTTGCTTTCTCCATCTCTCTTACGGCTGTGATGCTGAGAATGAGTTGGGATGGGGAATGGATAAGGCTGGTGGAGGCTTTAAGAGAGAAGGCTTGATCCTATCCTATCTTGCGGTAATTTATTTTTACTATGATCCTATTCCTATTTACCTTGATCCTATTTACCCTAATCCTATTACCATGCTCTTATCTCCTCACTACATTCTACTGTGCTCTATTTGATAATCCTTTGCTCCTCTTTCTCCTTGCTCTTCCTGGTGCATACAACTGGGCAGGGTTTAGTGAGGCATGGTGATGATGGGTTTCCCCTCTGGATAGGGCTGGCTTGCTTGATGCTTTTGGGTTATGGGAAGGGTTGGTTTGATGTCCTGAATGTGCGGCTATGCTTTACTACTAGGCTATGCATCTGTGTTCTCTTGTGATGCATGCTTGGCTTGGGAGAGGGCAGGGGTGATGAGAAATAATGGTGACATCTGCCTCTGTGAACTATTATGGGCTGCTTATGCTTTTGCTTTGGTGATGCTGCGCTGTAGCCTCTGTCTGATAGTGGCTCTGTAAATGTGAACTTGTATGTTACATAAGGATTGATGCTTATTAGAGGGATGTATTTTGGGCTAGCTCTCTTGGGGCATGCTGGTGATCTTACTCTTGCCTTATCTTTGTTGCCCTATCATGACACCAATGAGACAAGGACCTGTTGGTCCATTGGTTGCTAATTGTGGATGCATTGCGAATGGATTTGTATTGGCTTTTGGCTGGGATGGAATGAGGATAATACTAGATGTGGATTTATGCTGGCTGTACCACATGAGTATTAATGGTGCTGGTTTCGGTATACCCGATGATGCTTTGACTGAGGGTTGGGTTTAATGGAATGTGAAATGTGGGCTTGTGGGACCCTATGACGCTCTGTCTGAGGGTAGGATTTAATGGGATATGCCTTGTGGGATTATACTGCAATTGCGGTAATGCAAAAAGGTGGGTGTTGGATTCTACTGATGCCGGATGAGGCGACCCCTGGAAGTAAATGGTGCCTATTGACTCTGGTTGATCTGGCTATCTTGATTACTAAAGGAGTCGACTAACTCAGGTTGGTCAGGGTACCTTGGTGATTCGAGGGACCGGTTGACCTAGGTTGATATGTGAATCCTATTGTACTTCGGGAAATTCTAACGGCCACTTCCTATATTCTAATACTCACAACCACTGCTTTCGACTAAGCTTGCTAACCGTTTTTCTGATTTTTCTAACGTGCGAGGAAAATGGATCCGAGATGGTTCTATGGACTGGCACTAAAAGGACAAGGAGGCAAGGATGGCAAATGGCTACTGCTACATGAATGAAATGAATGGATTGTAAATTAATTAATTGTTGTTAAAAACATTGTATTTTGTTGTAAAATAAATTTTGTAATAAGAATCAAGTTTGTAATATATTACTTATGTAATAACGGATTTATTGAGATGATGCAAATGATGATGATGATGATGATGATGATGATGATGATGATAATGCACTGATCTTACCTTGACTTATATTGACATTTGTGATAATTACATGTTTAAAGAAGCAGAGATTATGAGTTGATTAACGATTGATGGATTTTTATTAGACGCTAATTACCGATTACTGTTGCTTAGATTAGATTAATTACGCGGGTTCTCACACACCTCCATTGGCTGAAGGGCCTGATTGGCGCCAGATGATGGCCAATCAGACGCACTTTTGTGTTATCACTTTTATTTGACTGTGTACACTAGAAATCCTGGACTAGTGTATGAACACAAAGAATTCAGAATCCTTCGTTCCCGGGTTCGACAGTGCATGGGTAACCTTGCACTCCCGCCTGATTTCATTGCTGATGCTCTCTGTAAAGAGTGTGCTACTCCTTAATCAATAAAGCTCTCCCCTCTTTTGTCGCAAAATAAAGGAACCATGGAGACGTCCCCTATCGTTTGGTCTAGTTCCACCATCTTCACATGCTGTGAAAGCTACGCGTGCTTTGCACACTGCTACCGGGCGGCAGATGCATGTATCACGGTTACTTTTCACGGTCTCCAAAACATAACTTTCACTCGTAATTTCTATTCTAATATAGTTATAACGCCCATAAAATTATAATATTGTGAAATTTCTTTTCAAAAAAAATCTATACATATGATTTTTATGTACCCAATCTAAATATTTAAAAAGGTAAGGATAGCCAAAGTTTTGAAAATTGATTGCACCTATCCTAAAACAATATAAATTTGTGACGGGCACTACACCATATCATAGTATTAAGGGCAATGCAACTGTCGAAAAAAACTGCGTTGCAAGGCAATTTATCTACCAGCAATTAGTTTTCCCGGCACTTATTGCCTGCCTGGTAAAGTGCTGCCGGGAAAAACATTTCTCGGCAGATATGTGAATTGCCGGCAGTTAACTGCCCTATAAAAGCTGTTTTTCCCGACAAGAATAGTTTCCTAGCTAGAGTTTTCCCAAAGATTCACATATATTGCCATTACTATGCCCTTGATTGTCTGTTTCGCCGGCAATTAATTGCCCTAGATAACTTGGTTTCCGTTGGCACGGTAGTTAGAGCTTCCCCGGCAGTTAGAGTTTCCCTAACAGTTATACATATTGCCGGCAGTTACTATGCCCTCGATTGTCTTTTTCCCGGCAGTTACTACGCCCTCGATTGTCTTTTTCCCGGCAGTTACTACGCCCTCGATTGTCTTTTGCACCATTTAACCATAAGTAGCTCCGTGGCTTATCAAGCACTTAACAGGAATATCAAATGCTAGACCTAGCCATCCATACTCTTTCAAGCATACACAGAAGCTTAAAGTAAGCAATCAAGGGGAAATAAGCTATAATATTTGTAGCAAATGCCTACAATTAGTGTAAAGAAATGCAGAAAGATGGCCATTGATGTTTAGGGATAACTGTATGTTGGAGCTGTAACAAATGAATAAATTAAGTGAAGTTAATAAAAAGTGCATTGAGATCTCCATGTATCCTTATCATAATATGATAACACCAATCCATTTTACATACCAAAATCTTGCAATGTAAGCGATGAATAAATTAAGTATCCTTATCATAATATGATAATACCAATCTATTTCAACAACTGAGTTGATTTGTTTAGATCAAATTCTTCACTTTCTCCTAAGGTTTGTCGTGCAAGCATCTTCGAGCCATCTCTCGTTGTGAATATATCTCTCGCTAACAAATTCATTACATCGAAATAGAAAAGAAATTTGGACATGAGCTAAGCGTAATATTTCTGTGACATGAATATAGTCTACTTTAAAAGTAATAGAACAATTTCCTAAAAAAGTAATAGAACAACAACATGAAAGAACAGTCGAAAGTAAATTGGTCGAGTAATATTTGGCATGTCCTTATCTTTACTAGGGGCATGCGCACACCTTGGCACACGAGGGAAGCAGAATAGTTGACTACGCCTTTCATCTTAATGTGGTTGCACCTTTTGTCGATTATTCATTAAATTCTTGTGGTATAGGGCTTGATAGAAGAGAAGAAATGTCTGGAGGAGACACAAGCATACAAGAAGGCAAATTTTTTTCTAACCTCCGGATAGTACATATGGTTCTGCTGGACACATGGCAAACGCGAACTAAGCATTTGCCTCATGTCCTCTTAATATCTGACAAACAATTGAGGCTAATAAGCACTATGTCTAAAAAGCACAAGATTGGTACATTGAAAACTTCCGATCTATTGTGTGTAAATCCTGCTATGTCTATCTATGCTTTGCACTTCCTACTTGCACAATCAATCATGCAAAACTACAATTTTCAACATCCTAAAATGATACAGGTTCAGAACCAAAATAAGAAAACACATAAAATCAGAGCAAGATTCAGTTGCTCCTAGGATAGCTTGTCTATTTGGCTGGGCATCAACATCCCAAATAAGTATCTAGATTAGGCTATCTTGTTTACATGTTCTGCACGCATCAAATTTTGTACGCAATACCCAACCAAAATTACCAGTAACTAAGCAAAATATGTCATAAAGTAGCAAAGTTGTCCAACCCTACCAAAGTACATAAAAAGTTTCTGTTTGGAAATTAAATTTAGAAACATATTAAAAATGGGTAAAAGACATGGCTTCTACTTGAAATATGAAAGAATACCTTCAATCACATATCTTCAATTCCTTTGGTGGTCAATACAACATTACCACCAGCCTTGATAATTTTCTCAATTCGCTCCCTTGTTATGTCAGATTCTCTACCAAAATAAAAGCAAGGTATTAGGTTTACTGTTGAGGACCTCAAAAAATAAAATGAATTGCTTGTCAATTCATTCATAAAAGCATGTGGATCCAGCACAATAAATTAGAAACAAGCAATATGCAAAACGGTTAAAATGCAATATTGCTTGTTTCTAATTTAGGAACAAGCAATAAATTAGAAACAAGCAAAACAGATACATTTAGGAAATAAGTAAAATAACAGAAAGGAATAATAATAAGCTGCAAAATAGAAAATGATCATACCTCTAATGGGTCTTCCACAATTCCCTTGGACCAGTTACGAGGACTTGAACACCCAATTGCATTTTTGTCTTCTGAAGGTTAAAATCCAAACAAGCAATTCTAGCAGGGGTTACTTCCTTGAGTTGCACAGCTTGTGTTTAGTGCAAATCCATTTAGCAGGTAACTATCCTTGGCACTTTTACCACAATCTTCCAAAATATTAATGCTCTGTAGAACAGACAAGGCCATAGTTACAAGGGAAATTTCACACAAAGGATAACAAAGCACCATTTGTGCAGCCAAAAAAAGGATTCAAACAGTATGTCCATTCCACATAAAATGGTTAAGATGAAAATCAAGGAAACACGCCGCATAATATTAAGGCAGAAGTAGAACAACTATATTATTTGTCAAGACATCCAATACACAACCAGCTAGAAGAACACTTTTCGCACAAAGCAAAATAGCATCACAAACGGGTATTATAGCTGTGTCTACAATGTCCAAACAATAATATAGGCTATTAATTTGCATCACTTAATTCTACCTTTAGAAAGAAGGCATCCAGTGAAAAAATAGAAACAATGCAAGGAGCACAATTGCACAAAACATGAGTCTCATTCACTATATAGCAATTGCAGACAGTAAAGATTGCTTTGATGGTGTACTATTGTATGCTTTGATGGTGTACTATTGTAATCAAATGCACTTTAGTACTTTACTGACCTTGATTGGATACTTCACTTCTCCATTAGCGTCTGTAGTCTTCATAGCTTGAACTGCTTCTACAACCTAGAAAATCACCGCCACATCAATTAAACAGAACAGAGTTTGTAGCAATGCTAACAGAAAGACAACTGAAGCCTAACATTTGTCTCCATAGACGAATAAATAGTCAAATAGAAACCATAACAACAAAGCATTATCAGATATCCCTAGAATTTGAAAAAATAAAAAATAAAGTGCCTCAATATGGATGTACTGAGTATTGACTAAAAATTTACTTTAGACTTAACAACTGACACTAAACGCAGACTTACAGCTAACCATATCATCAAGTTCCGCGCGATTTTACCACACAGAAGTAAAAAATAAGGCATGAATGAGAAACCTAAACTACACATACGATGATATAACCATAGGAACTTACCAAATTTGCAAACAAATCACTGTAACTATTAACCAATTTCGAAGACATGCGAGTTTTTGCACAGTTTATAAGGGACTCATTTCCAAGCTTATCAACCTAAAAGTGTAGATAAATACTCATGTCAGCATGTCAATAAGCATGGAATGGAACATCACTCTGTTGTTCTTTGACTCATGTCAGCATGTCAATAAGCATGGAATGTAACATCACTCTGTTGTTGTTTGTTCATAAGAAAGTATTCTCTTACCTTGACAGCCAACTTTTCTTCAACATACTTGCAAGCTTCACGCATCGCAATCCGGAAAGGTAAAATAATAATAATCAAACATGCAATGGATCATGAGTTTGCTGCCGAAATTATCATTTCAAATTGAAATGCTACTCCAGCCGAAAATCGATTGAAAATGCTATTATATATACTTTTGTAGGTTGAAAGAACAGTAAAACGTTCTAGAATAGAAAAAAGGGACATAGCATAGAATACATCAAGAAGTATTCAAAGTATATGGATAATTCTAGAAAGAAGATAAGATAAAATACTAACAAAGGTTGAAGCTGATTGACACTTTCAAGTGACTGCAACAATTGAAAGTAACTTCATCAAGACTTTAACAACACGAGGTAGCATATATTGAGAATCAGAGGCAACTACCATTGTAAACTAAAAATGAGCACCTCAGACAACTAAGCACAACAAAGCTCACTAGCTTAGAGACCAATAACTTTTGCATTTTAGCGAATCTAACAGAGGGAACGAAAAATTGCTTCTAAACTAACAGTCTGTAAAAGAAAAATACCACATCTAACATTATCTTCTATTGCTCTTTGTAAGGAAGCTCATACAGAGAAGCTATGTATGTGTTAAATGCTCCATCCTTTCACTCCAGTAGATCTTAGAATACATCTAATGAGAGTTATGCTTTGAATGCATAAACAGATCCCATGCACAGACCAGGGCATCGCATTGTCTGCAACAACGTTGTAAATAGAGTAGGAATCTATTCAGTTGTTAGATTTCTTGAGCACCAGCATTTATTCTGCATCTCAGATGTGAAGTATGTTTTCAATCTACGTGATAATAACAGATATATTAGGTCCAGTAAGCATATAAGGAAAAAGCTTAATGCATACCGATCAGAGGTTACCTTAAGCATGTCATCCAACGATGATATTTTGATAGGCTGGTAAAGGTAATTAACTTCTGCAATCAGAATCAATTCGGTCAATTACAATTAGGTTTGACATCTAGCGGCTTGGGAGGCAAAAATATATGGTTTAACAAATTAATATACAAATAGTTTGTTTCAAATTATTAGAATTTAAAGTATACACTAAACAAAGAAAAACATCCTCGAGCAACTAGTATTTGCAGCTACTATGAACAATTTAGGCGAATTGTCCGATCAAAGCCATACAATACCATTAAGGCAAAAATTTGAGTCATTTGGAGTGTCTCCAAAGTCACCACCAGATGCCCAAAATTTAGATCCATCAGCATCCTCCTTTAGTAAACTCTGAATTGAAAAATAGAAAAGAATTGAATTGAGAAAGGAACTTATGGCATTATAACAGAAAGAAATAGGATCAATGATCCATTTTGGCATTTCACTTTTGTGTATCGGTGTTCTAGGTTAGGCATAGATTTATACTATGGCAAAAGTTTTCTACAACCTCTATGTAACAAAAGTTAAGAGTGTCAGTTTGCATTGGTCTTTGTTTCTATTTTGTCCAATAATCAAAGAAACAGGCCCTAACTTGATCCACCTAGTGAGTCACATATGAATGCCTTCGACATGCAAAGGTCATCTACAAATATGGCATGCTGTACTGCATTAAAAAAAGGTAAAGGATGGGATGAAAGTAAGGATTGCCTAGATTTTTGTAAATATTACAAAATAACAGCAAGGTATTCATTTAATATCGTGTGGGTAAAACTTTTTATAAAAAAAATTGTCCATGAGCTTTGGCATTCACTTTAGCAAGATGGTAGGCACTCGGGTTTGAGCCCAGGTGGGTGGGAAAACAATGCAACAAAGCTGGTAGCCAGCTTACCTAAATCAAAGGGAAAAAATGTAAGCATTTGCTGAACTCCTTGTTTACATAGCAAACAATGATTTCGTACAGATGATAACAGTTCACAACAAGAAAATACAAGTAGAAGAATAGGAGGAATCCAGACTTCTTGCAAATTAAAAATATTTGCTGATGCAAAAGATGTTAACTCAAAATTAAATCAGTGAAGAGACATATATGTACAAAAGGAAACATACATTCATGGATCATAATGTTGACAACAGTCATGCTACCAAAACTATCATGTACTCCACTTTGCTACATAAGAAATTTTTAAGGAGCACATGCAAAAGTTTAAGAGTTAGATACTCGATAACCATAACAGATAATGACTTGAAGGATCCATTGGCGTTACACATATGAACAGGAATCAAGAGACATCATAGGCATATCAAAATAAAAGGTAATGAAAAACATATGCTCCATATGTAAATCGAGATATCGCTTATAAGGAGATAGGCAATAACTATACCCAAGAATAAACTCTTCAAGCATTGCACAATAAAATTTGGGAAACCCTAGATGTAAAAAACTTGACAACAAGGATGTCACCGTTAGCATTTTCGCTTCAATTTAATGAACCAGCTTATCTTTGAAATCTTTTCTCTGTTGTTCTTGGCACAAACAAATCTTTGATTTAATGAACCATGTTCATAACTTTAAGAATGATTGCAAACATAAGTATGTAAACATATTGAAAAAAGGTGGAGCCCTAAAATTTCACACATAATGATATAATTGCATCATGAAAAAAAAACAAGTGCACGAGATGACATGCCAGAAAATGGAGAGGAAAATTACATTGATGAAGAAGTCAGTAGGTTGGCATGTAAGGACCATCACGGATGTTGAAAAACAAGGGGAAATTATTCACCACCACAAGATTCGAGATGATTTTGGCTAGAGAAAGAAACCAACTGTGATTAGTGCACTTTGAAAGGCCACAATCTTTTAACAAAAAAATGATTTCTTTGAAACAATTTTACAAACAATTACATGTACCTTTACTTATTCTGAAGTTGAAACAATTACAGAAGAAGGAAATGGACAGATATAAATTTTGAGTATGTCAATAGTATACTACAATCATAAAGATAGGCTATTATTAAGCATGTTGAACCAGAAAGATAAACTACTAATCATTTAACAACAATCATGGGCGACTTCTTTGGAAGTGAGTCATTTAGCAAAGGTTCAAGGCCAGGGTACTGCAACAAAATTGATTTCAGTAAAGCTAAACAATAGACTTTGCAGCTGAAATGAAAGAGATATGGAGGGTTATCTAGATTCTTTGACATAACACAACCTCACCAAGAATACTTTGTCAATCTTTCACCGCATGAGGCCTTAACTTGATTCTCAAGCAGATATATCTTCAAAGGAGAACCTGAGATCAAAAGGAGCAAGTTCATTTTATTGTGCCAAACAATTTGCAACAAAAATCTTGCATAGGGTATAATGACGTTCCATGCCATAATCATTCTGCAGATAAAGGTCATTGAGCTATGTGTCCAAAACCAGATCAAATGGGACTTCAAAATAGTGAGCTAGTTGGGGCACCACCAGAAAGGGTCCTGAACAATTTTATCTAAAGCACAGAACAATAATTGCCTAAATCACTTTGCAGAAAGAGTCATGGATCGACACACAAATAAACATAAATGAATCAATAATTAAGTTATACTCAGGAGAACCTCCAAAAAGAATGACATGTTATGCTTAAGTCAATTCAACAAAACCAAAAATGAGTCAGCATAATACGTAATTTGCCTATTAATTAGAAACAATAGTGTTCAAATGTCACTACGAAGCTCAAAAGCAGAGGGCCTTGAAAATGACATACAAATCATGATCAACTTACTATCTTGAATAAGAGTCTTTGAATCAACTTCCTCTCGAAATTGCGCCACTTGATCAACCTAGTCAAAATACCAAGAATAGAACAGTTTTGAAAAACCCACTTAACAATTAACATTCATAAATCATTTTATAACTCGTGTAGCAACAATCAAGTATCAACTGGCCCAACTCATTGTTACTAGGGGTTATGGCAGTAGCCTTCCTCTAGCAAAAGGAGGCAAACAAAAGAACTTAAGTTGCATCTGTGGCTTTGTGTGTATGGCTGTAGAGCATGTGAAGTATTGTTAACAAATGATCCAAAACTGAGCACAGCACTCAACCTAACTTTTACAGTTTCGAAATCCATGTAGTGGACCTGAGAGAAAAGAACTAGATGTTAGCAAGTCATTCAGAACTAATGAGACAAGTAACAATTGAATTCAAACAATCACTTTCATAAGCATACCAAATTATTTGAAAGTAAGAGTACCATGCAAGGAAAGCAAAACAAATTACAATAATTGCTCAAACTTTGACTATTTCTTTTTGTTCAGTAAAACACATAGCTAAATTCTAAACATGATGTAATAGGAGAGGCTGGAGAGCATAAATCACTCCAAAATAAAGAACCATGCATGACACGCCCTCGCCCCTTGCCAACTGCTGCCGCAGCATCACGCACCCTCGCCCGCCCTCGGTAGGCCATGCCTCATGCCCTCACGGGTCATGGCCTAGCTCAGGTCTTCAGGCTGTCGCCACGCTGTGCTCCTCACGCCTTGCCTCTGCCTTCGCCTGCCCGCCATCGGCTAGGGTTAACGGCCGGAGCAGGAAGGAGCCGAGTTTCATCGCACCAAGATCACCTGCCCAGGGGAGGATCTTGGCGTGGGAGGAGGAGAGGCCAGGAGGAGGCGGTCTTGGGGGAGGATGGGACTGCTGGGAGGAGGGCAACGAGGAGGAGGTGGGGCCGGGAGGCGGCCGGGAGGAGGCGAGGTGGGGAGGATGGGGTGGCAGGGGAGGAGGCAACGGGGATGGGAGGAGAGGGCCGAGGAGGCGGGGCTGGGAGGAAGGCGCCGTCGGGAGGAGGGGAGGCATGGGAGGATGGGACGGTGCGGAGGGAGGGCGGCAAGGGAGGAGGGCGGCGTGGGGGAGAGAGGCGGCGGGAGGAGGCGGCGAGGGCGTGTGGAGAGGCGGCCATCGGGAGGAAGCAGCGAGGAGGCTTTGGAGGAGATAAGGTGGAGGCGCGCTCTTTTTTTTCACTTTGGCGCCTAAAACTTTTCATGCGGCCCGAGATCTGAGTCGACGATTCGGTCTTCAGACTATTAATTTTTTCATCTCCCGCCTATTGTTTTACCCGGTAGCTAGGTTGACCTGATTGATTTTTTCTAGGGCAGATATATTGTAGCTAACAAAAAAGTATTCCCGGCGGATATGTTGTTCTAGGCACTAATTATTCTCGGTAGATAATAGGACCCGTAATCTCTTGAACATTGCCGGCACATGTTTTGCCACTCATCCTTTTTTTTTGGGCAGTTAATTGCCCTTAATTCTATGTCAGGGTGTAGTAGGGAGAGAGTACTATTTTTATTTTTAGTATGCCCACTAACGACTTTAGAATCGCCTTTTCTTCTTTTTTATCCGGATTAGTAAACAACCAGAGGCTGTAGACCTATAGTTGGCTCAGGGGTGCTACGGGCAACCACAGTGGCAGGTGAATTGGGACCTGAATTCGCTACATCATCCGTTTGCTTTCCCACGGTCCCACTCGATCTGGTCCGCGTAAGCGCCGGCGTTGAAAGTAGGAGCGCGGGGTTGGGCCGCCCGGGGATGTCGGCCCGGCCTTCCGACCACCTCAGGCCCGGGAGGCAGCCCGACCGCGCGCCCACGCGGGAATAAGCTGGGCTGCGCGCCCGCGCACGGGGACATTCTGCAGCCAGGCAGGCAACGAGCTCGCGCGAGAGGGGGAAGCCCACCTCTCGACAGATGGCCCTCAATCTCGCGCCGGCGAGATTGGCCTCGTTTGTACGTCACTCACAAAAGCAGGTAAGCTTACACTGGAACTTTTTTATTAATTAACTTTTTTTAAATTTTATTTTAAAGTTAAATCTGACGTACTTTATTTTCAATTCTGATCTCTTTGGTCATGTCACGAGTGATAGCGTGACAAAACAACACTATCACGAGCCAGGATAAACCATCAAAATAGCACTTTTTTGTTACGCCACTGGTTGTAGCGTGACTAAATAATACTGTCACGCCACTTCCAGTGGCGTGACAAGAGTTTGACTAGAAATAGACTGACGTGACAGTGTTATTTTGTCACGCCACAGATGGTGACGTGACCAAAAGGATCAGAATTGGAAATAAAGTACGCTGGAGGTTAACTTTAAAATAAAATTCAAAAAAAGTTAATTAATAAAAAAAAATCTACTACTACCCTTTCAAAAAAAAAAGAGTTAAGCTTACCAGATAAATGCATGTACCCATGCACTATCCAAGCCGTCAATGCTGCTTCGATATTTGTGCTTATACCCCCTCCCCCTCTCCTCTCTCTCTCGTGCTGCGCGCCTACGCTGCCGGAGAAGCGATTGAATTTCTCACGTCTACAGCAAATAGACTGCTTCACCTAATCGCGTTGAGATATATAGCGAAACCCATGCTAGCTAGGCCCTGACCAGTTAGGCTTAACGTTTATCACACGGCTACAGCAAATGGACTGTTTCACCAAATCGCGTTGAGTATATAGCGATTGAATTTCTCACGTCTACAGCAAATAGACTGTTTCACCAAATCGAGTTGAGATATATATATAGCGAAGCCCATGCTAGGCCCCGACCGCAGGTGCATGTACTTGCAGCGCTTGCTTGCTTACGCCGTCCGTGGCGCACTAGTGGTACAGCAGCAATGCTGGCTACCGCCTACTGACTCATATAATGCCATCATGCACTCCTACCTTCCACCTTTGCGCACTAGTGGTTCTAAAGGATTTCTTGTGGTGCTTGCTTCCTACCTACTCGAGTACTCGTATCCCCCTTTGCACCATACCTCCGTGCTGTGGTACAGCAGAGGAGCGTTTGATGTTGCAGAAAGTTCACTGAGGAAACATATGTAAATCTATCTAGCTTTCTAGTTGTTGCTGGAGGTTTAACAAGGACACACGTTTTAATTAGGCCGGCCTCCTTATGTTCAGCTTCAGATATCTTCTGGCTCAAAAACACGCTTCAGTGAATTCCTATTGCATGACCCCTAACGGGCTTTCGAACATATAGTCCTGGAGTAACTTCAATCCCTTCATACTCAAGTGTAGTTTGCATGGTAAATATATATAAAAAAACAGTTTATTTTGCATGGAATCTACATGCTTTGCCCGGGCAGGATACCCTGCGAGATGGCAACAAATCGGCAGTATACCGACACGTGTTCTTCCGCGATATAATAATGCCAGGCAGGTAATTAAGTACATCAATTTATACGTTAGATGTCATCTTGCAGTTGAAACTACTTCCGGAATGCAGATACATATGTCCATATGCTCACTAGTTGTTCCTAGTGCAGGGTACGCAGGATTAATAAGTGACCATGGAGAATATTTTTCCTCCAACAGCCGGTGCCTGAGCTACTGATGCTTCTCTTGTCCCTGTCGATCAAGTACTATATACATCATCGTGCAGTTCTCATTGGTGTTTCCTCTGAACAGAGCATTCTTTCCCTTCAACAAATGGATCCCAGTTGGGGCTATCAATTATATGCCCTATGTATGATATCTATATGGCTTCACTCAACATAAATTTAAGTTATTAGGCAGAAGTATATCGGAAATTTGTAATCTGAATGCTACTAAGCTTTCACTTTCCCGTGGTAAGTAGGGGAATCTCCATTTATCTGTATATGTCTGCAAACAACTTGTGATACTCAAGGTACCTCATTCGCTTCGAAGGTCTAGAAAATCCCACAATAATCCTTAAATCAGAAAAACGATCCTAAAAATTCTCTTATTAATCGAGAGAAAAAGAGATCTACACCACCTATTTTTGTGGGGCCAAATAACAAATACAACTATATTTTTGAAAGGCTATAGAATTAAATGACAAATACAATATGTTGCCGTATCTTGCCATGAAATTACGCGGGAAATTCTACTAGTTAATATAACAGGCAAGCGTGATACATAGTATTTATGAACAGTTTATACTCCATCAAACTGAGAAGGGGAAAATGTTGCTTAGCCCCGTCGGGGAAGAACGTGCAGCACAGGCCGAGAGCAGTGGGAGCTTGAGGACATGCGCGGGGCCGGAGCCGGCGCCTTCGAGGCGGGAGAGCCAAAGGCGCTTCGGTGGGAGGCGACGGAGACTCGCAACAAGGCCATGGAGGCGGCGCATCAAATCTGGAGAGGCGCGACGCTCGGAGGGCCGTCGTGTACTAATGCAGCGGCAGCGGCCGAGCAGATGCGCGAAGGCGGATAGAGGGCGCGCAGCCTTGCGGAGGCGACGCTCGGCGAACGCAGAGCGAAAACGGTGAGGGCCAGATGGCGCTCGGCGGAGGATCCCACCGGGGGAACGAAGATTCCCAGCAGCGGAAGCAAGAATAGATGCGCCAGCGGAGGCGCAAAAGCAGTCGCGTGGAGCGGCTCGCCGGACAGATCCAAAAGGGGAAAAAAAACAAAAACAGATCCAAAACACCGATGGGTTGCAATACCAGACATATACGCTCTGATACCAATTGTTAGATTTAATTCTTGATCTTAACCTGATAATCAAAACTAACAGAATCGCATATGCAGTAATTGCAACACCCATGTAATCTGTAAACGCGGAAGCATACCTGATGATGATGCCATTGCCGATGAAGAATTGATCTGAAGTAGTAGATGAACAATTGTTCTGTCTACCTAGGGTTTGGTCTTTCCCAACAAGAGGTAAGCCACAAACTCGAACTACTGATAGGGATAGGTGGTATGGCGAGAGTTACCCTGCTGAGAGGACCTGACCCTTATTTATAGCCTTTGGTATGGAATCCTATCCCGTCCCATAATTAGAGATAGATTCCAAATAGGTCTCTACACAGATTTAAAATCCAAGTTCATATTTATCTTTAAAAGATACTCGGGCTCTTAATAAATACTTTATTTTGATCACTTTATATATTTGAGCCAACCAAAATAGATAGCTAATATGTATTAAACTCATATAGATCCAAATAACAGGAAATTAATCCAACAGTCCCCAGCAAACATCTCTCTCTGCAGTGGAGCGGCATTCATCTTTTTACTCCCCTTGCAATTTCCAAACAACTTCCTGTTGTATTGTTCTGCATCCTTGCTTTGCTTTAGCTGTCAACAAGAATCCTATCGCCTTCCATCTCTCACATGTGCTCCAAGCTTTTGATTAAAGAATTGGGCAGGGGTGACAGGTCTTGCCTTGCGCATCTTCCCACTCAAACCCTATCTTCAGCTAGACAATGCCATCCAACCTACCCAGATCTGCCTCCTGTATTGCTCTGTATTTGCAAGATGATTGTATTACTATAGAAGAGAATGTTAGATATAATCTTGACATATTAGTGTTTTGCAAGTTAATAGAGTAATTAACTAGTGTATGTAATGGCGTTAGTGCATGTAGTGAAGGTAGTGACCTACTTGAATGTGTTAGTGGAGATGTTACATGCCATATTTTAGCTATAAAAAACATTGTAACCAGTTTGTAAAGGGATGATAAGCAATGGAATAACAGAAGAGATAAAAGACACAAATGGCACTAGTACATACAGGCTCATCACAGACGGTTCGGAACCGTCATCACAGACGGTTTTTGAACCGTCTGTGATAAAACCGTCTGTGATACGGCATAGCATAGACGGTTTTTTGTTAAAACCGTCTGTGAAGGTATAGTATCACAGACGGTTTCTATTAAAACTTGTCTGTGATACGTAGGCTACCACAGACGGTTCTATTTACAAACCGTATGTGATTTGAGACATATCACAGACGGTTTGGAAATAGAACCGTCTATGATATTCTACGTATCACAGACGGTTTTCAATAGAAACCGTCGGTGATACTATACCTTCACAGACGGCTTCAACAAAAAATCGTCTGTGAAAGGTCTTTATACCTAACTAATTTTACGGTTTGTAAATAGAACCGACATACCTTCACAGACGGTTTTAACAAAAAATCGTCTGTGATAGTTCTTTATACCTAACTATTTTTTTTATTTTTGGCTAGCCTCAGGAATTGCTAGCCATGCCCCTTAAAACAAGCATGCAGAAAACAGATACATCACAGATAATCAATTGTTGACAACTCAAGTAATCATTACTCAAAATAAATTACAAAAGAATTTGTTCAAGTACTGTTGCTATAGTTTCAATTGGATTACAATTGAATCAATTGTTTGTAGGTGGTTGAGAGGTGTCGACGGGGTGAAACTCTGTGTCGGCGACGAAGTGAAACTCTCCATTGGCGTTAATGAACTCTGTCTTGATGAAGGCGCAGAGCTTCCCTCGAACGTCCGTGACCTCTTTCGCAACGAGTGCATCTAAATCTATGATCAAGTCATGTCGCTAGCAAGAGTAAAGTGGTAAGCATATATATTTAAATTTATAATTAGGAAATAATTATTTTGAGATTGATAAACCTTGGGATCCTTCATCTTAGCACTAATGATTTGCTGCATATGATGGCAAATGTAGAATGCACATAGGTGATCTTGTTTTTGCTGGCGGCACTGCAAAAATAGAATTACATATATAGGTATAGTCAGTTCGAGACGCATTATTACGAAGTATGATATAGGATTATTGTGTTGTAGCGTGTACCGAAAATCGCGTTCTGTGTTGCAGTGTGGCACTCGATCCCTTGTATGCCCCTCGGTCAGCAACATAGGCGATGAACGACCTACATGATTCCAAAAAGTTATCCTTGGCCATTTCAAACGAAGGAAGACTACAATAGAGTTATGTATGGAGGAAATGAGCATACATGTCGAGTATTCCTTTCACAAGGCTGAAGTCGTGCTTTTTGTTGATTAAGGAATCAAGGTATATTACCTTGTTCCTCTTTGGTACAATGACTAAAAGGATCCAGTGGAACCTACTCATGTATGTCGCTATAGTCATTAAACCTAAGTTCGTGCTGCGTATAAAGTACAAATGAAAATTATATAGCAAGTAGTGAAGCACTTACTCCTGGTTGAAAGGCACCACTATGTAGTCCTTGTCGTCCTGACGAAGCAATGCCGCTATTATGTATTTCTCGACGAAGGATGCGTCTTGTTCGATGGTTTGCACAGAGACCACGTGTGGGTCGAGGAAACCCACCGGTTCGAACCATTCCCCGGCTTTTTTTCATCATGTATCTATACATAAGCAATGAGTTGTGATATTTATCGATATTATGTGAATGTAGAACTTAATTGTACACACTTACAGTGTCCAACATCGTAGAAGCGAGGCGTCGAGGGCAGTGAGGTTGAATAGGTCGTATAAGTTATTGAATCCCACGACGAAGTGGCCCGGCCCATTGAAGAAATGCTCATCCGTGTATCTGACGATGATTCCAGTATTGCACCCCTTCTCTTTGGTCTTCCGCGTGTACTAGACATGCAAAGCCTGACAACCTACTACAGCGTGGGCTAATATTGTGTTGGTGGCCAACGGACTTCCGATGGAGTATTTTGAGGGCTTGGGAGGTGCCTTAATATTCATCAATTTCAATTTGGCCTTAACGACTGGCCCGCTACATGTCTTCCAGTGAGACGACTCGGGAACCGATACGGTGGCACACTTTTCTTGTTCCTTCGGCGTCTGCTCCACGGGAACCGATACGATGGCATGCTTTTCTTGTTCCTTCGACGTCTTCTCCACAAGAACCGATGAGGTGGCCTTATGAAGCGAACGTTGAGGTGGAGTCATCGAGGGTCCCGTTGGAGAGGAATGGTCGTGTCGAGATCGCGGCACTGCTGGGTCCAGGGCGATGTCCTTCTTGGGCCACTGGATAAAAGTGTGCATGGCATCCCCTAGTGTTCTTATGTCTTCGTTCGGGCGAATCTCCAGTGGGACGGCCATGAAATTGTCATGTACCATGTCCACCTGGACCCTGGTGTAACCTTGTGCCAGCTGGGCACCGTGCTGCATTGTCGCTTCCTGGTATAGATACACCATCCTCCACCTAGCCTCAATAGAAATGGACCCAACCATCCTCACTTGGGGCTTGCAGGGCGTTGGCTCCTACAAAACGACACACAATTAGCTAATGCGTCCTATAGGTCTATCTTTGGTGCATTCCAGAGATGTACATGACCTTGATGTTGTCTATCGGTAATTGGACGTCGTCATGTTCAGAATTTGGAATGGACGTGACGCTACTCCGATGTTGAGGAGGACTAGCTCCCAAAATAACGGGGGTGGCTTGCGACTGGCTGAGGAGTTGATTCATTTGATCTTGCAATCTTGTTATATGTCCTTGAAATTTTGTAATAAGCACCTGTTCCAACCCGGCGTCGTGCTCGGCCTTGGATCTCTTCCTACTCCTATACGTGTCAGAGTCGTGTCGGAATCCATCACCCCAAGGTACGTAAACCCCCATGCCTCACGTACGACCCAAGTGCTCCTTGTTTCCCAGGGCCGTAGATAGTATATCTTTCTCCCTGTCTGCTTGGAAGGAGTCTAGGGAAGATTCGGTAGTCAATGCATGCTGCAAGAGGTCATCATGTTATTATAGACACTATGAAGTTATGGACTTATTAACAACTAGGTAGTTCGACATATTTACCAGATGTTGGGACACTACCTCATCTGCCGGGTTTGTGAAAGAGATGCTGTCTAAAGACGTGACTTTTGCCCACGCTCTTAACCAGCTTAGGGCACGCTCGTATGTGATCTTAGCAAATGGCCCGATTGCGTTCTGGTCCTCTGTCGCCCATTCCGTGGCTTTACCTGCGGACCCAGCGATGCCGAGTCTGTGGGGGTGAGTGTTTTGTGCCTGGAGAGCTTTGTGCGCCGCACTTTGCTCCTGAAATTTGGCTGTCATCTTCATAGACACAAAGGCGTCCCATATTTTCCGCGACAAGAATTTATACTTCGTGAAGGGCGTCCGACCTGTGTTCATGTACTTGTGACAAGCATGCTCTTGAAGGTCCTCCACGCGTGACACATCGCGAGCAACGCCGCTGCTTCCACGCGTGCTGATGCGCTGCGGGATAGTGGCGAGGCTAAAGTTACGTCCCACACCGCCTCTCTGTATGTTCGTCAGAGACTTCCAGTTTGGTGTGGTGATGGGGACCCGTTCCCTTGCAAGTATCCCGCAGATGGTCCGGAATCTCGTCGCTGCTATCTTCGGACTTAGAGGGACCCCAGAGGCACTAACCTCCGTGATGGTCAGTCGGCCCGTAGGCAATTTCGATATTCCTTTGCCATCTCGCCTACGTATCACTTCCGTCGGACATCCAGACGCATTCAGCAACGTCAATGCCGGCGGCGAAGATGGTGCAGACGCCATCTCACTTACTTGCTATCTATATAAGTTACCTTGTAAACACATTGATTATATAAACAAATAGAAGTTACCCATTGAACTTAAATATAGAATACGTAGTAAAGAAAATAGAAGTTACCCAAATAGTGAGTTGTGAGAGTGAAGGGGATAAGGGGAGGGTAGTATGGTCATACACAGGGCAAGGCAAAGAGTCACAGCCGAAAGCCTCAACATTAACATCAGAAACACATCAATAAATAGCATAGTGTGTGCTCTCAGAAGGAGAGTTGCAAAAGAACAAGTCTTTGCTATCTCAACCCTATTGTCTATACTCTTCATAAAGTAAACATGACAATACATATTCAAAATTTGAGCTCTAAATAATACTTTACTAGACTGTCAAATGACCTCAAAATCAAAAAATCATAGAGTAAACTTTTGATCAAACAGGGAACCAATGTTGATTATACACAGAACTTCATTTTACCAACAGGACTTGAAAAACCTTAGTGCAACTGAATACAAAGCATAAGATCAGCAAGCCTGCTACTTGGACGATAGAAGGTCTAACCAACATGACTGCTAGTAACCACCAGAGCCAAAATGCTTTACAACTAGTTCAAGATGACAGCAGTAAGTAACAAAGTAGAGCTCAAATATGAATTGATTATTAGTTCAATTTCAGTATTTGACCATCTTCATCATAGAGCAGAAGACCTACCATCACCCTCAATGCCCAAGAACACCCACCATGGCCATAATCTCATCATATCTAGCACAAATACCATTAATATTGAAGAATTTGCACATAATATGGAAACATATTTTATACAAAAAAAATAGAAGTTACCCAGCCAATTAACTAAAATTGCCTTGTAAAAATAGAAGTGCTATATATAATTAACATTCTTTTGTTCATTCAAGCAAATATAAACAACATATACATATGAAGTATCTCCATGTCATTTAAAATGAATAATATGATGAATGCAAAGGATTTAATCTTTGAAATCTCAGTACATCAGGACTGCTAGTAACCACCAGAACAGAGCAATGATATAAAGATAATCACAATATCATTTCAGAATTTGAAGCCAATCCAGCACACAAGTATGTAGCCAAAGTGATGCACAAATGTAATATATGAATACTCACATAGAGGATTGCCGCACAAGAACCTCAAACAAAGCATACATGGAATCAATGTAGTAAAGCAAAATAAGAAGCTAAAACTACAAGAAAGGTTGCAATACTCACAGTGCAAGGAGGAGGCCGGTGCAGGGGAGGAGGTCGGTGCAAGGGAGGAGGCCGACATGGGGAGGAGGACGGCACGGGGGAGGAGGCCGGTACAGGGGAGGGGGCTGTGGGGAGGAGGCCGGTGCAGGGAAGGAGGCCGACACGAGGAGGACGATGGTGCGGGGAGGAGGTCGGCAGAGGGAGGATGCTGACACGGGGAGGAGGCCGCACATCTAGGCGGTGGCAGCATTGTCGATGTCGGGGACGGCGGCATCGTCGATGTCGGGGGTGACGGCGTCGAGGTCGGAGGCGGCGGTGTCGGGGCTTAAGGGGAGGTGAATGGGTGAGCCCTAGAGGAGGCGAACGAGCAAAGAGCTTAAGGAACCATTGAGAGCTTAAGGGGCTAAGGGCACTGGGGAGGTGAACGGGCGAGCCCTAGGGTTATGAAGGCATATCACAGATGGTTCTATTATGGACAGATAATACAATCTAAAGATGATCAAAATTATCAATAGACTAATGACCTTGTAATACAAGTAATTAGAAACCTTATTGATTCAATTAGCTATTGGAAATTTATCTAACAGCAACAAATCAAGCTAAAATCAAATAGTGATATGTATGTCCAAAACCAACAGTGAACAACCAATGGTACCAGAACAAAGCAATGATATCAAGATAATCACAATATCATTTCAGAATTTGAAGCCAATCCAGCACATAAGTATATAGCCAAAGTGATGCACAAACGTAATATAGGAATACTCACATAGAGGATTGCCGCACAAGAACCTCAAACAAAGCATACAAGGAATCAATGACCTTCTGAGCAATTGAGGTACCACCTCAGCCTGCAGAGCATCTAGTCCTTGGGGATAGATGACCTTCTGAGTAATTGAGTTAAAGAAATAACACAGCCTCAATATTGCCACTCGGACCTTGTTCGGCAAGATACTCCTAATTGCAACAGGAAACATTTGTGTCATCAGCACATGACAATCATGAGACTTCATACCAATGAAACAAGTTTCTTAATGTTAGCGGAGTAACCGGACCGAACTTTCACACCATGCAAGCTCTGGCATAATTCATTTCTCTCGACCTTGGACAGAGTGTAGCAAGCTGGAGGAAGGTACATTCGTCATTTATTGGTCTCTTTTGGTGCTAACTCGGTCCTTATGTTCATATCAACCAAGTCACGTCGTGCGTTAACACCATCCTTTGTTTTGCCACTAATGTTCATTAAGAGACCAATCAAGCTATCACATACATTCTTCTCCACGTGCATGAGATCGATGCAGTGGCGAACTTCTAAGTGCTCCCAATAAGGCAAGTCCCAAAAAATTGACCGCTTCTTCCAGATGTTCTTCTAACGGGTTCTTAATTTACGCCCCTTCCCAACAACAACATCGATATCCTTAACCATATCATAGACCTCTTTCCCTCTAAAGGCCGTTGGAGCTGAACCGTCCTCCTTATTTTCGTCGAATTGTTTCTTCATCTTGCGGTATGGGTGACTCCTGGGAAGGAACCTATGGTGATGTATATACACAGTTTTGTGCGAGTTGTTTAGCCATACACTCTCTGTACCATCTAAACAGTGCGGACATGCTTTGGCTCCTTTTGTACTGAAGCCCAACAGGTTACCAAGGGCAGAAAAATCCTTGATGGTGCAGAACAACATGGTGCATAAAGTGAAGTTCTCTCATTTGTACGCATCCCATACTTGTACCCCTTCGTTCCACGGTGTCACATGATTTTTCAGCAATTGTGCTAGGTACACATCAATATCATTCCCATGTTGTTTCGGCCCTTGGATAAGTAATAATATCAAAATGTACTTCTGCTTCATACACAGCCAAGAAGGAATGTTGTACATACATAGATTGACGGGCCAGGTGCTATGTCGGCTGCTCATGTTACCGAAAGGATTCATTCCATCTGTACTCAACCCTAACCTTATGTTCCTCGGTTCCGCACCGAACTCTTCGAAGCTCCGATCGAAGTTTCTCCACTGGGCATAATCAGTAGGGTGTCCTAGTTTTCCATCTTTCTTACGCTCCTCCGAGTACCAACGCAACAATCTTGCCTCCTTTGGGTTCACAAATAAACGCTTCAAACATGGGATCACAGGAAGATACCACAACATCTTAGCAAGAGGTCCTTGCTTCTCCTTATCAGTATTCTTACTCTTGTATCGGGATGCTTTGCACACGGGACATACATGCATGTCTATATACTCTTTACAGTAGAGGATACAATCGTTCAGACATGTATATATTCTTTCTACTTCCATTCTCAATGGACAAAGAACCTTCTTTGCTCGGTAGGTGGTGCTGGACAACACGTTTCCTTCTGGAAGGATGTCCGCTAGGAGACCTAACAACGTCGTGAAACTCTTGTCAGACCAACCATTGCTTGCCTTCAATTTCAGCAGTTCAAACACGGTTGACAACCTTGTGTATTCCAGCTTGCAGCTAGGGAACAAAGGTCTCACCGAGTCCTCCATTAATCCCTTGAATTTACAAAACTCTCTCACTGTAGTTCTCTTCTGCATCGCGTAGCATCTGATCCAAATTATCATCGTGCGACCTATCCTCATCAAAAGCATAGTCCACATCCGGCATATCGTTGACCTCCTCCGTGATGTCATCATTATTAACTTCTTGTACAATCTGCTCTTCACCGTGACTGGTCCAACATGTATACCTTTTTTGAAACCCCTTCGAATCAAGTGTGTTTCGATCTACGCCGGGTTATTAAACATTTTTAGATTACCGCAATCAATGTATGGATAGTACATAAATTTTATCCCCTTCTTCAACATATCTTGCTCGGCGGCTCTTCTAAAAGCAAACACACCATTAATGTACTCTTGACTCACACAGTTCACACCTTACATCCAGTTTTGGTCCATCTACGCTACACATATAATAAATTAGTGTCAAATTAGATTAATAAACCGCAAGTACGTACTCTTCCTATTGACCGAACATACTTAAATTGATTAGCGATTAATTTATAGCAAACATAAAGGGTTATATATCGTTACCCACGGAGCTCACGAAGAAAATACCAAATATCCCTCGAGAATCCTCTCCTTCCCCTTCTCCTCCCTTCCTCCTTTCCTTCTCCTCCCGTCCTCCTTCCTTCCCTTCCTTCTCCTCTCTAAGCTGGCGCAATGGGTGAGGACCTGGTGGCGGCTCAAATGGGAATTGGCAGAGGGTCTATCGGGACCAGGCATTTATAATGCCAGCCTATCACAGACGGTTCTTATTACGAACCGTCTGTGATACGCACCTATCACAGATGGTTTGTTAATAGAACTGTCTGTGATAATTCACATACGGTCTTTGTTAAGAACTGTCTGTGATACCTGAGATTATCACAGATGGTTCTATTAAAAAACCGTCTGTGATATGTGCGTATCACAGACGGTTCGAAAGGAACCGTCTATGATAAGTTCAAAAGAACCGTCTGTGATAAGTTCAACACAGACGGTTCCTTTTGAACCATCTGTGATGAGGCGTCTACTATTGCCTATTTTGTAGTAGTGTGGTTAGGCGTCGCAAAACTCATCTGTATTCATCTTCTTGTGTGCGTGCGTTCCAGAGATGAAACAATGTGTGAATTCTCTCCAGGAGCTGAGCCAACAATTGGTATCAGAGCGGGGTTGTGCCACGCGTAGCGGCGGATCAAGCGAGGCGAGAGGCTACCGCAGCTGACCGTGCGTTGGTCGGATGGCGATGTGCGTTCGGGTCGGCATGATGGCGCGTGCAGCGGCGTGCGTCGGGCGGAGGTGCACGGGCTCCGGCGATGAGACGGTTGCAGCACCATGCGCCTAGGAACACAACGACGGAGGTCTGCAGTGTGAGAACCCGGGGTATTTAACTTGTAATGCTTAGCCATCCACTTGACCCCTAGCATCACAAACCAAATATCTCGTGCCTCAGAGTAGTATGTTCCTCCCAGGAGCGCTACACATATTCCTTCACAAAATATAGCATCCATTCCATACACAAGTTATTACAATACCGAGCTTTTAAATTACAACACAAAGGACGTACACATAATAGAGTTATTACAAAAGGGGCCGACCGGCCAAAAGACAAGGTAAATAAACAAGGTAGCAGCGGAAATAAAAGCCATAAGATGGCGATAAACAAAAGCCAACCGGTTTGCCCTTACCCACAAGGCAACCGACCGGGCCGCCAAGCTAGTCGTCCTACACGAAGTCGATCTCACAATAGTTAACCCCTTGGGGATCAACCTCCTCTGCAACAATTAAGCAATGCAGTTGAGTACAAAAATGTACTCGCAATACTTATGCATAACAAACCTATACATAGCTACATGCAAGCTGAAACAAGGAGAAGCCATAGGGTTCATTTTAAGCACGAAGCAATATTTCATTTGCAATAATGTAATAGATGGAAGGCAATTTTATCAAATTTGTTTTTGTTTGTTTAAATAATAGCGAGACAATAATTATAAACATAAATAACATCCTGGAGGTGACTTCCCAATAGCCACCACAACTAGCACGAATCACCTATTCGTACCACCCCAATTCAAGTTTTATCAAAAATGTTACAGTCTAATTCTTACACGACCTAACCAAGTATGTCCATAACCTAGGACGAGGCTATTCGAATAGATTATACCCTGCAGGGGTGTACAACTGTACCCTCACGCCAGACCACCTTTTTGCCATGCAATAGAGCACACTTCCTTAGGTATGCCGGCAAGGCTAAGTCCTACAAGACATTTCCAATATTGTATATTAACTACGAGTCGCCTGTATGGATGGAAACCCATACGTTGTGTCGAAGTCAGCGGCCTTAGAAAAGTACTGATGCTCCTCGGTGTGGAGAACCTAGACAGGAATCCACCCTCGCACACCCAACAACATCAACACATTTCCTTTTATACACAACACACATAACCCCCTGCGACTCAGAGCTAACACATGCCAAAGTACTAAGTCAAGATGTCCCATATCCCTCTCATGTGGAATGCACGCAAAAACGCTTGGATTAGTGACCATGGCTTGGAATTTCCTTACTCTCTGATTTTATCATGACTAAGGAAGATTCCAAGCCATGGTAAAATCAGAGAGTAAGAAAAATTCCAGGTCACGGACGGTTTTTAATACAAACCGTCTGTGATGAGATACTTATCACAGACGGTTCGTATTAAGAATCGTCTATGATGAGATAGTTATCACAGACGGTTCCTGATACGAACCGTCTGTGATATGTCATCATAGACAGTTTTTGTATAAAACCGTCTGTGATTCGCAGCGCGGGAGTTCAAAAAATTTTGAACCCGTGTGTGGGAGACAAAATATTTTAGCACTGTTCTTATATATTGTAACCGAGTCGAGGCGGGACGCGCTGGGGTGAGGCTCCCGCGTGCTGTTGCGGCTGCTCAGCAGAGGGTGTGGCTGGAGAAGAAGAATGGCGCCAAGTGCTACGCGCTATTGGCGAGGAAGCTGAGACTACCATGGGAGGACGGCGAGTTCAGCTAGAGCTGGGCACCTCACCCTCTCCAGGTTCTTTCCCTTCTTCCCTTGCTTTACTCTGATTTCCTGCATACATATCACGCACCAGGCCGGCTCTCCATGTACTCCTTGGAGAAGATTAGGCTCATGGGGTCCGACTCCAACTTGGCTAGGTCAGCAAAGAAGTCATCATGGTGGCTGGCCTCCGGGATCATCGGCCTGTAGCTCTGGCTGAACATCTGCTGCATGAGATCATTGTGATCATCTACTGTAACTGAGGTATCATCTACGCCTTTCTCCATTTCTGACCCTACCACTGCCTCCTCTTTCACAGCCATTAGAGGAGTGTTACTAGTGCTTGTGGTGGTCGTGCTTGTGGTCGTGGTGGTGGTGGCCGTGGTAGCGGCGGCTTGATCCTTTAGTTCTGCTTTAACAATTGGTTTTCTGTTGGTTGTGTGAGGAGTTGTTCTTAGAAGCTGCTGCTGCTGTTCTTGACATGGTGAGACCACGTTAAGCCGACGAGCGCGCTGCGAATTTTTTTTTTTTGCAATAGAAAAAACTATCACAAACGATTCTGAACAAGAACCGTCTGTGATAGTTACTATCACAGACGGTTATTATTCAGAACCATCTGTGATGACCGCCTGTTATCACAGACACATAAATATAGACAATTCACAAAACCATCTGTGATGACGATTTAGAACCGTCTGTGATGATGTTTTGTGTAGTGGTGATCGACTCGTATAATAAAACTAAGGTGACTAGAGCCCATCCATCGAGCTCTAAGTCACAATAGATATAAAGCTAAGCTCAGTAGTAGAGGATGGATATTTACCTACAGGTCATTTAACTAATCAGGTAAACTATCGCGAACTAATAAATAACTTGACAACATAGCATGCATACATATAGTTGAAACATTTGAAATATTAACATGCGCAAATAATAGGATCAATGTGCATCAAAGGAAAACTGCTTGCCTTGCTGGAGATAACTTTCTTGCTACAGAGGATCACTCTCGTACTCAACGAATTCGAAGGAACACATCGAAAGAACCGAGAAGAAACAATAAGAACGAATAACACCGAAAAGACTCAAAATTTCAAACTCATCCAAGAATCATGAAATTCTCACAGAAGGTAGAGCATGATTTTAAATCAATTTATCAATAAAAATCAAATGATTTGGATTTTGCATGCACAAGTTATAGCCAAAACAAAATCAGCCTTTTGAACAAATGCTGGAAAAATCATCTCGGTTACTGTTCATCTGAATTAAAAGTTTTGGCACAAATTTCCAGAAAGGTGGTAAACATGAAAATTTTATGCTATACAGAGCTCCTCATGAGATGAACAATGAAATTTGATTCACCTCATTTGGAGTTAGAATGAATGTCTTATGATTTTTCAAAGTCAAGAAAGTAGTGCACAAAACATTTGTAAAATGAGATTTTTAGAAGAAGTAACATACTCAAAACCTATTCTACCATAAAGTACTCTACCAGAGGAACCCAACAAAATTGATTTTTACTCCAATTGGAGTTACAGAGAAAAACTTATGCATTTTTCAAGTTAAAACAACTTTTAGTGCAAAATAAATCTATACCAAGAGTAAAATTATTAACAAGAGTTTCTGGAATAGTAAAAAGTCTCAAAAACTAACCCAAAATAAAGTACACTAAAAATTTAATCCAACAAAATTTGAATCATCCAAAAAGGAATTAAAATGAAATACTTATGCAATTTTTAAGTTTAAAGCAATTAGTAGTACACAAATAATTCTTTTCAGAAAATCTATAACCATATAATACTTTTTCTACCGACATTGGCTCTAGCCTTAGTCACTGACCCATGGGACCCAAGGTCAAAGGCTGACCCAGTCAACTTGACCCAGTCCCCAGCCGAAAACGTCGAAGGCATATTCTGAAAAATACGCTTTCCAATTACAAAGACATACTTTCGGTTTTAAGCGTAAGGGAATACGTTTTGCTTAAAAGAAAACATACTACACACTTACTCAACCTCTTAACCAGATATAAGGGCCCACTCGTCAGTGGAACATTACACCTAACTCAACACTAAACCGCGCTTAAAGGCTAAACCAACAAAGATTAGGGTTAAATAGATCGCTACAGTTGTCGATCAGTAATCCAACAACAGAACGCGTCCGGCCGCGAGGTTCTCCAGCGTGCAGCCGGCGAAGGAGGCTATGGCGGCGCCGGCCAAGGACAAAAATGGAAACTAGACACTATTGAGCACCCGTAGACACCGGTAGCGAGGTTAGAGGTGGTCCAACGCGGTGGCACGACGGAGCGAGGTGGAGGAGCTGCTACGGTGAAAACAGCAATGCCGATACGGCAACGCTTCATGAGAACTAGAGAGCGCACGAGCACTAGAGTGGTTCAAGGAGCCTACCAAGATGACGCGGAAGGACAGGGGTGGTCGGAGTTGAGCCAATGGCGCTTCACCGAGGAGAGCTCAACCTGAGGACGGAAGGAGGGAATAGGAGGTAGGAGAAGCTTAAGGGAGGTCAGTAAACGGGGATAACACGAGGAATTGACCAGTGGCTCACCGTAGAGGTGGCGATGATGGACATGGCACTTTGGCCGGAGATGGAGACGACATGCCCTTGCGCGGTCTCCTGTGATCCAAACACCAAATTAGTTTAGGGGAAATGATGATGGCGACTAAGGACGCAAAGTGACGCGAATAGAAAAGAGAGAGCGGCACAGGAGCGGCCGGAACGGTGCGGCGGCACCACGGCCGTGAACTAAAGCTTCGGCTTCTTCTCGGCCTGAGCTCAAAAGAGTGGAGAAGGAGGTAGGGAAAGTAATGGTGGTGTCTAAAGAGAGAAGACGATGCTCCAAGGGACTTCTTATAGGCCCTGGGGCGAAGGGCTCGTGAGGACGGAGCTCCAAAGTGAGCTCGGTCCATGGACACCCACGAGTGACAGGGGTAGGTGGGAGAGGTGACTGGGGCGTGGGCGAGTGCGGATGAAACGGCCAAACCACGGGCGCTCGGTCTCAAACCGGTGGCGAGACCGTGGGGCACTAACGCGGTGTGAGCGAAGGCCATGGCAAGCACGGGCGAGGTGGCGCGGGAGCGGCTGCGACGTGGAGACGAAGAACAGGTGAGTGGGCCCCACGCATCAGCAGAAGGTAAAGAGGGTTGGTTCGGTTTAAACGAGCGGGATGGGTTTTGACCGTGAGATCAAGATTTCCAGAAATTTCAAATGACATCATGAGGCATCAAAAGTTTTAATTTCTCCTCATTTTTATACATTTGAAACACAAACCATTGTTTGGGATGTTACATGCAGTCTCCACCAGAGGTGGAGGCCGACGACAGCAAGGTGAGGCGGTGCGAAGCCGCCGAAAAACGAGTCGGCATGAGACCGACAAACAGGGATGGCATGGAGGCCGCTGTCGCAAGAAGAATCAGATGTCAGAGTCGCCCAGTGAGTCGTGCCACCGTCGACGAAGTTGTGGTAGCAAAGGGATAGCGGTGAAGAGTAGATGCGGCATGTCTCCTAAATACCTGCTACCAAGGAGCGTTGTCGACAACCGGCAAGGCAAGATGGCATTGGCGGCCATCTCTGTGTCTCCGGTAGAAGAACTGCCATGTGCATGGGCTGCGGTGGTGCCCATGTTCACGATCGCTGATGGCGAGGGAAAATGTATTGTCCCTTAAGAGTGATCGCGTGGCGAGGGTGACTGTACTATCCCTCAAGGAGTGCACCACATAAAAGCAAGATGGCATTGGTGACTGTACTGTACCGAATGGATGTTTGTTGCATGCTCGTTGCTCTGATGTTGCACTTCGTTGCAACCATTGAACTGATTGTTGCGGTTTACGAATTTTTGTTGCGCCAAATTGAGGATCGTACATCCGGACGCTAGTCACTCCCTAATTTTTTAAAGCAGTCGTTTGTTTTTCTTTGCTTAGGACTTCAGTAAAAAACACTAAAGAGATGCGAAATGTTGCTTATCATATTTTAGAGTCATTAGAGAAAGGAACATAGCACCAACTCTGGTGGGGTACTTAATTAATCAGCAGAATCAATAGAAGCACAGCAGTGTTGATAAGGGTAAAGCGACAAGTGACGGGAAAACAACCACAGATAATTTATTCTATCTAGCTAGCTTAATTTATAGAACTCAATTTACACACGCGCATATATATATCATAAGCAACTTCGTTAGCACGTAAACAATAAAGCGTGCACAAAAAACAAACCGCTGGGAAAGTCCATCGAGAATATATAACTAGATTAATTAGATCGAGAAAAGGGCACATTTTTATCGCTCAATCAGTCATTGTAAACGTCCAATTTCTAATCAAACTGCAACGAAAGTAACCCTCACAATCTCTCTTTCTCTAAAAAAAACTCCACAAAAAAAGAACAAGAAAAACTCTCCACCATGTATACCGCATGGCAGATATTTAGACCTAGGATAGAACTCCTCCGGCTATACGTTACATCTGGTACATTCTGGCTCGTGTCAGATATACTCCATAAATCTCCATGCATGTACGTACAACGCCGAGAAATCGGCAGGGACATGAATATATGATCCAATCTTCCACCAGGCCACCAAACACGGGCGGCTATTCCGGAACGCACAGCACAAGTACCCGACAGAAAATAAATTCTAAGGGGGGGGGGCCTTTGGGGGGAGGCCCCTCCCCCATCATCTCCATCTATTTCCCACTCCCCCCTGATCCAAGGGCCTGGGGGAGGGGTCTCACGGTGAGGCGCTCCCCCAGAGAATTCCCTTCCTACCCGACATGCACAGCTGTCTCGCTTGGCACGGCGCTCGCTACAGACTTAGGGGTGGGGATCACTACTAGAAAACCGAACAAACCTGACGGCCATGAATTTTGCTGACGGGCCCGCGACGCAAATCAAGTTCTATGGAATTATCTTGACAGCCCACAACGACCGTCAAGTTATACTATTTTGGTCACGGGAATAGTAACTCCCTCAGCAAAATGCTAAATTTCCTGACAGTTATATAAAAACTGTAAATACAATATATTTTTCTAATGGTTAGAACCGTCAGGTTAAGTGGTGTGCGGCACTACTACTTCCTCAGTCCCCAGTCAATTGCTGAAATCCCCCAATCCATCACCTCCACCATCTCCAGCCACGCCCGCCATCTCGACGCCACCTCCGGCCACGCCCGCCACCTCGACACCACCTCCGGCCGTGCCCGCCACCTCCACACCACCTCCGGCCGCGCCAGCCACCTCCACGCCAAATCCCTAGCTCCCTCCTCAATCCGCCGCCCCCACGCCATCTCCGGCCGCGTCCGCCATCTCCACGCCATGTCCGGCCACGCCCGCCACCTCCACGCCATCTCTGAAGACTAACCGCTAGGGGTCTTTCTTCTCTCCGAGTAATCAAGTAGTCTCTTCAGAAGTAAAATTGCAACCTAAGTTTTGAAAACTATTTTTAGAAGAAGAGATGAGGTAGGAATTTTGATAAGGACGAAATTTAGAGTCATCAAATGCATTTTAGCTATTAATGCTTGCTGAGTACACTATAGTACTCACTCTTGCTATCTCTCCCCTTGCTTAGTTCCTAATCCGACGGAGTTATCCCGAGTGGGATGAGGAATTTTTGCAGTCTTAGAAAGGCCGCAGTGATGAGGGCTTTGGGTGCGAGGAGTAGAACAAGGTGATCGCCTCATTCGACTCGTGGGACGAGAAGACCGTCAGAAGAACCTAGCAGTAATTAGCGGGAAGTGTTTTCCCCTTTGTAGTTAAATAATTGTATTCATAACCCTAGACTTGTGTGGCTACTGTTGAAATAAAGAGCAGTTTCTATTTTATTGTTCTGCTGCGTTATCTCTGATAAATAGCTTACTATTTGTTGGAGCAGTGTTCTACTGGGCAAACGAATAGTAATCCGTATGCCTAAGTGTGATTACCCTTGGGGTAATGACATGGGGCGTCGCAGGAAGTCTTGATTCACTGCAGACTGTTAGCAAATAGACGACCAACAGCTTGATCAAACGTAGAAAGCCTCGTTCCATAGCATATTTGGGAACTAAAGACGGAAGTCTCAAGGTCTTCATACCGAGGCTACCTTATTTTGCTAACAACTGTTATTGGTAAGCTCCCGTCTACTCTTCTGTTGATTGCTAAATTATTAATTATGTTCAAATGTTCCAATCTTGGTAATTACGATAATAATATTGATATTGCTTAGTTAGCTGGGTCATATATTGATATTGCTTCAACTGTTATTGGTATAGAATCTTGTCTAATAAATTGCAATATGCCATGGTGGTTTAATCTTAAATTGGGCCCAACGCTATATGATATTCTTCAATCTGATGCAACATACCTAGTTTTAATAAATATAATTTTACACGATATATTCATCTTTGTGCACACACAAAACTATTTCATGGCGGACCACGAATGGATGTATAGTGGTCGCGGCAAGGGTAAAGCTCCCTCAAATGAATGGATTGAACAAACTACAGCTTCTTAGATCATGCATTCTCAAATCCTAGGGTAGTTGAAGGTGACACCATTAAGTGTCCATGTGCAATGTGCAGGAAGTATTTTAGGCACAACAGGCATATTGTAGAGTTGCACTTGAGTAAATATAGGTTTCGGTCGAACTATCAAACATGGACAACACATGATGAACACGACCTTTCAATAGATCATGAGGAAATCCATGAATGTAATCGGATGGACAATTTGTTGTTTGACCTAGGCGGTGACCATCCACCGGGAATTGATGAGGAGCCAACGGCCTCTGCCCAGGCTTTCTATAGAATGGTCACTAGCGCTGACGAACTAGTCCATGAGAACACAACACACTCAAGTCTGTCTGCTGTCGCTCGTTTGCTAGCTATGAAGTCACAGTACAATATGTCAATTGTGCACTATGACGATGTATTACAGATAATTCATGAACTTTTGCCTCCAGAGTCTAAGTTGTCCGAGGACTTTTACCGTTCAAAAAAGTTGTTAGAGGGTCTCGGAATGCCATATGTGAAAATTGATGTATGCTATAATAACTGCATGCTTTACTGGAAAGATAACGAGCATAAAGACAAGTGTAACTTATGTGATACCTCTCGCTACGAGGTAGGCCATAATAAAGTCCCACGTAAAGTATTACGATACCTCCCCATTGTAGATAGACTACAAAGGTTGTATACACATGAGGAGATAGCAAAGCTAATGCGGTCACATAGTCAGTCAACATCTGGTAAGATGGTGCACCCATGTGATGGGGAAGCTTGGCAACAATTTGACGAGGACTTCCCAAACTTTGCAAGTGATCCTAGAAATATGCGTCTTGCTATAGCAACTGATGGTTTCACACCATTTAGTTTGGGTGTTGCTCCTTACTCATGTTGGCCAGTGTTTGTGGCTCCATTAAATATTTCATCGGGCATGCTCTTGAAGCCAGAGTATATATTCCTTAGCCTTGTTATCCCCAGCCCTGAACATCCTGGGAAAAAAATTAAATATTCTAATGCAACCTTTAGTTGACGAACTTATCAAGTTGTGGGAGGGGGTACAAACATGGGATGCTTCACTTAAGCAAAACTTTACAATGCAGGGAGCATATCTATGGTCAGTTCATGATTTCCCTGCATATGGTATGTTTGCTGGTTGGAGCACACATGGTTCATTTGCGTGTCCAGAATGCTTGTGTGACGGTAAAGCATTTCAACTCCGTAATGGTCGCAAGGCTTGCTAGTTTGATTGTCATAGACGCTTCCTACTTAGAGACCATGAATTTAGAACCCAAGGTAATGCATTTCGAAAGAACACAGTAGTGCTTGAGGAGGCACCTAGGCATTTAAGGGGAGAGGAAGTCGAAGCCTAAATAGACAAGTTTGTAGGTGATACGAAAAACTTTGGTAAACTTCACCATTGGACCCACAAAAGCTTCTTTTGGCAACTTCCATACTTCAATAAATTAAAGCTTCGACACAACATTGATGTGATGCACAATGAGAAAAATATAGCTGAAGCTATATGGAACACATGCTTTGATGTGGGGACCCCGGGTTATCTCCGTAAGACCAAGACTAAGCATGGTCTTAAGGACATAACTCTGGACCTCCAGTAAATGGATTCCAACTTAATTCGATCTAAGTGAGAGGCTTAACTAAAACTAGAGCCCCGACGATCATGCGCGCTGCTCCCTTGCAAGCACTACATGATTGTCGGTTCTTCAACAAGTCAAGCACTACACTTAGTGAGTTAAATAGGAAGCCACAAACAGCGAGTATGCAATCATATTGGCTCCCAAGATCAGCGACCAATATGCTCATACTCTCATACAACGTTGATCACATCCATACAACACCATACATAGATAGTTCAAAAGACGTACAACATAATAGTTAAAGTCTACAACTATTACAAACGGCCGACCGGCCAAATTCAAATAAGAGTATTAAGTAGCAGCGGAAGTAAGTAAATAAACCAAAAGACCAGCAGTGGTATGCCCATATCCCATCGGCAACCGACTGGGAGTTAAAAGATAGCACTACTCGTCAGCGTCGCCTAAATCGGCGCTAACAAGCTCAACGTTGAGTACAAAGATACTCGCAAGTCTTAAACAAATAACAATTAGTTATGCTAGAGGTTGTTCCAAAGGGTGGCTCATATTGGCTTAGTTTTGCAAAAGAGACGCAACAATTTACAACCTACACATACTAGTTTTTCAAGTGCCATTTCAAAATCAGATTTGAAGTAGAAGTAAAGCATGTGAATAAGTAGTAAATTGAATAACAAATAAATCATACAAATACCAAAGGGGCTGTCCACTTTGATACAACAACAAGCATGAACATCCCATTCATGACAAATACCAAGTTATAACCACAAATTTTAATTCCAAGTCTAACAATAGCAACCATGTAACTCAAGTGGTCGTCCATAACCGTGGACACGGCTATTCGAATAGATTTATACCCTGCAGGGGTGTACTACTTTACCCACATGACTTGATTAGCCCGTAAGCCTCCAGATGCCTCCGAAAATAGCATACTTCCTATGATATGCCGGCCGAGTAAACCAAGACTTAGTATTTTTCAGCAAGTTGGCATTATTAAGTTGAATCACCCATGCGCGACGTAACCCCGCTTAATGTAGGTTATACAGCCTACTAACCAAATGGGCACGCAAGTTGTGCCAGGCATACCGACCCAATTAATAAGTTTAAATAGTGCTCACCCGCACATTATAGAATTGCAATCGGCACCCTACGAAGCATATATGCGATGGAACACATATACGTCCTCACACCACCAGTCATCAACTTAACAACAACAACCCCCCTTACTTAACCAAGCAGCGCCCATACACCGCGTGTGGAAGCACGAGTTTTACTTGAATCAAAGATGTTACCAAAGTTCGGTCCTTAATTGTCCAAACAAGTCAATCACTTACCCAATTCTCGTGCACAAAGACACCATCACTAACCATCACTTGTCAAGACCAAAAGCTCATTTAAAATGACAAAATTTAACTCATAAAATAGATACGAAGATCTGAAACAAAAGTATATAATGAAAGTTGTGTTTATCCCATAATTGTCGGGTTATTCCCGACAATCAACTACCGGTTCTAGACTTGCATGGCTAAGCAAACCCGAACATTATATAATTCACACAATCCTATCTTAAGCATGTGGTACTGGAGTTATTCATGATTCAAGATAAACCTCAAAGAGTGGGATATAGCTATTCTACACATCACAAAAATAGCGACATTAACAAAATAGCATGCAAGCAATTATCATTGCACTATCTTAACAAAACTGGGATCAATTATGATGCAGAAGAAAGTTCAAATGATGCTTGCCTTGTTGGTAGATTACCTGCTCTCCCTTAGTAGCGTATAGGTCAATATCGATAGGCTCGGGATCTATATAAATACAATACCGAATAAACATCGAGAAATACCTCAAAATTCAAAATGCTCAAAAATGCATGATTTTTATACAGTAGCTAAATCATGATTTTAGATGAATTTAGGTGAAAGAATTATTTCATTTAAAGTTGTGAAGTGAAAGTTATACTAGTTTGAATTTCAGCTTTCAATATGCCCTCTTTGAGTAATTTAATTATGAGGTCAAAATTTGTAGAGCAGTAGTGGGATAAAGGATTATATGGATAAATTTAGAATATTAATACAAGTCCAAAACAGTTGAGTTTACCTCATTTGGAGTTTTTATGATTTAGTTATGAATTTCTAAAGTTATCAGCATTTCCTTTCGTAAAAATAATAGTGTTTAGTGTTTAAGGATCATTCTCCAAAATAATACTCTCTGCTATAGAGACATGTTTGAAACCAATTTTAATATAAAGTTCATTAAAAATGAAAATTATCAGAAGTGGTTTCATCCATTTTGGAGTTGAGATGAATTAGTTTTGTATTTTTGAAGTTATACATCTTTTACAGTGTGCAAATAATTCATTTTTGGATTTTCTAAACCGTTTAATACTTTTGTTACCAGCGCTATCCTAGCCGCGGTCACTGACCAGCGGGCCCCCAGGTCAACCGTTGACTCGGTCAAAATGACCCAAACCAGCTGCGAATGAAAGCGTATTTTATAAAATTCGCTTTCTGATTACGAAAACGTACTTTCTAGTTAAGCATATGAAGAATACGTTTTCCTCAAAGGAAAACACATCACATAACTCTACACTATCACTTAACCATCCATGGGCCCACATGTCATAGGCACTAGGCCGACCATTACTCAACTAAACCTGATCTTTCGACAAAGATCCGATTATTAAATGCTAATCATCGCAGTTAACTTAATTACGTTGCTACAGTTTTGGTTGGAACGTCCGACAACGTTACCGCGCATTTGCCCGACGGCTCGCTGGCGCTACGCGCCCCGGTGAAGCCGGCCAAGGCCCGCGTTTGCTTCGCAATAGTGCCGCGCACCTATGAGTGGTGGTGGCGACACCAATGGTGGCCCGTACCGGCGGCGGCGTTGAGCGGCGGCGCTCAATACGGCAAAACGAAAACAGCAATGTGAAGCTCCGCAGCGTCATTCAAGCGGGTGTCAAGGTCCTAGGGACTAAGAGGAATGCTACCTGAGCGAGGAGGGTGCTCGGGGAAGGTTGGAGTTGCTGAAGCTTGGCCAGCGTCGAAGAAGATGACGGCGGCGGCACGGCTTCACGCAAAGATGATGCTCTGAGCAAAATAGAGCAAAAGAATGCCCGGGTTAGCTCAAGGATACCAAGAGCATGATAAAGGTGCGAGGAATTGGACAATGGCTTACCAAAACAAGTGGGAGATGAAAAGATTTGTTCTTCGGTCGAAACGGGGAGAACTTCAATTCACCTCAGTCCTGTCGAGCATTACCCAAATTAACTTAGGGGTTTTGATTATCAAGTAAAAAGGCACAATGTGACGCGAAAATGGGAGGATAATACTCACTGAGTACCCAGTTGGCACGATGATGCCACTCGGGTGCGCGCTCTGGAAGTGGCCGAGAGCACGAAGTTGGTTCGGGAGCTACAAGCAATGACAACAGCTGCGGTTAGCAAAAATGGAGAAGGCATTAAGCGAGGAGTCGAGGGCAACCACGCGGAGGGAACTCACCTGAGTAGGGAGCTCAAACCAACCTCCCTCTCCTCGGTCAACAGAGGAGAAGTGAGCTCGATTGAAGGCGTAGAGGGGGTATTATCCCCAGGAAATGGATGGAGTGGAGGCAGCGTCAAGTGGAGAACGTCCCGGAGTGGCCAACGGAAGCGGTGGATTGACGGCGTCAACGTTGCCGTTTTGTGCGCGTTGGAGACGCTCGGCCGCGTGGCGTGGAGCTTCTGCGCGATTGCCAGCGCGAGGAGGAAGACAGCCATTACAGGCGGGCCCGTGCTGTCAGCGTCTCAACGCAGAGCGAGCCGGAGGGTGGTGCGGTTGGTGCAATGAGGCGGTTGGGCTCAACCAGGTCAGCGTGGTCCGTTGGATCACGATTTGGACGGATCAAATTAAAATGGGAGTTTGGACTGATCTGAACGGTTACGAAATCTTGGCCGTTGATTTCCAATCAGACGAAACGAGCGTGGTGCAGTTAGGTGGTTCGATCGAGTCGGTTCGCCGGGTCGGATTCGAGCCCGAGGAACAGTGCTGGTTGGTTGGGTTTAGGGTTTGACTGAGAATTAAAATAGTTTCTCCACTTTGACCTGAGTGCTAAAATTAGAAATTTTGAGGTCTAGTATCCATAAAAATTATTAAACCCCACTGTTCATGATATAATGTGTATAATTTAAATTCAAACTTAATGTAGGTCATTAAATTGTGTTTGAATTTTATTAGGGTTTAAACCAGTCCCAAAAATTTGGGAAAAATTATTTTAAATCATTACACTTGTTCTAGTATTTGAATAAATTATTTCCAAGTGATTAACATAAGGTTTGGTTTCTGCCTTTGTTTGCGATTAAGTTTTAAGATGTAGGTTTTACTCTTATTCCAGATTTTCCAAGTGCAATATATAATGCAATTGCTTGAAAACAATGATGCATGCTCATGAGATGCATAGTAATTCTCTTTATTAATTTGGGGATGTGACATTTGACATACCCGATAAGACCAAGGATAATGTGAAGGCCAGACAAGATTTAGCTAAGATTTGTCACCGTCCTTCACTGCACTTGGAGCTGAAGAACAATGGGAAGTGGCACAAGCCTAGGGCACCTTTTTGCATCAATAATAATGACAAGACAACCATCCTTAAGTGGTTTCAAACATTGAAGTTTCTCGATGGATATGCATCCAATATTAGGCAAGGTGTTAACCTTCTACAAAGGAAGATATTTGGCCTCAAAAGTCATGACTTCCATATATTCATGGAACGTTTGCTACCAGTTGCATTCCGTGGCTTCCTTCTTGAAAATATATGGCTATGTTTGGCTGAGCTCATTTTTTTCTACAGGAAGTTGTGTGCTAAAGAGATTTGCAAGGATGACATAACCTCACTAGAACAGAATGTTGCAGTGCTTCTATGCAAACTAGAGAAAATATTTCCTCCTAGGTTCTTTAATCCTATGAAACATCTAATCATACATCTTCCTTATGAGGCTCGATTAGGAGGCCCTGTCCTGGCCCGCTGGATGTACCCATATGAGAGGTGAAATAAGTAATACCGCTATTTTATCTTTCTATCCTAGTGATATATGTAATTAATTGGTCTACTCCATGTAGGTACATACAAAAAATTAGGAAGAAAGTGCGGAATAAGGCTCGAGTTGAGGGTTCTATTGTTGAGGCTTACCTAGTTGAGGAGGCTACAAATTTTTTATCACTATATTTTAGCCCTAAAGTTCGGTCAATTAGAAACAAGACAGCTCGGTACGATGATGGTGCCTCCACATTTCAAAGTTCATGTGACCTTGTCATATTTCAATACCCGGGTCGATGCATTAGCCCTCGTGGCTGTCGTGATCTCACAACAGAAGAGTACAAGGTTGCTTTCTTGTACATATTGACAAATGTGACAGAGATGGATGATTACTTCGTGTATGTGCTGAAATTATGCAACCCAACTCACATTTCTTTAATTATATTGACGTAATTGTAATAACTCTTTTTATGTAGTAAATTTTGTAAAGAACATTAGAAGAGCAGAATGAAACCAACTGAAAAGCAACTTTGGGATTTAAGGTTAAATGGTTGGAAATCGAGTCGCCCTATGCATCCTGGGCCCAATTTTTTTGATTGGTTCAAAACTCAGGTAATTATCGTCAACGCTTCAACTTATAACACTTGAGAAACATCTTTGTAGCAATCTGAAATCACCTAAAGCTAATACAATTAATTGTCTATTTGTTTGCGATTGCATGAAGTTATCTACCATTCCTAATACCTTACGCCAAATGTCTTACGGTTTTCAGACAAGAGTTGCCACTTATGTATGCCATAATGTGAATGGATCTGATTTCGCTCATCAAAGTATGAGAGCGGAAATGCAGATGACTACAACTAACAGTGGTGTTTGTGTGTGTAGTGTTGACGAGAACAACAATGTGTTAGAGTATTATGGTGTCATTGAAGACATCATAAAAATTACTTGGGAAGGCAGCATGCATCTTGAGCTGGTTTTATTTGATTGCCATTGGTTTGATCCAACACCAAATGGAGTTAGACGAACTAAAAATTTGGGCTTGATAGAGGTCAATCACACATCTAGGCTTTCAAATTTTGATCCATTTGTCATGGCAAGTCAAGTTACACAAATCTATTACCTGCCATACCCTTGTAAGACTAGACCAGATCTATTAGAATGGTGGGTTGCATATCATGTAGCCCCACATGGATATATTCCTCCAAATAGCACCGATTGTGGTTTCAACCCTCCTGAAGGACCAATAGAACAAATAGAGTTCTATCAAGAGGATGGTTTGCAAGGCACCTTTGTCATCGACTTAGGGAATGACTTCAAAATTACACTTCCATTGATCTCAGACAAAATAATAAATCCAAAAGATTTGGAAATTTTGCAACACCAGAATGTTGATCCTCAAAAAGGAATTGTTGAAGATGAAGATGAAGATGAGGAGGATGAAGATGAGGAGCTTCAACCTCCAACTTATGATCCAAATGATTTCTATATTTCCTGTCGTTGTGCTTGAATTGTTTCTTGCGACAACAACTATGCTGCCATTCTGTGACTTTCACTGATCTCTTGTAGTTCTTTTGACTAGCTGAAGTTGAATGTAATGGGAATGGGGACTTTTGTGACTTTTGTATGCGATACTTGACTTTAGATGTCTTTTGGATGGATGAACCAATCTGGAGGTGAAGTTTATGAATTGGTATGCTTGTGCTAGTGAACATGAATCTATTGACTAGGAATTTGTTTATGAAAGTTTGAACTTTTATATGTCTAAATAGATATGACAAGTTTTGTCCATTCTACAAATCTGTTTGGATGATGCACAACATTATTCATTTATATGCACTTCATATAACTATTTCATTTGCTGACAACATTCTATAGCAATTGCACAACATGGTATGGTGCAGCTTGTGGTAAGTTCTTTTTTATAATCTTAACAAAATGTTGTATTTTTCAAAATGAGAAACAGTGATTTTGAAAATTTATCTGGGTCATATATCCTCCCAGTAGCCTCTTTGCAAAATTTCGTATTTTTATAAATTTATTTGATATTTTTAAACCTCCGGTCAAACCTTTTGAAGTTAATGTTGGGTTCAAGTCAACTTAAACCCAAATTTCTAGCCTCTTGGGCAATCAGAGCGACTGACCCAACCTCTAGCAAACTCGTGCGACCAGTGCAGTGTGCAGTGGGCAAGCTCTCACACGTTCGCACCCAGCCAAACCCTAGATCAATCTCCACCGTTCGTTTTGAATCCAACCACACCTTTGCTTTGGTTTGAACACCTAAACGTGCCTGATCTCTGGACCCTTGGATTCAAACTCAACGAACCATATGCATTGGGCCGTTCGGACCGCCCGAACGCGCCATGCAATCTGGACCGTCCATCTCAGATCGGGCGGTGCGCATTTTATCGGGCGATGTCATTTTCATGTGGTAAAACCCCACACGTGCGTGAGCCCTTGGATTCAAAATCAACGGCCACGATCAATTGGGCCGTTCAGACCGTCTGAACGCGCCATGCAATCTGGACCGTCCATCTCAGATCAGGCGGTGCGCATTTTATCGGGCGATGTCATTTTCACATGGTAAAACCCCATGCGCGCGTGAGCCCTTGGATTTAAAATCAACAACCACGATCAATTGGGCCGTTCGGACCGTCCGAACGCGCCATGCAATCTGGACCGTCCATCTCAGATTGGGCGGTGCGCATTTTATCGGGCGATGTCATTTTCACGTGGTAAAACCCCACGCGTGCGTGAGCCTTTGGATTCAAAATCAACGGTAACGATCAATTGGGCCGTTCGGACCATCCGAATGCGCCATGCAATCTGGACCGTCCATCTCAGATCGGGCGGTGCGCATTTTATCAGGCGATGTCATTTTCACGTGGTAAAACCCCACGCGCGCGTGAGCCCTTGGATTCAACATCAACGGCTACGATCAATTGGGCCGTTCGGACCGTACGAACGCGCCATGATCGTGAGCCGTTGGATTTAAAATGAAGCGTTGAGATCAATTGAGTCGTTCGGACCGTTCGAACAGCCTGTTGATCTCAACCGTTGGATTTAGATCCAACCGCGCCACCCTTGTTGATTTAAAACTCAATCGTGCGCAGCTAAGCGTAGCCGTTGGATTTAAATCCAACGCTCCTCCTTGAGTGGGCCGTTCGGACCACCTGCAGTGCCCCTCGATCTCAGCCCTTAATTCGAAATCCAACGGTGCCGCTCTTAACCTTTAAAGCTTTAAGGCACACTCATTATCATGACCCTTGGATTTCAATTGAACAATCAAGATCGATTGGGCCGTTCGGACCGTCCGAACGTCCCAATCAATCTGAGCCGCCCATTTTTGATCGGACGATCAACGTGTGTTTGAGCTCGCTGTTTCGTGTCTTCTCTGATACTGACAGTGGGGCCCGCATGTTAGTGACTCGTCATCGTATCTGGGCCGTTCATTTTTTATCGTAGGGCTCGCGTCGCCAACAGTGGTAGCCCAAGTTTTCAAAACAGTTGACCAACAAACAAAAGGGTTTGACCAAGGCTTTAAAAATAGGAATAAAATTCCTAAAATTCTGAAATAAATCAGAGAGGTTTCTGGGACATCCTAGGACTCAATTAAAATCTTAAACTTAACTTGTCAAGATTTAATTTGAATAATTTAAATTCAAACTTAGAATAAGTCTTTCATTTGAGTTTGAATTTTCTGAGGGTCAAATTAAGTTCTAAAAATTTGGGAAAAATTATATTAATACATGATAATTATTATAGTATGTCAGTAAATTATTTCCAAAAGATGAACAAGATTTTTTGTTCTTGTTTTCTTTTGGAACTTATAATTGAGTTGTAGGTTTAAACTTTAATTGAGATTTTCCAAGTGTAATAAAATATGCAAAATTTTCCAAAAAGTCATGCATGGATTCAATTTGGTGCTTGATTAGTTTTACGACCTAATTGAGGTTGGTAAGGTGTACTTCATATCTAGAGAATCAGTGAAACTTGCTCAGAAGTAGTTTACAATGACTATGAAGTAACTCTCGATGTCTCAACATGTATAGTCGTCAAATGTTGTCAATTATCGTCAAATGTCGTTAAATATTGTCAATTATCGTCAAATGTCGTTAAATATTGTCAATTATCGTCAAATGTCATGAAATATCGTCAAATGTTGTCAAATGTTTTGATCCGACCGTCAGGACCTCCCCTTGTGTTGATCCGACCGTCAGGACCTCCCCTTGTGTTGATCCGACCGTCAGGACCTCCCCTTGTGTTGATCCGACCGTCAGGACCTCCCCTTGTGTTGATCGGACCGTCAGGACCTCCCCTTGAGTTGATCTGACCGTCAGGACCTCTCCTTGAGTTCATATGACCGTCAAGACCTCCCCTTGAGTTGATCGGACCGTTAGGACCTCCCCTTGAGTTCATTTGACCGTCAGGACCTCCCCTTCAGTTGATCCGACCGTCAGGACCACCCCTTGTGTTGATCCGACTATCAGGACCTCTCCTTGAGTTCATCTGACCGTCAGGACCTCCCCTTGTGTTGACCGGACCGTCAGGACCTCCCCTTGTGTTCATCTGACCGTCAGGACCTCCCCTTGAGTTCATCTGACCATCAGGGCCTCCCCTTGAGTTCATCCAATTGTCGGGACCTCTCCTTGAGTTGATCTGACCGTCAGAACCTCCCCTTGTGTTGATCTGACCGTCAGGACCTCCCCTTGAGTTGATCCGACTGTCAGGACCTCCCTTGAGTTGATCTGACCGTCAGGACCTCTCCTTGTGTTGATCCGACCGTCAGGACCTCCCCTTGAGTTGATCCGACCGTCAGGACCTCCCCTTGAGTTGATATGACCGTCAGGACCTCCCCTTGTGTTGATCCGACCGTAAGGACCTCCCCTTGTGTTGATCCGACCGTCAGGACCTCCCCTTGAGTTGATCCGACCGTCAGGACCTCCCCTTGTGTTCATCTGACCGTCAGGACCTCCCCTTGAGTTGATCCGACCGTCAGGACCTCCCCTTGTGTTGATCTGGTCGTTAGGACCTCCCCTTGAGTTGATCCGACCGTCAGGACCTCCCCTTGAGTTGATCTGACCGTCAGGACCTCCCCTTGTGTTGATCCGATCGTCAGGTCCTCTCCTTGAGTTCATCTGACTGTCAGGACCTCCCCTTGAGTTCATCTGACCGTCAGGACCTCCCCTTGAGTTGATCCGACCGTCAGGACCTCCCCTTGTGTTGATCGAACCGTCAGGACCACCCTTGAGTTGATCCGAACATCACTCTTGATCTGGATGGTTCGTTTGGAAATCAACGGTGGAGATTGTGTGGATGGTTCGGTTTGCAAACTGTTACGCCTAAAATCACATACGGTTCTGTTTACAAACCGTTACACCCGTCAGGTTAATTGTTTGGGTTTTCCCGTATTTTTGCGCGTGGAAAACTTATGTTCGTCTTAAAAAAATTTTCAACGCTACCACGGAAATAAAAGTACACTTTTGGCAAGACACCGCCCAATCCAAAGCTGCTTCCTCCCATCAAAATCCCTAGCACTAGCTCCACACACATCCCTGGCGCCTCTCTCTCCTCCCTCCTCTCTCTCTCCTGGCGCCGCCTTGCTGCCCAGCTCGGCCCCGCCTCCTCTCCTGTTGCTTGCCTCCCGAGGCTCGGCCAGTCTTTCCACACGCCCGCCACCTCAAGCTAGCTCGCCTCGCCCGCGCCTCCACCCGGCTCGTGGCAAGACCACTAGGAGCTAACAACCCTTCCCTTCCTTCGCCCTCTTGGGCTACTCTTTAGTTACTGGTGGCGGCGTTGTTTGCTACTAACATTTCGCGTGCTTGCTTCAGGCTCCAGATCCCTCCCCTCGTAGTCGACTCAGTCTTTTGGTGCGCAGGATATGAATCATATTCCCTCCAAACGACGTGGAGGTCAGCAGCATGGAGGAAATGCCTCCCAAAGGAGCAGTATCGCTGGTACCAACAGCAATGTGAATGCCTCACAAAGGATTATTCTTTGGTGGCACTAGTCGCAATGGCAATGGCTCTCAAAGGAGCGAAGATCATTCCACCGGTGAAGTCAATGGAGGTTCTACAAAAAGGAAGGAAGAAGAAGTCGCGAACTCAATTGAAGATGCCTTCGCGTGCTGGGAAGATTGGCTTGAGACCTAATGGCGACAAGTAAGTCTGTACATGTGCACTTGACCATAAAGAAGTGTTGTTCTGTTTTTCCTTGATAAGATTAACATGGCCAAAGAATACATACAAATGTCATGCTTAATTCATGTATTGTAGGCAATTCAAGTATGCCAATTATATGCTCCCCCCCCCCAAAAAAAAAAAAGACTACACATATTAAGCACAACTTGGAGTTATTCTTAGACATGAGTACCCAGGTGTTGTAGAGGACAAGGATGAGCAGGGTAGAACCTTTAATACTCACCCTGTGTTGACATGGGATGATTACTTTGTCGATGAAGATGATGCTGGAATGACTGCTGCAAATCGAGTGAAAAATGAGTTTTTGGTAAGAAACATTTAGTACTCATTTCATTTAGTCTTTTGAGTCTTTGGTATAGGTGGTTATGTTCATGTAACAACTAACTAATGTGGTGGTCCCTATTGCAATACATTGTGTCATCACAAACAACAGAACCACCACCTTTCAAGAAGGGCTTCCTAAAATCTATTTGTTTGTAAGTATGCATAAAAATAATGGCCATATTAGCTCCATGATTCCAAAGATGCATAAAGGGCCACTACTACATCATATATATACATGATGGCCATATTAGCTCCATGATTCCAAATGCATGATTACAATGTATGCAAAGTGAAGAAGCATCCACATTGACACTACAAAATAAAATACTTACATTTGTCGACAGAAGGAGTACTTAAGTTTGCCAAAGGTCAACTCATGTTAGGAATTACTGCATCAACATATGGCATTATCCTTAAGTTGTTACCATTGACAAAGTACACTATAAGCACTGACTTGTATTGTAACGAACACAGCGTGATCTATAGGAAAAAGGACTCAAATTTTTTTTTGTCCCTATGTAGCATTTATTCAAAGTCAATGAAGATGACGAGGTAGAAGCAGATCGAGTGCTTGAAAATTATGCTTCGGACCGTGTGAAGCAAATGATGTATAATGCTCGTGTTGATGCTGTCAAGAAGTACTACAAAAAAAACAAGGAGAGGAGATTGATGACACGCTGGCACGTCCAAGAGAGTTAGAGTATGATCAATACTTGATTGGTAGGATTTGGTGGTGCAATGAGCAAGTATGGCCACGTCTTTGTCGTAACTGGTGCAGCGATCAATTCTTGACAAAACGAAGGAGAGGTCAGGAGGCACGCTTCAAATCTGAAGATGTTGCTCAAAATCGCTCAGGTTCATGATCATACTCGAAAACCCAACAATATCTGGTATATTATACATGTTCCCTCTCTCTTTTCCGCCTTTGGATATTGTAAGGTAGCAGGTTGTGATTGGGTTAATTGTGTTCTTCACCGTGTTGTAGGAACACAAGTTTGGACCAGAAAATGCTACATGCCTGAAGACATATGTCGTAATGAAGTCTGGCATGAAAAATGTGGACAGTAGTAGCAGCGGTGGTCCAATTTGCAGCCAAAAAGCACAGAAACGCATTGTAAGTTGGAGCAAATTGACATATACATCCACCCAGTTCTGTTGCTTTCTCTTTACATATATGTGTACTACTCTGCAGTGGTCATATGAAATGTTGTTTTTGTTCTAGGATGATTACTCTACAGCTGCAAGTGCTCAACATCCAGATGGTGAGTGGGAGCAGCAACCACTTGATGGAGCAATACTTTACAACACCAATGGTGGCTTGCCCCATGGTGCGTGTACCAATAGGGAATGGTCTTTGTCAAGAAGGTGAAGTTCTACTAGCAGCTAAATCAAGAAATATCAGGCCATCCAATTCCACCTCATATCGTAATGTGCTCCGACATAATCAAGAACTACTCCGGACACAAGAAGTTCACCGCCAAATGATTGTGGTAACATTGTTAATACACACATTAATTTACATCCAATGTTATTGTTGCATACTTTAAGTGTTAGCTTGATTATTTAGTGAGAACATTGCCTATATTGATACGGTCACAGTAAGAGTGAGTGTCCATGCATGTGTTGGGCTGGTCACATCTTAAGCACCACTATCAATACAGATGGCACCACGGCTGCTGGGCTGCTCCTATTGTCACTGCCATTTGCATGGCAGTTTCTTGATGCTTTGTATATGATTCGTTGCATGTTTTTAGGCTCTATGATCTGTGCATGTTTTGTTCTTCTACTCCTATGCTAGTTTGGTTACCATACATCACTTTTTGGTCAGCCAATTGTGCACTTCTGATGTTTTGGGATTTGCCTTCGCTTTTATGCTGTGTACTTTCCAACAGAAGAACAAACAATGTTAGCTTTTGGCTACCTTATCTATTTATTCATATCAAACTGCAGGTTGTAATCTGGATCTGTATCATGATTTATCTTAATGTCAATTAATTGAATCGATAGGAGACATACTAATGTTGATCGAAATAGCTAGAAAGCCAAAAATCTAACCTTGTAAAGTTTCCAAATGTAGATGCTTTTCCAGAAGATGGGTGAAGAACCACCACCAGAGATGCTACGCCGTGAAACATCTGCACAATCACATGTAAAAATACTTAGCAACTAAAATTATTCCCAATGCTGCAAATAATATCTCATGAAAGTTACAAGGTCGTCCAAACCTCTATCATTTGGAGGACTAATTTGGACTAGACACTAATACTTTTCGATGTGTCGAGCGACGACAAGCAAGCGCAAAGAAGGCGAGCGAGTGGACTCATGTTGAGTGTTCTATCACATGGGCTTAACCTCAATCCCATTTAGTTATATATTCATGGTAAGGTGGCAATAGGCTTGTTTAGAATTTTTGTCCACACGTGCAACAATTTTTTAAAAAACAGGCTTGTCATAGATTTCGATTGCTCCAGCTCTTCTTTTAGCAATCATAATGGTTCTAATTGTGCTTAGCGCACTTATAATGCTAGTGTTCATGGGTTGTTTTAGCTCTTACATTAGCACTTCCAATGGTTTTAATTGTGCTAAGGTAGACTCATAATGTTGGTCTACTCTATTCATCTTACAGGAAGGGACCAGGACTGGGACTGGATCCTCCCATGTGGGCTCAGCACCAGATGATGACAATGCCATTGATGGCAACGATGCTAACAATGATGGCAACAACTGCAATGCTGACATTAATGGCGGCAACAACCATGATGCCAACAACATCGACCACGACAACAACCATGATGCCAACAACATCGACTGCGACAACAACCATGATGCCAACAACATCGACCGCAACGGATGCAACTAATTGTCTACATGAACTTTGATGATATCTTGCTAGCTCTTTTGAATAGTTCAACATGAATGGTATTACTGGACTTTTAGATGGACTTACATGACTTGTATGCGATATTGGTCTTTAGGTGCATTTTGGTAGTACTAGACTTTTAGATGTCTTTTGTGCGGATTACAATGTTGCTTTTTGCAAGTGAACCTTATGGATGGTATTAGGCTCGAAATGATGCTAGTTTAAGCTTGAACTTATTTTGTATGTGAATTAATGTATAGATGTGTATTGTGGATATTATATGATGCATGGATGTGTATTGTGGATTATATGATGCATGGATGTGTATTGTGGATGATGCATGGTGTGTATGATCATTGACATTTTCTCCGAGCATTGCTATCTTAGCTGCTAATAATTTTGTTGACAGCCACGGAGTTATTTTAGTGACGGTAATACACTTAGGAAAAAACAATTCGCTTACGGGTAAAGAACCGTCAGGTTTAATTTTCTTGACGGTAATGTCACAACCGTCAAGTTTTATTTCCTTGATGGTAATGTCTAAACCATCAAGTTATAATTTCTTGACGGTAATGGGCAACCGTCAATTTTAATTTTCTTAACGGTAATACCCCAACAGTCAACTTTTATTTTCTTGACGGTTCTGTTATAACCGTCAAGGTTTATTTTATTGACGGTAATGTCCCAACCGTTAGGTTAATTTTTCTTGACGATTAATACCCGTCAGTAAAATTTGTTTTATGGACGGTTCATAAAACCGTCAAGAAAATATGGAAAAACCATCAGGAAATATTTTCTTGACGGCGAACCGTCAGACAAATTGAATTTTCCCGACCACCTAGACCTGAGGGGATTTGCCTGACGGTTAGCCATCAGGAAAATAAAACCTGACGGTTTTTTGTATTTTCCTGACGGTTTTCAACCGTGGGGAAATCCCCCTTTTCTGGTTGTGAGTTAATAGAGTAATTAACTAGTGCATGTAGTGGAGCTAGTGCATGCAGTGAAGATAGTGATCTACTTGAATGTGTTAGTGGAGAGGTTACATGTTATATTATAGCTATAAAAAACATTGTAACCAGTTTGTAAAGGGATAATAAGCAATGGAATAACAGAAGAGAAAAAAGACGCAAGTGGTTAGGCGTCACAAAACTCATCTGTATTCATCTTCTTATGTGCGTGTATTCCAGAGAGGAAACAACGTGCGAGTTCTCTCTGGAAGCTGGACCAACAGAGAACAGCTTCATAGGGAAACAAATAGCACTACTTGTGTTTATGAAGCAGCAAATATATCACTATTCACTAGCATTCACTACCAGAAACCCGATTTTTCCCGAGTGCCCAAAGCACTCAGGAAATTAGGAAAAACACTCGGGAGCAAAATTCCCGAAGGCTGGCCGTCGGGAAAGAGCACTCGGAAAAGTTTAGTCGAGGAAATCACTGGTTTCCCGAGTGTTTTGAGATTACACTCGGGAAAGGTAACTTTCCCGAGTGTTCGAGATTACACTCGAGAAACATAAAACACTCGGGAGAAATAACTTTCCCGAGTGTTCAGAATTACGCTCGGGAAAGTATGGAATTTGTCCCAAGTGTATTTTCATATTTACACTCGGGAAATCTAGCCACGTGACGATCCAGCACACATGTAGATTCGTGATTTTTCCCGAGTGTTTGGCAACTAAAGACACTCGGGAAATACCTTAACAGTATATACATCAATTTTGTACGTACAATACATTTCATTTTAAACTAGACTCAGACTAACAGGAAACTCGATAATCAAACAAAATATACATTCCACAACAAGAAAAATACCACCAATTAGGCACAAATCATTGCATATATAAATTCGACAGCAATATTGACATAATGTTCGAGTTCACAATACAACATTCACATATATAGATTAGACACAGGGGCGGGTGGCAAGTGTTAGTAACCACGGAAGTACTTCGAATCGACCCCGGATTCCCGAACCACCGCCAATCGACCTGTTCTGGCAACCTGTGATGCGTAGAACACAATAGCGAGGAAAACATCTGGTAAGCTTTTCAAAGTAAAACTGATTGAGAAAGCATAAAGATTCATTGTTGCAAAGAGAAAAGGAAAGCTTGCACATCACACTAACGAGATAAAGAAGATGCTTACAAATGATTGAAAAGGATTTGGTTGTCAAAATGAAGCACTAGTGTTTTTTTTTCTCTCTAACTGACAAAGAATCAATTAGAAGTTGTTCCAGGCACCTAGTATCGTATCTTGGCTCCTGAGTACAGAGTACAGACAACTCCAACATCTAGAAACATTTTCCATTGATTATTTTGATAAATATCAATTGACTGCTGAGAAACATCATGAATTGTTTCTCACATTAACAATATCTGCTCAATCACATCGATTGACATTATTTACCTAGTTAGATTCTTTTTCATAATTATATAAGCAATAGTTAAGCAACATCAGAGGTAAAAGAAAAGCACATAATCCACCATGATCATCCAGAACTACTTGTTCACACTCAAAAGAACCTATAGAGAAGAGGCTGCAACAATCAACATACCTCACATATGCCATAAGGCTCCAACAGCCTTTGTAATGCAACCATCTTGTCAAGATCCCCAGTAAGCTGCATAGTATCAGTAAGTCCTCCATTATGCCAGAGTTTTGCAGCAATTTGAAATTTGAATAGCACTAAGATAAAGCAGAATAAATAATACTTCTTGTGGCGTCAAACGCTCAAATGTTCCTATGTCATCTACTCATTTTGTATCTACAAGAATTACTTACGGTGCAGCATAAAACAGTAAAAGCACACCATTATTTGTTAGGAACGTGGGAATTTCCTGAAAAATCCTTGCGTTCCAAATGGGGCCTCAATTTTTTATTTGTACAGAAGCTGTTACTCTTGATCTTGCACCATTATTCATTAGGAATGTGGGAATTTCCTGAAAAATCCCTGCATTCCAAATGGGGCCTCAATTTTTTACACAAGCTGTTACTCTTGATCTTGAGTCTATACCCAATCTGTTCTAACACTCACGGTAGTGCGGTCAGTGTTGGCAAAGCTAATGAAGTAAAACTCGACAATCACAAACAACATCAGTCACATAATTAAGCAAGAAGCTCACCTGTAGCGTAACCGTGTGATCAGAAACATCAACAGGTTTTGCCCGAAAGATTTCAGCAATATCTAGTATGTCCCTCCGAGCAGCAGTGTTTACAGAAACCTTAATAAGAATCAGTTTTCTTTCAGCAAACGGTAAGTGAGTCAAGTCATGAACCTGGGGCAGTCACATGTTTTGCATTAACACAATGTATTTGCTACCACAGATGATTGCACTAAAAAATTGTGTGTCACTTACCTCATGTACATCAATAAGCTTGTAAAGCTGCTGAACTAACTTGTGACTGTTAATCCAGAATAAAACAAGGAATACCTACAACATATGTAAACCTGTTAGAAATCGAGAGTTTTTACCTCTATGGTAAGGGTGTTCTTTGAAATATTAACAACTTTCGCTCTGAAAATATCTACTAAAACCATGACCTGTCAATCATAAGAAACAACACAGTAATACTTGTCTTACAATTGTGCATATCAAAGTACCAACACAGTAATTCAGCGACTGAACAAAGTTTTGATATTACGGAAATTACAAGTCAACAGCGTATCTTACCTCAGGACGCTGATCCGGTTCAACATTGAGTTTTATAAGCATGAGCTCTCTTTCAACCTGTGGCTCCTTAGACAGATCTTCAACCTGCAATTTATTGGATCCAATTATCCAAACAGAATAAAGGTTAATAAAAAATAATAGTATTACTCGTATAGCGATAGAACACACGCGAGAAGTAAAGAAATCTCCAAGCCAATGAAGTATCCATTCTTTGGATAAAAAGTTAAAGAGTACATCACATTGTTAAAATTTATCTAAATGATAAGGACTAGTATTCCCTATTCCATAATTCCATCTCTATAAATAGGCATGCACAACTCGAGCTCTCAACACAACAACTACAAACACAAGAGCTAGCTAGCTGCTCACGAGTAGTGTTCTAGTTACAGTATATATCATTAGCTGCTTAAGCTGCAGTAAAGGGTTGCACTGATAACAATGCAAGGCCTCACGGCATCTTCCAAGCTTAGTTTGATCGTCGTTGTGATGTTTCTGCTCGGCTTGGCGGGCGTTGCCCATGGCCGCAAGAGGCTCGTCTCGAGCTACGACGAGCCGTGCAACAAGATGACGCTCTACTACCACGACATCCTCTACGACGAAAGCAACAGCACGGCGAACGCGACGTCGGCGGCGGCGACGAAGCCGACGGCGCTGAGCACGTCGCACGTGAGAAACGGCACCTACTTCGGCAGGCTGGTGGTGTTCGACGACCCGTTGACTAAGGGGAAGGAGCTGCCGGCGGCGGGGGCGGAGCCGGCGGCGCGCGCGCAAGGGTTCTACTTCTACGACAAGAAGGAGTCGTACAACGCGTGGTTCGCCTTCTCCATCGTGTTCAACTCCACAGCGCACAGGGGCACGCTCAACCTAATGGGCGCCGACCTCATGGCCGAGAAGACGCGGGACATCTCCGTCGTCGGCGGCACCGGTGACTTCTTTATGGCGCGCGGCGTCGCCACGCTCCGCACCGACGCCATCGAGGGCCTCGTCTACTTCCGGCTACAGATGGACATCAAGCTCTACGAGTGCTACGTCTGACACAATAAGATGGTAGTATACACACCAACACGTGTGCTTCCTGCTCTAGCCGTTCATAGGGTCTTACTACCAATTACAAGTTCTATTTACACTTTTATTTACAGTGCTATTGTTTGTTTCGATGCTTCCTGGCGTGATGGGGTTGATTAATTATACGCATGCGTAGATGGATTGCGTGTCATTGTTATATGTGTCGATAAGTGTGCAAAATGTATCAGGTTTTCATTCATTCTATAAAGAGGCAGAGCGGGCTCCAGAGTTTGATATACTACTGAAAATTGTTGCTGTTGAAAATTGCTTACCCATTGAAACACCTGAAAATTTTCAAAAATTTCAAATTAGATTTGAGTTTGATTTGAATCTCGTTTTCAATTTCAATTTAGCCAAATTCGTCAAATCTCAAATCCAAAACCCTAAACCTGCTTTCCCTTTCTCCCTCCCGCTTTCTCCCTCCCGGTCGCGCCCTCACCCGAGCCGCCTCCACCCCAGCGCCCGGCCGCGTGTCGCCATGGGAGGTGCAGCCACCACCGCCTCTGGCCGCTGCTCCACGCCAAGATGCACCAGTGCGCCGCCACATCGCCGTGCCACCTCCCTCTCGCCATCAATGTGCCGCCCGCGTCCCATCGCCCAGCGCCACCTCCCGACCCGCTCTAGTGAGGGGGTCACTGCCAGCGCAATGCAGCCCACGCCCCGCCCATGCCGCCGCCACTCCGTCCGGCACCGCCCAAACCCCCTCGCCCAACCACGTCGCCGCCCCCTCTGCGGACGTCGCCCATGCCGCGCCCTGCTCCCACCGTCTCCCTGGGGCTATAAAAGCCGCTCCCCACCCAGCCATTCAACGCACCAGCCCCTCTCCCTCCCCACCCACCTTCGTCCCCAAAGCCGGCAAGAGCTCGCCGCCACCTCGGCTCATCCACTCCCGTAAGACCGGGTTCACCCTCCCCCTCCAGATCCACCCCATTCAAGCACACCCAAACCCTTTCCCCCACCCCTCCGGCCTCAGATCCGCCGGATCTGCGCCGGCGCTGCCCTCTCCCTCACCGCCGTCCCCCAAACCCGAAACCAAATCCAAACACATGCCACGCAAAACCCTAGAGTTAGAGGCCACCTACCTGGGCGGAGCCTTCCTCGCACCGCTTCTTCCTGTTCATGCGCCGTCCGCTGTCAGAGTCGTCGGTCTTGCCAAGCCGTCTTGTTGCCGCCCTAGCCCCGCCGAAGCGCAGCCAGAAGCGCGATGGTCAAGGCCGCCAGAACCTCGACGGTTTGGCCTGCCAGATGGGCCGTCGGGCCGGTTCGGCCAAATGGGCTCGGCCCATTTTCCTAAGCTCGCTACTGTGCTGAGCCGGGTACTGTTCACTCGTGTTTTGATCCAACACTATTCACCTGCACAGTAATTTCCATTACTGTTCACAGCCCAGCACTGTTCATTCCAGATTAAGCCCATACACTATTCAAACAGTAAAATAATTACTGTTCCCAAGCTGAGATTAAGTGGTTAATTACTGTTTGTATCTAATTAATAGGTATAAACAGTAAAATGGTCACTATTCATCGAAACCCTAAATTGAGATTATATATCCATTCTGACCGTCTCGAACCCATAAAGCCCATTCTTAGCTCTGTTCAGCCATATCAAACTCCTGTTAAAATCTTTTACCTCTTTAAGTTGATTCTTTATCTCTTTTTATTTTTGTTGTAGTTGGATTCTTGTTCTAGGCTCATTCCTTGTCGAGCCAAGTGTTTTATTGGTTTTTGTGTCTTACGCTAGGTTTCGACGCCGACGAGCCAGCTCAGGACATCACAGGACAGGACACAGAAGTAGCAGGACAGTTTGAGGACTTTGAGCAAGGAGGCAAGTTGCATACCTTAAATATATTGAACCTACATTCCATATAATTCATATTATTATCTTTATTAATATATTTTAGCCAATTATTTCAACAAAGAAATAATACTTTGGAATGCCATGTTGAATAGATAAAAACCCTTCACCCCACATATCAAACCACCTATTCTTGTAGGCCATATATTCACCTTGACAAATTTAGTCCACATAAAATAATAGCAAATATTCCGCAATATCATGCAAAACTCATTCTAAATACTGTTAAGGAAGGTTGGCTTTAGGCCAATAGGTTTTGGTGTAAGTTGAGGGTTGAGCCCAAAAAGTTGGACAACCCAATATACTTGGTAAAATGAGTCATCAGTGAGATCTAGAGGTGGACAGCCACGAGTTGGTGTTGGGCCATCGCCTCACTGGATGACAAGGACAAGAACCTTGTGCCAAGTAATAGACACAGTAAACCGCTCAACCACATGCGTGGTCATTACTCCCTAGCTTAGTACACTGCTCTTCCAATTGAATATCTGCAATATCATGGGCGAGACAGGGGTGGGCCTAAAGGGCACTTTCATTTGGTCCACGCAGCAGTATGGGCCCACGACATCGGGCACAAATTCCACTATTGGTAGGTGGTCTCCGAGGATCAGATGGATTTAGACCTCTGGGGTAGAGGCTAAAAGGATAAGCGATGAAAAGGCTTTGTTATCTCAACTCGGTTGCACGCTAACATGTTGCGTAACAATGTGAGTTTGAGATATCGTGTGGAGTAAAGTTGGGCAACTCTGCGAGTGTAAATCAATGTTATTCAATACACTGTGCTTCCTTAATGAAGTCAGTGTTCATGGGTGATTCCAATATACAAGGCATAAGTAGGTTTCTGAGATGTTAATTGGTAATTTCAGATGTTGTAACCCCACAATGGCTATATTTATTCTTGTTTCTTGTCTTTATTTATTGTAAAGCTTTTAAATTCAACTATTGCATTCCACATATACCTGTAATGGTAAAACTGTACCATTCCTTTGATATTCCCAGCATATAATTAAATAGCATTCCATATGCAATTTGTTGAGTACGGTAGTAGTACTCATTCTTGCTTAAACATCAACAGAAGAGTTTTGGGAAGACCCAGGTGTTCTTTATGAGCAGGAAGAACCAGTAGACGGTGACGACTACTGGTACTAGGGTCTCTTTTGCGTCCAAGCTTGCCTGTGGTTCTGGCACTCTTTTGCAATGTAATATATTAAATTTGGGCTTGGATGCCCGCTTCCGATTTCAAACTGGCTGTTAAGCCCTATCTGTTGTAATAAAAGTCTGTCCTTTGCTGTAAACATTTGCTTGCTTGTGAAACCACGACTTTACAATTGTACATCCTGGACAGTTGTAAGGATTCTAGCGGTCCCAATTTTGGGGCTGTTACACCCATGTAGCTTCTCTTTAGGAAATATACTATATATTGAGGTGCTAAGTTCTCTACTACATGGACTGTTCAACTGCAGGATCATATCAGCAAATTAAATCTAAGTGCCTAAAATGATTATTTCAAAACGAGTACGGATATGTGACAGTACACATAAATGTCGCCAGATTCAAACATACAATACAAGAGAATGGCTGAACCGCTGAAGCACTTAACCCATTAAACGTACAAGACTGCCAAGATCGCTTTACGTTGACGATAAGTAGCAAGCTTATCGATTTTATTCCGGTACCGGTTGGAATAGCCGGAATATACCATACCAGCACTTAAAACGGCACACAATAGCCTTAATCTTGCACCACCCTCAATACCGGTCATTCCGGCCTATTCTGGTACCGGACCTAATCGATTTGGCCACTCATTTGAATCAGCTCGGGAGACCTAGTCCAATACCACTTCATCGGTAAGTGAAATTATGTTAGACTAGTATGCTAGACTATGGTAAAACATATAAAGTTATGAACTCGTGTTGTATTGTTTAACTACGTACGACCTTTGTATTTACAAAGTCATTGAACTATGTGTCATTTTTATTCTATTATTATGTATTTGAAGTGAGATTCCAAGTGAAATTATGTGTGCATATAATTACATAAATATTTATGACGGTAGCGCTATTCAACAGCTTCATGATGACAAGCTATTTCACATGGGCATGTTTGTCTTGCACTGGCAACTCATGCTTCCCCAAGCGACGCGATTAGCCAACGCCCCGCCTCCCACTCAAGATCGACAGTAAAACCCTCACACACGCGTCCAAAACGGCAGTAAACTCTCACGCACGTGTCAAAACGGCACTAAACACCTCACGCGCGCCAGCGTCCTGCCTCCAGCTCGAGATCAGCAGTAAAACCCCTGCACGCGCATGAGGATCGACGGTAAAAGTCTCAGTGTCATCCAATATGACAGTAAAACCCAATATCAAAGCGAATATCAGTAAAATTGACAATAAAACGAAGATCGCATGTCACCTAAATCGGCAATAAAAGGACTGTTACTACCAGAATCGATGGTAAAACCAAATAATCACTGATACGCCGCGGGTCAAACTGTAGTTGACAGTGAAGCTACTCTTAGGGAGGCACTGGAACGGTTGTAACAAAACTACCATTAGACTCACATGTACCCAGCTAATTTTACTGCTGACTCACTCGTTTACTGTGTTCAACGAGGTTTACTGTTTTTCCCCCCTGTTGAATCACTGTAAGTGCGTGAATTTTTACCGTCTCGGATGTGTATCTAATTACCGAACCTACTGGCTAGTTTTACTTCACACCAAAATGAGTTTTACTGTAAGACAAACTTATCGATATGACCACTCGATCCCCCATTCATTTGCACACAAAAAAATGCTCCCGCATGTCCTCCCGTGGCACGAAGCAATAAAAAAGGCAAGCGATCCTATGCATCCTGCTAAACGTGCTCCCCACGTAACCAATCATAAGACCTACCCCCCACCTACCCCTCCCCACATTCACCCGGTCATTATCGCTTCCCCCTTGCCACCCCCAGCGATCCCATCCGACAACAATGACTAATGGACGTCCACCCCGCGAGTGCGGAGGAACCCAGCTCGACGGTGCTCGTTCTGCGTCGCCAGTGTGTAAGATTGAGGAGGCCGCCTAGAGGGGGGTGAATAGGCGGTTTCAAAAACTTCTTTGGCTAAAACCGATTTCTAATGCGGAATTGTAAATCAAATTGGTTTTTCACAATTAAAACCTAAATCATCTAGTCTTGACTAAGTGCACCAACAATATATGACAATTGATAATGAAAGCAATCATACAAAGACAAGTAAGAAATTTAATACAAGGAATGTAAATAGCACAATGAAAAGCACAAGAAGTCAAACCACAATGACACGATGATGTTTTACTGTGGTGATCGAAGACTTGCCGGTCTCCCCTAATCCACGTTGAGGTAAGCCCAATCACGTTGGACCGGCTCCACAACTTGAGCCAACTGAGGTAAGTCCAACCACTTGGACCGGCTCACAACTTGAACCAACACCTCGATCCACTCGGGGTTGCTCTTCCTCCACTCCGAAGATGGCGAGCACCAAACCACTCACAAACTGCCCGGGTCTTCTCACAACCTTCTTGTAGAAGATCACCGGCGCAACTCCTCCAAGCCGTCTAGGTGTCGGCAAACACCAAGAATAACAAGTCGGAGACGCTCACTTGAACGAATCAAGTGTCTAAGCTCAATGGATACACAATCCACTACCTAAGGCAACACATGTACTTAGGGTTTGCTCTCTAAGCTCACTAAGTGCAACACACGCACATAAGAGATGAGAGGGCTTGCTCTTGGCTCAAGGGAATGGGTAATGGCACCAGCAACCACTCCCACAACTGGCCAAGGTGGGTATTTATAGCCCACACACAAAACTAGCCGTTTGGGAAAGATTCTGTCAAAATCAGCTAGGCTCAGTCAGACCGCAGGCCAACGGCCAGTCAGACCGGCCATGCTCCAACGGCTATAAAACTAGCCGTTGGACACACGGATGACCACAACCAAGGGCGGTCGATCAGCGCCAACTGGTCGACCGACCAACACATGGCGGTCAAACCGGCCAGCAGAAAAGATCAATTTCCAGAAAAACACATTCTCTGGAAAAAGTTGACCGGCTCCTTGACCCAGAGGTCCGGTCAGACCAGCCAACACATGGCGGTCACACCGGGCCAACAAAAACCAGAAAAACATATTCTCTGGAAAAGGCTGACCGGGATACATGACCCGAAGGTCCGGTCTGACCGGCCAACACATAGCGGTCAGTTCGGCAACCTCCGATCAGACCGGTCATTCAATGGCGGTCAAACCGCCAAAACACTAGGCTCACAGACACGTCAACCTCTCGAATCCGGTCGAGGCTACCGATCATTCGCAAGCCTACGGTCAGTCTAGACCAGGAACAAAAACTGATATTTGCAACTTGCTTCAACTCAATTTGCAAAACACATTTGTCAATTGATGCAAGATGCAAACAATGGTTAAAGGCGAGATTCTCAACAAGTTGCAAAACACATTTGCCAACTTTTAGAATCAATACCACAAGGAATAAGGTACATGGACTTAAGCCATTTGCAAAACACGTTCGCAAACTAAAGTTACATGCTACAAGGATTATGCATGAACCTCAACTATTTGCAAAACACATTCACAAATATTAGCACCATGCTAAAAAGAGCTAAAGCAAGCACAACGAGCTATCAACACATGACACACTCAAACTACTAGTCAAAGACCCCTCTTAATAGTACGGCAACCTATACTAGCAATCCGGTCTTCCATCCAAATACCAAAACCGATAAAAGACTAGGAACACATCCTTAGCCCTAGCTAGTCATACATTTGCCTTGATCATTCACTTGAAGTTTGATGACGCACATCTTCACTTCAACTCTAGGTCATTGATTTGAACGCTCATCAACACATGATGACTTGAATTGATGATCAACTCATGATCATATCTTCTTAGAGATCTTGATACGCGTCAACACATGATGCATCCCTTACTCCGAGCTCTTGACTTCAATATCATCAACACATGATGATCTTCTTCACTTTGGGATCTTAACTTGAACATCATCAACACATGATGATTTCCTTCATCCTGAGTCTTAACTTGATGACGATCAACTCATGATGTCATCCAAAGTCTTCATCATCATGGAACATAACCTATTCATCCAACTCACCGAAAATATTAGTTCCAAAAGATGATTGTCATTAATTACCAAAATATACCATTAACTCATAATGGCGGGTCCAGATTCTTCAATCTCCCCCTTTTTGGTGATTGGTGACAATCCTCTTGTAAATAATTAAAATTTAATTAACATGAGTATATATCAACTACACAAGCTTTATATACTCAAGGATACATTTCAAAGTAGGGATCCTTAATATAAGTGGATGGAAGAATGGGATCAATACTAGTGAAATGACAAAACATAGAGTGAACTCCACCTAAATGTGTACATTCAAATATATGGAAAGAAACAAAATGCACATATTCATGTTTGACTCTTGATGCAGTTCATTCTATATTTTGGATCCAAAGAATGCAACAATTGAAAAATATTACAATATGCTCATGCTCATGAGAAATATGCATTCATAAAGATCCATAAACTATTTTGGGCAAATAGCAAATTAGGTTCTCCCATATAATAGTTTACCCATTTTTTAAGTGAGCCCAAAATATTTAATATGTTTTCACAAAGAAAAACTTCCCCTTACACAAAGGTTCTTGTTGACATTCTTTTCTTCTCCTTTGATACACAAGGGCTTTCTCCATCCAATCAATAACTCCCTCTTTGTCATCTCTTTGAAATATATCCATCAAAAAACTTATGATGACTTCAATCTCTCTTATTTGACCATTATTTGCAACCAAATTCTCCCCCTTTGACATTAAGCACCAAAAATGTCTCTATGTCTTCATGTGGATCACACTTGAAAGATAGTCATTAAACATCACTTGGATACTGTAACATCCCAAAAATACCTAAATGCAAAAATACAAGATTTTTAAAACTTATTGAATAATTATCTATACTATCTTATTTTCACCCGCATTTTCGGGAGTTACCTGATCTATGCTTTCTCTTAACATCACAAGTAATGTACAACGGAAAACCCTAGATACGGGAACCCTAGGAACCTAAATCGTAAAAGCGAAATAATCATATACCAGTAAATCACCATGACAAGTGTTACCTTGAAATATTACAAGAAATAGAAACCATAAGGGCATAAAATGCTCAACCTAATGATCTAAGTATTACATGAATTGTAAACACTAAAGCTAAAATCATGCCTAAAAATTCACTTAAATCATCAGCCTTTTTAGAAATTGGGGAACCTAATTCTCTCTTCCTCCCATTAACTGCCAGGCCCCACAAGACAGGCTTCAACCTCCACGTGCAGTGTTTCCCCTCCAGCACAACACCATGGCAGGCAGCTTTCTCTTCCCCATCAACCGGCATGCGTGCCACGCCCTCCTGCGCCCATGCTGCGGCCACCTTCGGTTCTCCGCCCTCTGCCTACAAGTAGCCAGCGCCGCCTGAGCCATTAGCTCCCTTCTTCGGCCTCACCCTCCACCATCCCCTCCTAATCCCCCTTCTCCATTAAGCCCAACCAAGAAGGGAGACCCGAGCGTGCCCGCGCCACTCGCGACCGCCGCTAGCCTGTCACCTCCGCCACCGAGCTCCAAGCTCCGCCGCGCCAGGCCACGCTCACCCACAGCCGCCAAGCCACTTCGGCTGCCTGCAGCACCGACCCGGCCTCCACTCCACCATGCTCTCCCGGTCTTCTCCCTTCCCCATCTCGGGCTGAGCCCAAGCCAGAGTTGGCTCCAACGCCACGCCGCCGCACCCGACGTCCCGTGTCGCCCAGACGTCCTCCTCCTCCTCGACCTCGGCCACCATCAAGCGCTGACACCGTCGAGCAGAGCCTCGTCGCCCTCAAGCAGTGCGCCACGCCACGCCACTACGCAGGTGCCAAGCTGCTGCCTACTCCCAACAAAGCCTACCGCCTCGGTCTTCTTCCTCCCCGCCAACCACATCTCGCTGCAGCAGCCTAGCCCTGTTGGTGTTTGATGAAGTGCCCATAAGGGAGTATTCTGTTGGTGTTTGATAAAATGCTCATGTGGCACAACACAGGTATTGTTCGGTGAAGTGCCCCTAGGATATTGCACACATGATGCTTGGTGAAATGTTTACAAGAGGAGTATCTTGTGAGTGGCAGCCCTATGGCATTATGTCTCATATAGTTAGATAGTATTGCATAGATAGTAGGGTTAATTAGGGATTGTTAATTAGATAATTTGTAAATGTACAACTGACATGTTGTATTTTCGTAATAAATAACAAGAGGGGTGATTTGGGGATAACTAGAATTCTCAGTAGGACTAAACAGAGCTTTTGTTAATTCAAATAGCCATTTGAACACTTTTCTAACAATAGCACTTTAGTTCAGAAAAACTTTCTGTTAAATATCGTATGAACAAAGAAAGTAATTGCAAACTTGAAATGACAGTAGAATCCACTATAAAACAACCCATCTAATGCAAACTAGCATCATAGCTGTCAATTGGATCATTCAAATGGATTAACAAAACTGAAGATCAAAATTAAAGAGTAGCACTTTAGTTTGGAAATAGTTTGAGTTGTCTGTAGGTAGCAATTAGTTAAATCCAAGTGCTAGTAGCACATTAGTTCAGAAATTGAGAGTAGAACTGACAGTAGGTTCCATCCCATTTAATTGATTAGTTAAATCTAATTGGTGGGGTTACTGATTAAACATACAGATCAACTTGTATTTTGTTAAGTTAATTAGCACTTGGATGTAAACCAAGAATAGTTAGAGTTTAATTGAACAACTAGATTAGTTAAGTAATTCATCACAGTATAAGTTATATTTAACTTCAATAACAGTAGGGTACATCGTTGACTAGTTACCGTTAACGACTAAACCATGTTAGTTGACTAATTTGCATGGTTAATCAGTGAGTGAACCTTTCATTTGATAAGTGCACATCCAACTAATGAACAAGTTAAGGTAATTAAGGGCTAATTGGTCTGCCTTTAGCTATAAAACTCAAAGAATAATGATTTAGTAACAGATCCTATATGATATGGTTGTCTCAATGAACCGTAAGCCCTAAGGCTATTACCGTAACAAGGTAAATGATAAAGATGATAATATGTCAATGTCACATACAACCATTTAATAGAATAGTTAGATAACAACCGATTACCATTAACCTATAGCCATTATTTTGGACTTTCGATTGAGGCTAACCCAATATAGTGTAACTGACTTATGATAAGGTAATGCGAATAGGTCATCGTGTTACTTAGGTCAAGTAGCGTGTCCATGTCAACTATTAGTAATATTAACACTAAGGCAGTAACACTAGAATCTAGTCAATGCTCGGAAGTTCCAGCTAAGGCTCATGGAATCTCCTTGATAAATATAAATTGTTAAAATAAACTATTCAATGCACTAGGTCCCATGTGTCGGTGAGACGCATGTCTATCATATGTGAAACCGCACCCGTGCGTAGGTCTCACCTGGCTTACATGGAACTTCCTTGGCAAATAGGAAGTAATAACTAAAATAATCGTGAGAACATATAAGAGGATTGATTTTGACTGTATGATCATCGTGGATGCATACATAGAATGCCTGGAGAGAATGCTTGTGAGTACTAGGTGGCCTGTTAAGGAAAACAATATCCCCTAGGCTCTAGGTATCGTCTATCGTCATCCGTTCCTAGTAGCATTCCTGATCCAAAAGTAGATATGAGAGTATTACCTAACCAGGTAATCTCTCCCATATCGGTAGCCTGTGAGGAATGTTCCTGCAGACATTCTCTCTCCCCCTGCTAGATTTATCTACTTTGGTCCGAAGAAATTTTCTTCATTCCAATTATCAGCGGATATATTTTTCTTTGTAGTATTTCCTTCATCAACTCCTTTGGATATACTTTTGTCTGTAGTATTTCTTTCATCAACCTCTTCGGTTATACTTCGTCTGAAGTATGTCCTTTATCAGCTCTAGATGAGTATGAATTGGTTTCATCTGAAGTAATCTTTCGTTCAGGGTACCATTAGATGTGTTTACTATAACTCGAAGTATTTCCTTTTGTTTGTATATATTTAGATTTATTAGATTTCATTTGATTGTTTTCAGTCGCCCTTGGATTTAAACGTATTCTACGTAGTTAAACTCTGAAGCTGTGATGGGGAAACAATCCCAACAAGAACAAGGCTGGAATCAAGATTGTCTGAGCGTTGAACAGGATGATTATCAACACGTTGAACGGGATGATTATCAGAACCTTGAGCCAGAACTGGATCAGGGTTATCAGAATATTGAGCAAGGAGAGTCAATACTTTGATCATATTGCACCTACTGTTTGCAATTATATTGTTTTAAATTATGAAATTGCATTGCTATGTTTTATTCAAATATATTGATCTAGCTCATAGTTAATGCCTTAATGATAATTGTGTATAAACTTTCAATCCTTGAATTTGGACACTACCGTTGTCACCCTAGAATTAATTGTTAACATACTAGTTATAAGTCTGTATCTAAGTGTCATGCTTAGCCTTGCTTAGATACACTGTCATTCGGGCATTAAGTTGCCCGACATCAATTAACACTTTGAAAATGAAATTGGGCAGTCGAGGCTGGGAACCTGGCTAGTATGTTGGATTAAAGGTTATTTTGAAAATAAAAGAAAAACCTGAAAACAGATTTCGACTTGGGCGGCTGGAAAGAGTGGCTAGTGCCGGGGGCACAAGAGAGAGTTGGTATGTGGATGTACCACCTAAGTCAATTAAGGACCAAATTTGGTGATGACCTCTCACCTAAAACAGTGCAACCACAAGTCGGTAACATATATGACCTGGCTGACTAATTTGTTTCGCTTCGACGTGGCTTCGACATTGGTGGATGCGGGTGGATAGACGGGGGAGAACGAAGCTGCGGTAATCGCACGGCGCTAAAGGGAGACCTCCGGTTGGGAGCACTACAACAAAACTATCACGTTAAGACGTTTTTGTTTTGACGTTTTTATGTTTGTCTCTACACCGACAAACACCTTGTATGTAAAGACGCTTCTCAAGACGTTTTATATGACGCCACAAAATCTCTTACCATTGGCAGGTACATATACATTTACATTTATGTAGAGATGAATGTTGAGACGTTTGAGAATATACCTGAGAATTAAGAGGACAAAATTTTAGTTATAGAGACGAATCTTGAGGTGTTTTAAAATTTTTATAACTACTAAAGATTGGCCCGACGATCGTCCCACCCTCGTACCGTCCCACCTTCCTACGAGATCCGAACTGCCGCCTCACGCGCAACCGCGCCCGCCATCACCTCCTCCTCTTCCGCCCCTCCCTCCGCCACTCCGCGCCACCCACTCGCCTCTCCCTCCCCCTCGCTGTCTCCGCTGCTCACCGCTGCCTCCCACTCGCGCTCTCCCTCCATGCCGTCGCTGTTGCTCGCGGTCTCCTCTTGTTCCTGCACGTCGCCAACGCCGTCGTCTCCCTCTATGCTAAGAACGCTCCCCTGCTCCACGCCAGGTGCTCGACGGAATGCCCACCGGACGTCGTCTCCCACCACACCCCGATTGACAGTACGTCCGCCGTCAGGTCGGGCTCAAGCGGAGGTGTTCGAGGGAATGCCGCAGATGGGACGCCGTGTCATGGGCACGGTGGTCGCCGGGTGTCTGAAGGCCAGCGGTGTGAGGCGGGGTGAGAGCTGACAGATGAGGATGAGGCTCAGCCGGACGATGTCGCGTTGGTTGTAGTCTTTGTCGTCTTTGTCGTAGCTCAGGCGCTTGAGAAGGGCGGAGGTGCATGAGTATGTGCCGCTAATTCAATCTTCTGTTTTGGATGGCATTAGGAAATATCCTAGGGTATTCCTCCTGTTCCACAAATAGCCGCACAAGTAAGTTCACTCATATGTACCAGTTTCAATCGCCTATTCTGCTTTTGCACACAAGTTTATTGAGAAGTTGCATTTTGCCCGATTAATTTCACAGTGGCTTCCTTCCTTAAAACAAAAGCTTGTGCAAATTTGAAAGGTGCATTTAAATGGTACGTGGTAAGTGTTTTTATTCCTCATAATATGCCTATAGGTCGATTTTCGAATGCACAACTCTTGATAAGATGATAATAAGCGGTTTTATATTGAAAAAGTTCCAAAAATAATTAACTTCCATGTATGTTCCAGCCATGTTCATTGCATTATTCTGTATAGTGTTCCTTTTGCAGTGACGACACAATTAGCAGCTAGTAAAGGGGGTGGCCAAGGTGCGTGAAACTTCTTGCAGTTTCTTCATAGTGTTTAATGTTGCTTTACTAGTATTTAAAATGTGGGGAATGACGGATAATTCATCACAATTCGCAGGGCTCGGCACTAGCGTCTTGAACATTTCCATTGTTATTCCTCATGTTAGTTTCTAAACCATTTCCCTTGAAACGAATCAGATAGCTGAGCACATAGTTTGTTGAGACTTTTAATCTTCACATGGTGATATTTTTAGAACCAAAGGGAGAACCCTGGCTCCAATTTTCATTATGAAAAGATAAACTAAATAGTTTCTGTCTCGAAGGATAGTTCTTAGATACAGCCCATAGCATTACAAGTTCTTCCTTTTTCCACAACTACCAAAACAAGAGCTTATGCCAGCATCATGCTTCCCAAAATCACCTTCCCAAAACAAGGTGCTGAGCTTAATCCTGTTCTCCTCTATCCTATTCTGGAAGAAGAGGAAGAACTGAGGATTCTTCAAGAAGCTGCTTCAATTCGTGCACAATGGCGTCATAGCTAGGTAAGTACTAAACATGCCTATGTTATTTGCTGGTCTATGTTTCATCCAACTGAATATACTCTTGTGTTGTGCATGTTCTTATTCAGGAGCTGTAAGTGTTGAGAAGAACTAATAGTTGGGCTCTTGTTTTTGGCTTTGAGCTTTACACCCTTCAATCATATAACTACTATGTGAGTTTTGATAAAGTTACTATACATGCTTGCTTAGGTTACTCACAATAATTAGGCTATGTCAGCTGAAGAAGAAAGCAATACCTCCCGACATGTTTTATGTGTTATTGACTCATTGAAGAAGAAAGTTACAGCATATCGTTTTACTTACATTAAGGTGCTTCAAAGTTAAACATTTTGTCCTTTCCGTAGTATTTTTTACCAGTTATTCCTTTCGTTAACTATTTCTTATTGTTATAATCTTTTTCCAGAATAGGATAGAGGAGAACAGGATTAAGCTCAGCACCTTTACACAAAACAATTACAATTTGTCAAAATTTAGACAAATTAATACATCAAATGGTACTGATTTAGTCTCGAATTTGCTCACAAGAAGGCAAGACGATGCACTGTGTTCCTTGCATAGTCTTAAGGTGTCTCCTGCTGAGAAAGATGGTGGCAGTTGTCAAGAAGAAAGTTACGTATGCCACATCAATTGTTATTTTTGGTGGAAATCTAGGTGCAAAGAATGCCATTCGGCCGATTAAACCACTTGATGTGCCAAAGCTTCCACCTTATACTACATGGATATTTTTGGACAAGTCTCTTTATAATCATAGGCAGTTCTCAACATCCCCAAAACTCCTGCATACCTCCATCGTATATTGATCATAGAAATATATCCCCAAAATCCATTGTTTGTCGCCGACGCTCTTGCAGCCGCCGCTTCTTTGCTCTCAGTGCAATTGAGGAGGGAGGTGGGAGAGCAAAGAACAATAGCAAATGATCTTATTCGAAACATGCTTTCCATTGTATTTTTTGCTAATATGGTTTTTTTTGCAGTATATTACCTACAAAAAAGTTTTATTTTTCTAAAAAACAATTGCAAACATGCACGCAGAAGATGAAAATCTAATGTTTTTCCAATGTGCAAGAGTAAGGTCTCATAAGGTTCCGTGAGATGTAAGGTTTCTCGGGGTTTCATGCAGGAACCAGAGGATGAATGAGGACCAATCTGTACTTGGTAGGCGAAGGATTTACTATGATGCAAATTGTGGTGAAGCTTTAATTTGCAGCGATAGTGAAGACGAAGCTGTTGAGGATGAAGAGGAGAAAGGAGTTCAAAAATTCTGATGACTGCACAACACGAGTATATGACCACAACTTTCTGAAGTTTTATGTCTACCTAACAACTGAATATTGTAGATGCATTTGTTACTTGACAATGTTGACACCCTTAAGTTCGCAGGGTTCAATCGACACTGCTATGATAGACCACGTATCAAGGTGTCAAATTTGCGCTTTTTAGGTCAAAAGAACTAAGAAAACAGCTTCAAATCGGTCACAAAACAACCTGGTATGTTACATTCTTCTAATTTCATTAAATAAACTTGTCATCTTACAATTTTTTAACCAGAACATTTATTTCCTTTTCAATCGACTTTATAGGATAATTGAGGACTACAAAGAAAATGCAATGGAGATGGAGGAGCTAGTGTATTAGTTTCTCCCTGGACAAAGCTTATGGATAGATTCCAACTATTTAGAATTTTTTTTGTGTTAATCCATATGATCTTTTCTTGATGTATATGCACATTTTTTATATGGATGTTTGATTCAATTGTGAACTCCACTTGTCAGAATTCAAATATTTGTTGCTGCTATGAAGTGCATGTATGCTCTACCGTTTTCTTGGTTTGCTGATTGAGAGAATATGATCCTTCCATGTGACGACATGTGCTCTACTGTTTTCTAGTTTTTTTGGATGAGGTGGAATAATGTCTTCATATGATGATATATGTTTTCGTTTGTAGCAAAATGCACAAATCAAATTTGAAATAATCCAATTAAATTTGAAATAAAATTAAATTCGAAATAAAAGCGTCTCTGTTTGTTGGCACGCAAATCAAACGTGTCTATATCAGTAAAGACGTTATGTAAGTGTATATACTAAAACGTCTCTACATACATAGACATGAATTTTAACGTCTTTATAAAGCGTCTTATATCTTGTACACATGTTTTACAAGCGTCTCTACGGTTCTTGACACGGTCCGTGGGAAGGCGCTCCAAGGACGCTTTATAAAAACGGCTCTATGGTCCTCTAAAGATGAAATAACACGTCTCTAGCCTATAGATTGGACGTCTCCACATGGGTGTTGTGTTGTAGTGGAGCGGGAGAGCACGAAAGAGGTAATACCTAACGGTGCGAAGTTGCAAAGAGGTGGGACATTGTAAAGGCCTTGTGATAATCAACATTAGCCGCACACCTACGGAAGTGTGTCGGGACAGTATAAGTTGATTTATCTCTTGTGGGTAAAGTGTACAAACTCTGCAGAGTAAGAAAACTATATGGATAGCCATGCTCACGGTCAGGAGTGGTACTGAGAAATTGCTTGATATAGCTTTCATTTGTCTAAAACCATTGGTGTGAGTGTGTGGAATGAAAAGGGTGGGTTTGAGCCCAGCAGTTGGAAATGTTGAGGTTGGAATCCAGAGAGTTGTGAAAGCCTGGTCGGGGACCAGTGGTAATTACGGGATAGCCTGAGCATTGAGTGGACATACTCACTCGATGGAATAGGAGATGGAATATCCACTAGTACTTTGCAAACAAAAACTCAGTTTATAAAACTTGTGTTAGTAAAATGCTAAGTCTCAGGATTTGCTACTACTTACACTATTTCAAACAATTGGCTTTGTGCAAAATTAAAGAACCATGAGCCATTCCTTTGATTAGCCCTGCATTTATAAGAATTGCATTGTGTATTGGCTCGCGAGTACGGTTGTGTACTCATGCTCGCTATTTGCATTCTTTTAGTTGGTAAGCACAAAAGAAGACTACAGGGACAATATGAGCATTGGACAAGACTGAAGATCAAGAAAGCCAAGATCTAGGTCGCGAGCCCACAGTCGAATGCCGGTGGGCATATCGTGAGGGTTCCACGTGTTCTACTCTGAATCTGCTTCCGCTGCTGTTCTCTGAAAAGTATTTGGCCTGTTCGACCATTCTGCAAGTCAAAAGTAGTAAGGTATATTTACGTTTTGTTTAATATTATGCAATAACTTTACATTTTTCGTGATATGTGTTTGAACCAACAATGTAACTATGTGTGCCAGCTACTGATCCAGGGAATGGCACAAATATACACAGTAGATCCCAAGTTCCAAATTTGGGGTCTGACAGATACCACGAGTCGACAAGACTTGGGATTGCAAAGTGTTTGAACTTCTCTTGTAAAGATCTTCAAAGAAAGCATCTAAAGAGAAGAGGAAAAGAGAATCCACTCGTACACGGAGAGTACATGAGCTTGGTCAACAGAGGTAAGAGCGGCAAGGAATGAAATTGGATATCACTTGAAGGGATAAGTTGAAATCACTTGAAAAGATGAATCTCATTGCCGAGGTCAAGATGATCAAAAGGAGCTACCACTTGAAAGAATATCACTTGATGAATCAAAATGCATTCTTAATCAAGAAAGGCACTTGAGAGTAGCTTACAAAGATAACAAGGATCAACTTGACTTTGGGGAGTAAAGAGAATGGCTAAGGAAATTGAAAATCAACAATTGTGGACAAAACAACCAAATCTCTATGGATCCGGTCGGATCAAGCGGCAATGCAAAGAAGTAGACGGAGGCTTAAGATCGACCGGATGGGGAAGGCGGTCGAGGCCACTAAACCTAAAAATGTCAGCAGATTCAGTTTGGATTTTGGAGAAAGGAGAGAAATGTTGTAATTTGCTCTAAACTTTCACATAATCAACCAAATAAACATATTTGGAGCATTTCCAACTTATATAGCCATTAAAACTCCAAATCTTAAATAGTTTTTAAGAATTAAGCTTTAGTTTTCGCAAATAAAATCTATTTTCATGAAATTTCGCCAAAAGATGCCAAATTGAGCATATGATGAAATTTTAAGCATCCAATTGCATATATGAGTCATGAATACCATTATGGACCTATTCATGTGAATAATTTTGGCTCAAATGGAAAAACTCACTTAAGTGTTAGAAAGTGACCACTTAGGTCAAGATTGGATTTTGGACGAGTTTCGAAATCAAATAACTTTTGCTAGGTTGGCCTTTTGGAAATCTTTTGAATACCAAAAAAGTTTAGAATAACCAACTCTAGGATTATCCTTTTGGGACGATTTTCAAATTCCTTTTAGAAAAGATTTTACACAAAAATCTAGTTCATGTCAAAAACAACATACTATTATCTAGAATTTTAGCTAAAAACTCATTTTCACTTTAAATAGGTTTTTCTTAAGCCAAAACCTTTGCAAAACCTTTGAATAGCATTTGTATACATTTTGCAACTAGTTTTTCAAAGGATTAATAATAATTATGAAATTTTTAACTTTTGGCTAAAAGGCTTCATTTTGAAAAATATTGCTAGCACTTAATTTATTTGGTCACACTTAGAGATGTGATATACATGATTATGATTTAGCACTCCCCCTTAATGTGCCACAACCATCTTGCTCAAGATTTTAATAATGAAGATTATGAACAAGAGCAAGAACACCATTTTTATAAGATTTTCATGGAATGCAACCTACACAAGGTATAAAGGGCTAGATGCTTCAATGTAAATACTTATTACCGAGATGACATTGGCTTATGATATGACATAATCATCCTCAAGCTTGGCACTATTTTTGCATATGGTGGATTCCACCTCCTTATTTGTGAGCCAAACCTCCAATGCCTCTCCAAGTATCTATTAATCATTTAAGCATCTTTTGGTACCCAAACTCAGTTGGGTCCTTGAATGTTAGTCATAATAGATTTGGGCACCCAAATGGCTCTAACAATAAGTTTTGGTGAACTAACAATTCTAGCAAACACATTGTCATATTTATCCTTCCTAAGCAAATAATGACCATTATATATGATAGGCTTAGAAGAGATACCTTTAGGATATTCCTTACTAAAATGTCCATTTTTCCAACAATTGTAGCGAGTTGGGCTTTTGCTTCCCCTACTTGTCTTCTTTTCTTGCTTCTTGCCGGTTTGCCTCCTTTTTGAATGTCTAGATTTGACATCCATTTGATATGGACACACTAAGGCTTTGTGGCCCTTCTCATTGCATCCAAGGCACTTGACATACTTCTTCGTGTGTCTTGCATTGTGCTTTATCTTACTATTCTCCTTCTTCTTGGAGATGAAGCCAATGCCACTCTTGTTATGAGAGCTTCTTTGCTTGCTTAAAATGTCATCAAGAGTGACCTTCCCTTTGAAGCTTCTTTCCAAGTCATTTGTCAATTTCTTGACTTGGGACTTGAGCTCTTTGTTTTCCTCTACAATGTTAGTCTCAACAAGCATGGAGAAAATAGAAGCATTATCACTAGAGCTACAAGGCATATCTAGCAAATCATCACAAGAAGTGGATATGCTAACCTTAGATGAAATGCATGAATTAGGAGCTACACATGATATATCATCTATTAAATTACATGCAACGCCTATATCCACCTTGGACTTGATGAGATCATTGAGAAGGAGATTTTCATGAGCATCCTTTAGCTCCTCATAATTATTTTGAAGTGAGACATACTCTTTCTTCAAAACTTTGAATTTTGATTTCTCCTTCCCTAGATACTCATTAAGCTCCTTACGCAAATCCATCAAATCATCATAAGATGGCTCATCATCATCATTTATCTCATTGTTACCTTTTGCCATGAAGCACGTAGACATGTCAAATAGTGATGATGCTTCATTTGCATTTGAGGGGTTTGAGGGATCATCTTTTATAGCTAGCCTAACAAAATGCCTTCCTTTGTCATCCTTCTTCTTTTTTGATGATAATTTGAGCTCTTCTTCATCTTCCCTACCATAAGGACACTTTGAAGCAAAGTGCCCCCTTTTTTTACAATTTTAGAACCTTGGAGTCTTGTGGTGCTTTGCATTTGAAGATGTGCTTGAATTTTTATTTGAGTCACGTCTCTTCATGACTTCTTCTATTTTATTCATGAGAGTGACCATATCTTCTTCGGTGCCATCATCTTCCTCATTTTGATCCTCATCATCACTTGAATCATATTTGAGTTTGAAAGCATGAATTCTTTTGCTTGAAGTTGAGGTCATCTCTTTGAGCTCATCCTTGTTCTTCTTGTACATCTCATTTGTGATAAGATTTCCCAAAAGAGCGGTAGGAGTCATCCTTGCCAATTCGGATGAATTGAGGAATAATGTCACCAAGGTCTCATACTTGTCCAGTAGAGCCCTAAGCATCTTACGCACAATATCAAGATCGGTTAAATCGCAAGATAGACCTTTGAGCTCATTTACTATGTTGTTCATTCTAGAATACATCTCATTGATGCTCTCATGAGGCAACATAGTAAATGACTCATATTTGAGCTTCAACCTATGCAATTTAGCTTCCTTGACCGTGGAGGTTCCTTCATGAATTTCCATAAGGGTTGTCCAAACATCATGAGCATTTTCAAGATTATTCACTCTATTGAACTCCTCCAAACTCAAAGCGTTATATAGAGCATTTAAAGCTTGAGCATCGAGTTGCAAGTTTTGCTCTTCCCTTTGAGTGGGGTTTTGTGGATCAATTGGAGTAGCAAAACCCGTATCAACAATTCTCCGTAGGTTTGGGCCCATGGCCTTAATATAGATGATCATTCTAATTTTCCAAAAAGTATAATTTGACCCACCAAAGTGTGGTGCTCTACCAATGGAGAAACTCTCACTAGCCATCCTTTACTCTCTAGACGGTTAAGTCTAATAAATGAGAGACCAAGCTCTGATATCACTTGTAAGATCGAGGAGGCCGACTAGAGGGGGGTAAATAGGCGGTTTTAAAAACTTCTTTGGCTAAAACTGATTTCTAATACAGAATTGTAAATCAAATCGGTTTTTCACAATTAAAACCTAAATCATCTAGTCTTGACTACGTGCACCAACAATATAAGACAATTGATAATGAAAGCAATCATACAAAGACAGGTAAGCAATTTAATACAATGAATATAAATTGCACAATGAAAAGCGCAAGAAGGCAAACCACAATGACACGATAATGTTTTACCGTGGTGATCGGAGACTTGCCGGTGTCCCCTAATCCACGTTGAGATAAGCCCAACCACGTTGGACCGGCTCCACAACTTGAGCCAATACCTCCGAGGTAAGTCCAACCACTTGGACCGGCTGATAACTTGAACCAACACCTCGATCCACTCGGGATTGCTCTTCCTCCACTCCGAAGATGGCGAGCACCAAACCACTCACAAACCACCCGGGTCTCCTCACAACCTTCTTATAGACGATCACCGGCGCAACTCCTCCAAGCCGTCTAGGTGTCGGCAAACACCAAGAGTAACAAGTCGGAGACGATCACTTAAACCAATCAAGTGTCTAAGCTCAATAGATACACAATCCACTACCTAAGGCAACACATGCACTTAGGGTTTGCTCTCTAAGCTCACTAAGTGCAACACATGCACATAAGAGATGAGAGGGCCTGCTCTTGGCTCAAGAGAATGGGTAATGGCACTAGCAACCACTCCCACAACTGGCCAAAGTGGGTATTTATAGCCCACACACAAAAACTAGCCGTTTGGGAAAGATTCTATCGAATCGGCCAGTCGGTCATCTGTGAAGTTAACAAATGGCCAAGCCATGCTCCAACGGCTATAAAACTAGCCGTTGGACACACCCGGACTGACCGCCAACCAAGGGCCGGTCAGACCGTGCCAACCTGGTCTGACCGGCCAACACATGGTGGTCAGACTGGCCAGCAGAAAAGACCAATTTCCAGAAAAACACATTCTCTGGAAAAAGCTGACCGGGTCCTTGACCCGGAGGTCCGGTCAGACCGACGAACACATGGCGGTCAGACCGAGCCAACCAAAACAAGAAAAACGCATTCTCTGGGAAAAGCTGACCGGGATACATGACCCGGAGGTTCGGTCTGACCGGCCAACGCATGGCGGTCAGTCCGGCACCCTCCGGTCGGACCAGTCATTCAATGGCGGTCAAACCACGAAAACACAGGGAATGGCACACAGCCCGGTCAACCTCTCAGAGGCCGGTCAGACCGCTCGCAAGCCTGCGATCAGTCCGGACCAGGAACAAAAACTGATCTTTGCAACTTGCTTCAACTCAATTTGCAAAACACATTTGTCAATTGATGCAAGATGCAAACAATGGTTAAAGGCAAGATTCTCAACAAGTTGCAAAACACATTTGCCAACTTTTAAAATCAATACCACAAGGAATAAGGTACATGGACTTAAGCCATTTGCAAAACATATTCAAAATCTAAAATCACATGCTACAAAGATTATGCATGAACCTCAACTATTTGCAAAACACATTCGCAAAAATTGGCACCATGCTAACAAGAGCTAGAGCATGCACAACGAGCTATCAACACATGACGCACTCAAGCTACTAGTCAAAGACCCCTCTTAATAGTACGGCAACCTATACTAGCAATCCGGTCTTCCATCCAAACACCAAGACCGGTAAAAGACTAGGAACACATCCTTAGGCCTAGTTAGTCATACCTTTGCCTTGAGCATTCACTTGAAGTTTGATGACGCACATCTTCACTTCAACTCTGGGTCATTGACTTGAACGCTCATCAACACATGATGACTTGAATTGATGATCAACTCATGATCATATCTTCTTACAGATCTTGATACGCATCAACACATGATGCATCCCTTACTCCAAACTCTTGACTTCAATATCATCAACACATGATGATCTTCTTCACTTCGGGATCTTGACTTGAACACCATCAACACATGATGATTTCCTTCATCCCGAGTCTTAACTTGATGACGATCAACTCATGATATCATCCAAAGTCTTCATCATCATGGATCATAACCTATTCATCCAACTCATGGAAAATGTTAGTTCCAAAAGATGATTGTCGTTAATTACCAAAATATACCATTAACTCATAATGGCGGGTCTAGAATCTTCACAGTGTCAGACAAATCTTCTTCCAACACATGCAGATTCCCCCATACATTTACTGCCATGCCCAGCGGAACGGCGAACGACCCAAGTTTCTCTACGCAGATGGCTACGCCGCGGTAAACGTTGTACCGCTGGCTATAAGCCCCCCGACAACCGGGGTCCTCTCCACGCCTAGATCCTCATGCCACCTCTGCTGTTTCTCTGAGCGAGATGAGAACACCCGACCCCGACCGGACGTACACCCACGTGTGTGTGTTTTACTGGTCTTTGCCCGCCATTTTTACTACCAGTAGGTCATCCATTTACTATGTTTTGCACTCTTCGATATTTACTGCCCTATCTAGAGTCATTTACTTGTTTTCTGTTGTATATTACTGTGTTTTGCTAATGTCAGGACGAGGACGTCCCTGACCATATGGTGCCCCAGGTCTGCATGAAGTTCGATAATGAGGATGATGCTTACCAGCTCTACTGTCGGTACACGCGACATGCTGGTTTTGGCGTCAGAAAGAGCAGGAGCGGGAAAATGATCAAAGAGTTCTGCTGCACTCTGTAGGGTAAACACGACTTCTACATACCGGAGAAGGAGCGTGAATGTAGCAAGACCTCCAAGAGGATTGGGTGTAGGGCGTTCATGAAGTTGCATAAGAGACCGAAAGATGGCTCCGTATGCATCAAGCGAGTTGTGTTGGAGCACAACCATCCACTAGCTAGGACGTCGTCCTTGGTCGCGTTCATGCAGTCGCACAAGAACTTTGATCCCTCGTTAATGGAGCTCATCGACACCATGTAGGACGGCAGGGTCCCTCACAACGCTATGATGAATGTTTTGTTGGAGATGCACGAGGGGCAGAATAACATACCATTCACCGCTCGTAACCCAGAAAACAGGTTTCAACTGTGTCCCATCATTGTCTTTGCTTGTGTGATCGCGACGAATTACCGTCCTTTCCTTATTCACATTATTACTGTTGCGACTGTTTTGACTAACTATTTTCCCCCATATTCTCATTTTTTTACTGTCGTGTTGCGTGTGTTTATTGTTAGTTACCATCCATTGTACTGACTAAACCCAGAAAAGCTACGAATACGCGTGCTGATCACGCCGACGATGTGAACAAGCTGATGGCTTTCTTCAAGGAGTATCATTCACGAAACGACAAGTTCTACTACGACATACAGGTGGATGATGACGACGTTGTGAAAAACATCTTCTGGAGCCACGCGGAATACACTGACTTCGGTGGCGTCGTCATGTTTGACACAACCTACAGAACAAACCGGTACGAGATGCCTCTGGTTATGTTTGTTGGCTCCAACCACCATTTACAAAACACTATGTTCGGGGTCGCGCCGCTCCGTGATGAAAAGGCAACATCCTTTAAGTGGCTGTTCAAGACGTTCCAAACTTGCATGGATAGCAAAGACCCCATCTGCATGCTAACCGGTGATTCTCATACTGTTCAAACATAATTACTAGATATGGCGATCAGGTTTTGCTGGCTATCACACGTGTGCTTTACTGTGTCCTCCGTATCAGGTGTGGAATGTATTGTCAATGTTGGTAAAAAAAATATTGCGTCTTTGCCTGAGTTTTACTGTCTAATGTGTATTATACTACGGATCAGGACCTAACCATGGCGGCTGCCATCCCACGCGTCTTCCCTCACACACAGCACCGGTTGTGCAGGTGGCACGTGCTGAAGAAGTACAAGCAGAACCTGAACAAGCTATACGCGAAGCATGATGGGCTGAAGGAGCATTTAGTTTCCGTCATAAACCATATGCTTACTCCTAGAGAGATCGAGAATGCATGGGAGAATCTGGTGAGAGAGTACCGCCCGAGCAGAGCCAGGCCATTGACCTTCGCGAAAGATGGATCTCCACGTACTTTAAGGACGTGTACTGCGGTAGGATGACATCTACGCAGAGAAGCGAGAGTATGAACAAGATAGTAAAGCGGAACTTCGTGGATAATATGACTTCGCTCCACCAATTCGTGCGGAAGATGCACCGTGTGCTGTAGAAGATGGAGCACTTCGAGGTTCAAGAAACACGTTGTTCCACGTTACGTGGATAAAAAGGTCTAGTGTGTTTTACATACGCATTTACTTCAATTTCTTCCATGATTTACTGTTATCTGTCTTATTTTACTGCATCTCTCACCCTCTTTCTTTTTACTGCAATCCATGTATGTCATTACTTCTTGTCCTTTATGTACCTCCTTCGTGACATATACCATCTTGCGTGCTATCAGAGCCAACCGGTGAGAGCCACATTGTTCCTGTTCGAGGAGCAACTGAGCAGGGTGTACACGCCTGCGGTGTTCAAACAGTACAAGGAGACCTACTTCTCTAGTACAACTTTCCGCATAAGGGCAGACATAACCCGAGATAGCCTATTCCTCGTGTTTCATGGGAAATAGTCTACGACGTTCGCGTGGTCGCAACACGATTTCAAGGTGGTGGCCGAAGAGGAAACAAGTACATACAGCTATGAATGCAAACGCTGGGAGCACACGGGTACTTTATTGTCACTCGGCTAGTAGATACTGTTCAATTTATTATACTTGTATTGTCCAGTGTGTATAGTCAGTTTACTGTCGTTGATGCGTATTTACTATTAATCCATCTTCGGTTTACCGCCCGTAGGGTTGTTATGCGCGCACCTACTGCGGGCGTTCACCCACTTGCAAGTCGACAGTATCCCCAGCCGCTACGTGCTACGTAGGTACACTAGAAATGCTAGGGTGGATGTGTCGTATGACAGACACAACCTCATGCAAGTCAGACCCGATGGAGCGATTGAGATGTATCGGTACACCACCTTACTGACGGAAGCTATGGGCGTGGTGAGGTCAGGGTGCAGATCGAGTCTTGCGTACAATAGAGCCATGGAGGTCCTCAAGGCACTTCGCATGCATCTTGATACCATACCCAACGACGTTGGCCCGATGGCCGATGAGATCACTGAGCCCGATAAAACGGACGACGATACGACCAACCCATCAGCACCTCCTCTGTCACATACTATAGGTCGCAAACGAGTCGATGACAAACCGAGCAAAGTTCTACACCGGTGGGGAAGAAGATGACGAGGGCGTGCAGCATACGTGGCCTGAAAGCCGGTCACGACAATGCTACCTGTCGAACCCTACCCCAAAACAGAGGGCGAGGGGGCAGGAGTGGCAATGGCAGTGGTAGGGGGAGAGGGAGGAGGGGGTGAGGAAGAGGAAGGTCCGGTACACGCCACCAGCTGATTCATAGGGACGAAATAGAAGATGACGACGCTGACGATTGTCTTCCCGCAGGGTCGGATGACAACGATACATGCTGAATAGCCGTGTTCTTTACTTACATTTCAGTAAACCGTTTACTGCATTGTCGTATGTGTGTTACTGTGGTGCATCTGCTAACTGGAAAATAGAACTCGCTATTCGACTCGTCTTGCATGTTTTACTGTATATTCGAACTCTCTTACTGCAAATATCACATGGTATTACTGTTTGTTATTTTTACTATGTTGACCATAATCTGTTATTGTCTTCTGTATATTGGTTACTGCTTTTTTTGGCTGAAAGAACGCAATGATCAATTGGTTGTCTTCGTTCTACTGACATGTGGTGGCTGTTTTACTGTACGACGACAATAATGTTACTGACATATATTTTTAATATTGAATTACTGCATGCGTAAAAAAAAGATTTTACTTTTAAACCGTACACACTGTCGCTCCATCTTCCCGATGCGTCTCTTCGTCTCCCCTAGACGACTTATAAATATAACATATCATCAGCTTGTGAAGCGTTGCATACGCGAGACGCCAAAAAAAAGCCTTCCCCCAGAGTAAAACTCCGAAAAAAAGCATAGCACAAGCAAAAAAGGAACATAAATGACTCCAAGCTCTTCTTCCGCTCCACTGCAAACTATAGTTATAAACTACCTAGCACTCATATACGATCAACTGTCTTGGCAGAGCCTGATCGAGGCCGCGGACCATGATTATGTCCACAACCTCCTCCATGCTCCGCCACTGTGTTTACCGGAGAGGGTGGCTGCAATCATCCGCACTCTGCGTCTGCACTCTGCGTCTTCTGCTAAGTTGGACAAATGTACTTGTGTCTGACGTCCGGCGAACCAACCTCATCCTGGAGATCGTTCTCACGAACTACATGGATCGAGTCAAAGCATCCATCCAGATGATCGAAGACTACATCGGCTGGCAAGACGAAAAGATCGACGACGCCGAGACTGTGGAGGAGGCGAACTTCCTCATCTGGACAATCGTCGACAGGCTTTCTTCGCTCAATCAGCGCCAAGCTCGGCTCGCCGCCACGAAGAAGCAAGTGGAGGCGTATCTCCACATATTCCCTGATCCAGCCCACGGCAAACTTCACGAGCGGGCTTACAAACGACTAAGGGCTGCGATAGGGTCCTGCCTTGGCCACTAGGGCATCCTTTCTTCTTCTTTTTTTCTTTCCTTCTTTTGTTATTATCAGACAATGTAAACAAGAAGAAAAATGCGACCGACCACGCTATTTTGGCCGAATAATATTTAAGAAATTTTATCTCTTGTTCATTACTGTTATGTACATATAACATTACCGCAATGTTTTCTTTTGGTTTACTGTCGAAACACACAAAAAAGGATACGGTAAAAATGAAAATGTGACAAAAATACAGATTTACTACTTTATAATGATCGTTTACTTCTTCTTGTATGTGTTTTTATTATCACACTACCTTTTCGCTATAATGCCCAATGAACATTTACTACAAAAAAAAATATTATGTGATAACTCTTTACTGTAAAATGCGAGTGCAATTACTAAGCTTCTATTTTGTTCGTAATTATTATATATGTGTCATGTTTTACTACATTATAGCCTTACATTTTATTGTACTACCTTCGCACTCTTTTGTTTTGTATATTCGCATGTGCATAGCTGAAAACACAGTACCAAACCAAACTAAACCCTCGTTTTTTTCCAAAAACAAATCGTACAATACCGCTCGGGCGACCCGATGTGTATCTTTGCCTCCCTCACTACGACTTATAAGAATGTTCTCGACAGTAAAACATATTATAATTTTATTGTATTACCGTTGTGTTTTTACCATCAAATATATACGTGCTCGAATAAAAATCGCATGCCGCATGAAAGACAGTAAAAACAGATAATAACTTTACTATCTTATCCGTTATGTTTTACTATCAAACAAACGAGCTCAAAAAAAATGGCATGCCGCTAAAAGGCAGTAAACTGATTCATGAATAACTGTGCATCTACGCGTCACATGTGGCCAGCGTCACGCACAGTGGACTGTCTAGGTGTAGAATAACTATTCTACGCTCGGCTACAGAATAGTATATATATATTTATGAATAAATTTATATTATTATATTAAAATCTGGAACGGTACACCGGAATAGACTGGTACCGACACATTCCGTTCCAAGAGGCAAACCGAAATGACCTCTGGAATGAAATTGACAACTATGATAAGTAGACCATGGCCTAAAGTGAATTCTGGACTACCCACAAGGCTGCAAGTCTACAACCACAATGGACATTCGTACTCAGAGAATTCGTATCCTCAGAGAACTACAGCAAAATACCTTTGGGTAAATCCTAGCCCTTGGATTTTAGGAGAGGCTAGGTTCAATGCTACATTACGGTATGTACAGTAAAAACGCTACTGTGAATGCTTTGCACGAGTACCTTTGTTTTGTGATCCACAATAAATAAATAAATAAAAGCGCTTAGCTCCTCAGGCCTCGACCAAATAGCATTGTGGTAGAGTGCAGCATTGTAGAACCTGACAGGCCAGTCATTGGTCTATATTGTCCATGAACCTTGCCAGCAAAAGAAATTCTCCAAAAGTCAAGGTTAGATTGGGATGCTACAATTCAGCAACATCCTTGATCTCCTTCAGAAACTTCTCCTTTTAATATGCTCTTGAAATGTTGAGCACCCAGAGATTGGGAACTAGTTGGTTCATTGGCAACCAGCTTGCTACCCTTCAGGACTTCATCGATAGTCTTATTGACTATGCTATCTCTGGCCTAGCATGCATTAAGCAAATGTTTCATGAGTGCTTCCAAGAGACCGTATAGGGCAATGTAATCAACAAGAAAAGAAAGCAAGCTGACCTTTATTCCAATGGCGAGCGCTGTTCTGACATTCACCACTTGACCAAGCCTCAGTGAGCTTCCTTTGTTGTCCTTGAGGCACAATATGGGAACCTGCCTCGTACATGCCAGGGTTGGTATGTGCTTTGTTAACCATTTGGGATTGCAATCAGCAGCTACAAGAACAGCCTACAGTATGACATTACAAGATGAGAAATATTTGTCAGTTTATTGCTGTGCATGTGGATATTGAGGTTATGGGCACATGTAACACTTGAAATCGCCCTTCTTTTTGCTCTTGACTGAGAATGACCACCAAACATCCCTAATTGAGTCATTTAATCATTGGTTACACAGATGAAAGAAAATATGGAGTATGCTATAAACGACAATGTTTACAATTTGTAGAAGACAGCATATGTTTGATGCACAAATTGATAGTAAGGCCTGACATCGTAGTATGTAAACATGACTAAAGTATGTTAAAAATAGAATTTTACTAGGCAAGCAATAAGACACTCATGTCTTTCTCTGTAATAAAAGAAAACAGCGCAAGATGATGCAATTAGACCAGATACATGCTGGGATTAAGAATCCATTTCCTTCGACCTAATATATATGCATAATGGAACTCCAACTCCATAAGAATGTTGTCTGTAAAGGCACAGCAATAGCAAGTTCAGAAAGAAAAGTAACCTGAAGCGGCACTAAAGGAGCTCTACGCAGGGCTGTGCTAGTCAGTGCTTCACTAGAACAATGACCAGAATGGGTAGCAGCAGGAGGCATTCGCTCAAGAACCCTTGTCACATCATTGACCCCAATAGCAAATTGTTGCTACAAGGGCCAAAAAACATCAGAATCTTCTGAACTTGCCCATGATAACAGATCTACAGGCAACAGGAGTAAAGAGCTAATGGAGCTAAGTAAGGTTAGAAATACCTTCATCCATATCTTTTCTGGTAATCCTCCCCTTGAAGACCTTGCAACCTCCACGCTCCTAGATATTAGTAGTACCCTTTGTCAATATCAGAATCAAGCAATACAAATAAATGTTGAGAGAACATTTACCTACTCACCTAATAAGCTTCGACAATAGGTCATCAAGAGCAATCCCTCCAATGTAATCTGAAGTTAGCCTGCTCAGGCGAAAACACCAAGTGAAATAGTGACTTGAAGTTGTTTAAAAAAACGACTTTAAGAAGAAGAAGAAGAACACGAATTATAGCTAGAAAGATTACTAAAAACACTCTAGGGGCAATGAGCGTACGCTTGCTCAGCATCTTTCAACGACTTTATTGGCCTCTCAGACTTGTTCTTCTTCTTGCTCATCGGCGTCAAACAGGGATTGCTAACAATCGGGGAGAAGACCTATTACATGAAGCAACCATTATTTCACCTTATTTCTAACTTCGGTTTATAGCATCCTGGATACGTACATGAAACATTCGTAAATAGGATAATTCAAAGAAACATAGACTAGCACCAACACTTGCAATATTAAAGTGCAGTGCTCATACAGCATTTTATGATGGTATGATACCATATGTACATACTTCCTTCGACACTCATCCACCAGTCTATGAGTCTACAAAGTCAGAAACAAGTACTACCTGAATACTTATTTGTAAATCGGGTAGGTAGGACACCGTGTTATAGTCTCCGTCAGCCGTCGCGGCGCCGCCGCCGCATCGATATTGTCGCCTCCGTCGCCCGCTGGAGTTGGCGAGCCGCGAGCGGTCAGCGCGGAGGCGGCGGCTTCCGGCGTAGGGCGAGCGTGGGGAGGCTAGGCGCCGAGCTCAGGTCGTGGTCGACTAGGTTTTCTTGTCGACCCAATAGCCCAACCCAAAAGGATTTTGCTAATGGGCCAGCCCACTAGTCTAGTGGTCCCTAAGCAGAAAAACGTGACACCCACCCGCTCAGCTCATCAGATCCAGATCCCACGCGCCTCTCCAAATTCCGAACAAGAAATTATAATAAAGCTGAGCTTCTCCTTTACATTTCCAATCAGAACGCATCAACCACGACTCCTCCAGACATCACATATCACATCTATTGTTTCTAACAATGCATGTACGGAACGATGAATATTTTCTCATTGCCATCTACTACCCCTACAGGGTCTACCACGTGCATAGTTCTACACAGCAGGGCATTCTGATGGAAATCATCAAGACTTGAGATAATGCAGTCCAACGTAACCAAATCAAAACAACCGTAGCTACGAAGAAAAAGAAAGAGTGACAAAGCTCAATCCAAAACGGGCAACTAACCCGGCACATCCAATTCCGATCAACAACTTGGAGGTATGGCTCGCCCTAATCTACCAAACGCGACAGGGTCAACCTAGCACAGGGAGAGCTAGCGAAGCAAGGCAAGCAGGCCTGACCAGTCAGAGGAGGAGAGCCGCCTAGAGAAGGCGAAGACGAGCACGGAAGCGTCGCCAAGGGAAAGGGGAGGACGCCGCCGCTGCCGTGTAGGTTTGTAGGGGTGCAAACGGAGCGGATAATTCTCGATCAACCGATCAAAGGTTTGCGGAGCGAATACAGGATGGAGAAACTGGTATCCGACACTATCTGTGACCGAATCAGACTCCAAGGAAAAAAAACGGAACATGCTATAGAATTAGCGATATCCGTCCGTACGTGTCTGTATGTCAGGCAGTATGAGCAAAGTCTATTGTGACTTCACTTAGGAACAAGATAACAGATAAGTAAGTTGCTGCATCTAAGTAGGCATGAGATACTAAGTATTTTTCCTTCGGCACCTCAACGATTAGTCTCTTCGTGTTCGTTCTTATTGCACCCCTACTATCCAATGTCCTGTGTAGGGGTACAAAAGAAGTGGATAATTTTCGTTCGTCTGAAGGCTCACAGAACGAATACGGGATGGAAAAATGGGTATCCGACACTATCTGTCCGACTCCGAGGAAAAAAAGTACAGAATAGAATAGATGATTATCCGCTCCGATTGCAAAGTTGACTCGATATGGCTCCGTCCTCGAGATCCCCTGCAAAAAGAGGGGGGGGTGAGGCGTTGAGCCATTTACACCAGAGGATTTCATGATTTGCCATTATAAAATAGATAAATTCCTCATGTGTCTATGATATATGGGTCCAGAACTCACATGTCATAGACATATAAAGAGGTAAATCCTGAAGCCCATCTATCCAAAGTGGTAAATCCTGAATTGTTCCTTTACACTGGATCACCGGAAACTAGGCCAAACTTGTGGGCCTCAATTTGGAGGACCCTTCTATTTGGACTGACCCATTAAGACGACTATCTGGGAATCGACCAGCCCATCCACTTCATCTCGTCTCCAATCTCCCACAGCCCAACTCAAATGTTCTTTTTTTAAAGGTCGCCCAACTGTCAACTGAAATGTATTCTTCCCTTCAAAAAAAGGGTTTGTCTAGCCGTCTCCCGGATGATTTTGTCTTAAAAACATCCAAAAAATTGTCCCTCGGATCAAACTAGCCGATCCTAGCCAGCCATCCGATCAAATAAAGCTTCCCACCCCTGTTTTGTACTTTACTTGCTTTACGGGCCCGCCTAAACGAAATGGACTTCGGCCCAATAACCCGATATTCGTTTTGTATACAGCGAAACGGATCTCTCTTAACGGGTTCGAACAAATAACAGATGTAATCTGATTAAAGCGAAACAGGGCAGACCCGGTGTGTCCCTCTTGCAACCGGATATGAATACGATGTTGACTGTCATAACGGGTTGCGCGAACCGTATGGACGAGCATGCAGGCTGGTGGCGCCCAGCTGTCAGCCAAATAAAGAGTCCCCACTGTGTTTTGCGGACCCACATGACATAGAGAAAAGAAATAAATGAAAAGGCGGGAGCAAAAAAGGGGAAGAACTCAGCGAAACATCGAATAAATCATGGAGGAAGAAGAAAGCATCATAGGAACCAACCTTCAGATTCTTCATGTTCTTGCTAAAAAAATCCACTGCTTGAATTGGGTCATCGCTAGTTCTTGAAAAGGCACAAAGATACAACATCAAGCTCATTCATACGCGAATTCCCTGTGAAGTGTGAAGCTGACTTCTCTCGACACTATGGCATATGAAATTAGTTACATAAAAAACTTGATGCTGCGGCATGTGAAATTAGTTACATAGAAAGCTTGGTGCAGCTCCTCCAAAAATAACTGAATTCCCTTGCAAGTTGCAACCCATTGATGTGTGGAATTTGTGAAAAAAACTTTAAAAATTGAGATGCTAAAATTAGTTATTACAGATAAAATTCTGATAGATCTAATATGACAAAGAGAGACCAAAGCAGCACAAAGGAGCTGAACTAGTACTTGAGCAACCATGGAAGACTACGACGCGTGTCAAAAAATACAAGTGACAAAAATAACAGGGCATTGTTTTTTGTTTGTTTGTTTTGAAAGGAACGGCAGGAGCTCTGCCTTGCAATAATAGGGCGTTGTTAATCATATGAATCATTGACTCCGTTCTTTACCACCCTAATGACACGTGATAAAATAATCCAGAAGATTTGGAATGGCAGAAGTAGCCCCTTTGCTCAGAAGAACATAACCAGTGTTACTTGATAAAACTAACAGACTATAATCCAAAAAAGGGCCTACAAAAAATAAACATCAAGAATGCACAATCTGATTTGCTCAAGCACTGCAACCGAGTTAGGAGAGAAAGAGAAACGCTTGATTGTTCACGTGTAATATCCAAAATATTAATTGCTACTTGTGTAACATCACACGGTCCTGTATCATCAACAGATAGATGGCCCGCCCTGGTGGTGGAATTCGACGGTTTGATTAAGCGATTCAAACCATGGTTGAGGGTGTGGGTTCTCATCCTATAAAAGCTACTAACATGGACTTTCATAAGCACATGTCACAGCCCATTTTCGGTTTCATGTCAAAGCGTGTATCCACGCGCTGTGAGGTTTAGGGCTCCACTCTAGTTAGACATGTGCTAATCAACGCCACGTGTGTGTGAGTTGGAGCGGGCGTGTGGAGTGGGTGTGAGTGCGTGTATGCGTCCGCTATACTCTAAAAAAAAGAGTTCATGATCCCGTTTGACACAGATACAAAATATATATATTCATCTGTAGCAGTCACAGCTCACATCATACAGGTGCTATGCTATTTAAACTTGCCTATTGAATGCCAAAATAAAGGCAAAGTATCACTGATGAGTCCAACGAAAAAAAATCACTTTGTCCTCAACAGAAGGAGAGCTCATTGCTTGAGATAAGCCAATCTAAAAAAGGCAGCATATCTAGTGCACAAGCACCATTTGGTGCACATATGCAAAAACTTTTAGTTTAGGTATCAAATTAGCATAAAAAAATTCTGAAAAAAATTCTAGATGTAATTTATGGTGTTTTGTTCCACCCTTTAAAATTTGAAGTTCAAACTCAAAGTATGTTAGAAGAAACAAAAAAGAGAAATTTCTGACATATGATAGATCAAAAGCAAAGGGAAAAAAAGGCAAATGTTACTATTCACAGTAAACTTCTCTTTTTTGTTTCTTCTAACATACTTTGAGTTTGAACTTCAAATTTTAAAGGGTGAAACAAAACACCATAAATTACATCTAGAATTTTTTTTAGAATTTTTTATGCTAATTTGATACCTAAACTAAAAGTTTTTACATATGTACACCAAATGATGCTTGTGCACTAGATATGCAGCCTCTAAAAAAGGGGATAAGCCACTCCCTTAAAGGAGGCCCCCAGCATTCCTACTCCTCAGACTAAAATACCCCTAAGAGAGCTTGATATTCAGACTTTCAGAGTAAATTCAGAGATGCTGAACAATAGAAAAACAGAGTAGCTGAACCACCCCTATTTACTGAAACTAAAACCTGACAAAAACCATTGACTGAAACAGAAGTATCGGCTGCTAACAAAACAACTGACTTAAATAAAATCTACTGAAGCCTAAAGTTCTCTGCTAAGCAGAACTAAAAAGTTTCTGCTGCAAGTACAGTACAAGCTACGTTCAGTTAACTGATCTATCTACTATTAGCCATAGTAATTTTACAAAAAAAGGAAGAACAATCTGATCTAGCAACTAAAACTCCTTAAAATTTCAAACTAAACAGAGTTGAGCAGGGTAACTCAATTAAGTCAGGATACAGAAATGAAAAGACTGTTCATGAGATAAGCTGCACTTGCAATGAAAAAAAATTATGACCATGTTTTTCTCTTTTGGCACATTTGCATGTAAAACCTTGGATGGGTCTCAAAATGTTCTACTGAAGATCAACAAGTAAACATTATGATAAGATGTCTTCGTTAAAAAAGGAACGGTGCAGTAGAGTACCAGTTAAGCCCCATGATCTCAAACATCCTATAGTTGGTTCATCCTTCACCTTGTCAAGAAGTGAGGAGATGCAATGAATCCTCCACTTGAAGCTTTTCTTTTGTTCCATAGTTCTCGATTCTAATACATATCAAATTTATTATGCAAGCTAACAAGACAATAATTGACCCATACAAAAACTATATTCCAGGATAAACAAAACTAGTAGGTGTAAAACGAAAAATCCTAATGGGAGCCATGAAGCATAAGGACTAGCATTTAGTAACCTTAGCTGACAAAACTGTTAGAATAGGACTCCTTTTGTATTTCTTATCTCTATATAGTTTCCTTATCTTTATATGGCAAACCTCCTTGTACTCTCTATATATATTGCACATTGGACCCTCTTTAATATACACACAATATTCATAACATGATATCAGAGCTAGGGCACTAACCCTAATTTTTCCGCACTCGCCTCGTTGCCGCCGCCGCCGCTCTGCTGTCTTGTTGCCACCGCCATTCTCCCACAAGGCAGCCCGAGCCTCCGCCCCCGAAGCCGACGCCACCGACACCCGAGCCTCCGTTCTCGAAGCCGACGCTGCCGCTCCCAAAGCTGCACCGCCACGCCCGACGCTATCGCTCCCGAAGCCACGCTGCTCCTTGATGACCCCGACGTCACCAGCGCAAGACGGAGACGGGGGCGCTCATTGATGAGCTCCTCCCCGACGCCGCATCACGAGCTGTCGCTCAGATTCCCCATCGATGAGATCCTCCCCACCGCTGTCATGAAGCCGCCGCCGGCTTACGCCGCCGCCAAGCCCCGCCAGCCTTCCGCTGCCGCCGCTAGCTAGCAAGGGGGAACCCTAGTTCCCCCTCACGCGTGCTCTTTGCTCTTCAATGGCCTTAACAGGCCGGCTTTTGTTTACGTGACCAGCCCGGCCAGCAAAAAAAAATAGTACGTTGATCTAACCGTAGCGCCGCTTGTTAGACTTCGTTGCCTTGGTCGCCGCGCCATCTAGCGCCGCCTACCGATGGCTTCCGTTCCATCAGCCACGATCCCATTCTCAGGAACCAAGCTTAATGGGGTAAACTACAGGTTGTGGTCTTCACTCATAGAGATCACCCTCGATGGTCTCCATCTCTGAGAACCTGTCACTGGTGCCCGACCTTGTCCGCCATCACCGGTTTAGCCTCCTCCCATACAGCCTACTTCTGCACCTTCTGCAGAAGATGAGGCTGCCAAGAAGGAGGCAGAGGCCGCTGCTGCAGCTGATGCTACTGATGAGGCCTTTCAGTATGCCATAGATGCTTTTGAGCGCTGGTGTGCTGATCAGGTCCTTGTTTGAGCCATCTTGGTGGTCAGCGTTGACGACCCCATCCAACCAGACATTGTTGGTCTGCGTACCACTCGTTAGATCTGGGAGTACTTGCGCGAGCGACCAGCAGAGCAGCGATGCTCAGTTCTTTTCGCTCCAGCGTGAGCTGCGGACGCTTCGCCGGGAGGACACCTCCGTCGGCGACTTCTTCTGAGCCCTGCCAGTCTCTGGCACCAGCTGAACAAGCTCGCTTCTCCGCTCTGCCAGGAGTGTCATAAAGTGCAAAAGGCGGATCGTGGTCGCCTTCACCTTTATGACTTCATTTGCCTTCTTCGCCCAGAGTTTGAGCTTGTCAGGGCTCAACTGCTGAGCTGCTCAACACGATCGATAGTCATCGAGGCTCTTTCGACGCTTCGTGCTGAGGAGCTTCGCCGTGGGTTAGCAACACAGTTTGCTCCAGCTGTGCTTGCTACCCCTCCTTCTTCGACTACACCGACGGTTTCTGCTTCAACTACAGTCCCTCCTTAGGTGTTTGTTTCTGCTCCTGTTTTTGCAATTATTGCAAGAACTTCGGGCACGACTATCAGCGTTGTGCGGTGCGGAAAAAGCAAAACAAGGCGCGTGGGGCTAGACGATTCAAGGGAGGCAGGGAGGCCCTTCCTCGATGGGAGGACAAACCAGCACATTAGAACCTTCTCAGCGAGGTGACTCTGTTCAGCGAGCTTACAGTTTCTACTTCAGCCTCTCTCACGGCTCGGCCAGATTCTCGCCACCTAGCTCAGATGTCTCCTCCAGGTACTTCTTGGGTTCTCGATTTTAGTGCTTCTTTCTACATGACACCGGACTCCACATCTGTCATTTCAATAAGACCTCCTATTTTTCCTCTCTGTTCAGACAGCTAACGGTACTCCTCTATCTATCAGCTATCAGGGCGCTCTTTTGTCTACTGACTTTTTTGTTCCAGTTGTTTCCTATATTCCCCAGCTTATCATGCAGCTTCTCTCGGTGGGTCAGCTCACCGATCTTGGTTGTAGGTTTGGTTTTGACTCTCACACCTGTTTCATCCAGGATCGACAGACAGAGACGGTACTTGGGACTAGCCGGCGTCGTAGGGATCGTCAGGGTCTCTACATCCTTGATCGCCTCCACCTGCAGCCCACTTTAGTTGCTCCTGTCACCTCTACGTCTACTTCCACAGCCACTACTGCCACCACCTCTGACGTTTTCGCGTAGTGGCGTCACCGTTTAGGTCACTTGTGTGAGTTCCGTCTTTCTTCATTAGTTCGTAAGAGTGTTTTTGGACATGTTACTGTTGACATAACCATGTTTTGTCAGGGTTGTAAGCTGAGCAAGCAGCTACAGTTTACTTATCATTCTTGTGAGTCCTTGTCTTCTCGTCCTTTTAACTTAGTTCATTCAGATGTATGGAGACCTATGCCTATTATCTCTAAAGGCGAGCATAAACTTTATGTGATCTTCATTGATGATTATTCCCGCTTTACATGGATTTTCCCTATGTCTAATCGTGGTCAGTTTCTTGCGGTCTATCGTAGCTTTGCAACGATGATTCGTACTCAGTTTGATTCTCTCATCCATACTTTTCGCTGTGATTCTGCTGGCGAGTACTGTTCTAGCGCTTTTGATAGTTTCTTTCTGAGCAGGGCGCTCTTTACCAGTCTTCTTGTCCCGATGCCCATGCTCAGAATAGGGTTGCTGAGTGCAAACGTCGTCATCTACTTGAGACTGCCCGCACTCTTCTCCTTGCTTCTCACGTTCTACCACAGTTCTAGGCTGAGGCTGTTTCTACGGCTACATATCTCATCAATATGCAACCTTCCACTGCTCTTAAGGGTAGCAGTCCTATAGAGCACCTCTACTCTCGAGCCCCCAGTACAGTCACCTTCGTGTTTTTTGTTGTACTTGTTTTGTTCTGCTGCAGCCTCGTGAGCGCACTAAACTATCGGCCCAATCAGTTGAGTGTGTGTTTCTTGGTTATAGTTCTGAGCATAAGGGTTATCGCTGCTATGATCCTTCTGCTCGACGGATCAGGATTTCACGATACGTTGTCTTTGACGAATCTCGACCTTTCTTCTATCGAGATTCAGCTCCTTCTCTTGTTTCCACCGTTGAGTCGATTTCATGGTTGTCTCTTTCTGACTCTTCACCCATTTCTCCACTATCATAGTCTTCTCCTGGTTTTTCTCCAGTGGTTCCTTCAGATTCCTCGCCTTGGTCTTTGCCTCCTACAAAGACCGCCTCTTGTTCGTCTTGAAAGACTACCGCCACAGCTTCTCGGTATTCACTACTCCAGGCGTCCCCGTCCTTCACCAGTCTCCTCTCCTGGTATCTTTGCCGACACCCATATCTGATCCTCCTGATGATGCTCCTCGTTACGTCCTTCGTGACCAGACATCCCTTCGACCTCCTGATTGTCTTGGATTTGCTCTGATAGCTCATGATCTCTCTGTCACTGAGCCTAGTTCTTATCGTGAGGCTGCTCCTCATTCTGAGTGGCAGCTCGCTATGGCAGAGAAGCTTGATGCTCTTCGATGTACGGAGACTTGGGATATTGTACCGACATCTGTGCATGCTCGTCCGATCACGTGCAAGTGGGTGTACAAGATTAAGACCCGGTCTGATGGTACTATCCAGCGCTACAAGGCTCGTCTTGTGGCACGCGGCTTTCAGTAGGAGTACGGTCGTGACTACGATGAGACTTTTGTCCCTATTGCCCATATGATCACTGTTCGCACTCTTGTTGCGGTTGCTTCTATTCGCCGGTGGTCTATCTCTTAGCTGGGTATTAAGAATGTTTTTCTTAATGGTGTTTTGCATGAGGAGGTCAACATGCAACCACCATCTGTGTATTCTGTTCCTAATGGGCACGTCTGTCGTCTTCGTTGTGCTCTTTATGGCCTCAAACAGGCTCCTCGTGCTTGGTTTGCACGTTTTACCTCAGTGATTACTGCTGTCGGTTTCACTGTCAGTTCCCACGATCCTACTCTTTTTGTCCATGTCTCATCTCAGGGTAGGACTCTGCTTCTTCTATATATTGATGACATGCTCATCACTGATGATGATTCCTCCTTCATCATGTATGTAAAGAAGCATCTCAGCGAGCAGTTTTTTATGACTGGTCTTGGCTCTCTTACATACTTCCTTGGGATTGAGGTCTCTTCCATGCATGAGGGCTACTACCTCTTCCAGTAGAAGTATATCCAGAATCTTCTTGACCGGTTTAGTCTGACTGACACTCGCACTACTGAGACTCCCATGGAGCTATCCCTCTAGCTTCGTGCTACTGATGGTGATCTTCTTGAGTATCCTACTCGATATTGTCATCTTGTTAGGAGTTTGGTGTACCTTGTGAGCACCCATTCTGATATTGCTTATGTTGTTCATATCTTAAGTTAGTTCATGGCTCGTCCTACCCATCTCCATTATAGTCACCCTCTTCGTGTTCTTCGCTACTTGCGTGTGACTATCTCTCGTCGTTTGTTTTTCCCTAGCTCCACCTCACAACAGCTTCGGGCGTACTCTGATGTGACCTGGGCTAATGATCCTTCTGATCGTCGCTCTCTTTTTGCTTACTGTGTTTTTCTTGGCTCCTCCCTAAGATAAAGAAGCAGACTGCAGTTTCCCATTCGAGTGCAGAGGCTGAATTGAGAGCTATGGCAGCAGTGACAGCAGAGGTTACTTAGCTGAGGTGGTTACTTGCAGATTTTGGAGTGCCTGTGATGGGACCTACGACTCTTTTATCTAACAGTACAGGCGCTATCGGTATTGCTCGGGATCCAATAAAGCATGAGCTCACCAAGCACATTGGTGTGGATACTTTATACACTCGCTCACAGGTGCAGGAGGGTGTACTTGCTTTACAATTTGTGCCTTCAGAGTTACATGTTGCTGACTTCTTCACGAAGCCACAGATTAGGGTACAACATTTGTATTTTCTCTCCAAACTCAGTGTGTGTGATCCACCATGAGTTTGAGGAGGTGTTAGAATAGGACTCCTTTTGTATTCCTTATCTGTATATAATTTTTTATCTGTATATGACATACCCTCTTGTACTCCCTATATATATTGTCCATTGGACCCTCTTGAATATACACACAATATTCATAACAAAAACATTAGGATTACTGAACATAAAAAAAAAATAACCATAAGATAACAAAACATATTTGGGAGTTAACAAAATAAACAATATAAGAAACTACAATAAATATTATTCTAATGGGAGCCCTTAATCATTATGAACAATTAACTAACTAAGCAATTACACAAAACTATGAGCCCTTAAACATTGCGATTAATGAACTATCACTATAGGCTAACAAAAAAAAATTGAGCTAACGAATATCACTGTAAGCAATATTTAACTGACAATCATGGTAACAAAACAAATAAATCAGCAGGATTTTTTGACCCACACAAAAGCTATACTTCTAATATACTAACGTCGACTAATTAGTAACCTTATCTGACAACACATTAGGATAAGTGAACCGCAAAACTATCACTGTAAGCTAACAAAGCATTAGGATTGGTGAACCTTAGCTAACAAAATTAGTGAACACGCAAATTATCACAGTAGGCTAACAAAACAACTAAGATTAGTGAACCAAACAAAATATTATTCCGAGATAACAATAAATCTGAATGAATAAGTACACACAAAAACTGTAGGTCAGTGGAAACCAACTGAAACCATACATTTATGACTATGGTTTGATGATGAATCTGTAGGAGTTAGTGCAATCGGATACAAGACACCTCATAGTTACTATTTCATCAACCATGTTGAAGTGAAAAAGCTACAATGCAGATCACTCATTCAGAAAAAGTTGCATAGCATGGTAAGTGATAACATTGAGACACAAGAAAATTTTCGTGGTCAAATTAAGCAAAAAGAAAACAGGAGCTTCCTAGCTAGCTCATGCATTGCTGCAAGAACATGTCAATAACTTGAAGCATGATGGCGCTTCCTCCCTCCCCATGCACGTCAAAATCTGACAAAAAAAAAAGAGAGCCTATATGACTAAATAAACAACAACAAAAAAGAGTCAGAAAATGCAAGTTATGGGATCTTTTCTTACAGTGATTCATGATTCTTGCTTAGGAAAAAATAGACAAGAAAATGTATACCATTCAGAGACTCGTATCTATTATTGAGCCTGTTGGTGGAAAAATAAATCACAAAGTATAAAACATATCAACTATTGATAAAAGGTAGAGCACACAAAACAACAAATTGGCTAAAAAACTGAGCAAAATCTTCCAACAAGAGCACACGAAACGATTAGCTTCTAATCAAACGGACAAAGCACACGAATCCACATTTTGAACTCTGTGATGTCCACAAATCTATAGACGTAAAAGGCCAAATCTTCTCAACTGAGAACATGAAACAGGCACACACAACTCAAACTCCACAGCTGAACCCACTCCCTCACACTCCCTCTTGAAATCTAGGCAAAATGCAAGCAATTAGATCTAGATTCTAAAATTTGGGCAATCTGTGGGCAGATTGAAATGCACTAGGTAACATACCTCTGCTCCACCACTGAATGTTTTTCTCCATCTAGATGTGGAAAATGGCTCTGCCCCACCCCCAAATCTTCTCTCTGCCACTGCTCCTTGATCTCTCTCTCCATCTCTCACAAATTCGAAAAACACAAAACCCAAACAAAACCTAGAATATGGCAACAAACAGCAGAGAACTCTCGCCTCGTCGCCGGCGACGCACCGGTTACACATCGGCGAGTGGAGATGGTGACGACTATCCCTGAGCTCTCTCTCTCCCTCCCTCCCTCCCTCCCTCCTGTTCGACTGTGTCTCAGGAAACATCGAACACTGTGTGAGGCAACAAAACAAATCGAAATGAGCTCTGTTCCAAAATCCAAATGGAACGGGTTTCGTCAAATGGATCTGGATTCAAAACCGTTACACCCACGGGCCCATTCAGTGAACCACTCGAGCACATATCTCGAGGAGGATCCAATGCTCCAGAATTTGGATGATTTTTACAAACAAAACATCCAGTTGATAGTTATCAAAACCAAAAAAAACTGAAATGGATTCCTCTAAGAGAGAGAGGGAAAAATGAAATGGATGGCACCGTTGAAATCGATACAATCGACGAGCAGTAACCATTTACAAGCCTGAGTTACTAAGATGATGATACTACTATATTGCAAGGCCAAAATACAACGAGATACAGATCGATCCCGGCCGGTGCTAGCAGACAAGGCTACCCGATATTGCAATCGTTCATACACGACGATATATAGCCGGATCATTCCAAACAAAACCTACAACAAAGCCATGTGCCGGCCGGGATCTTGATCACAAAGACGCCCTCAAAATCTGGGGTTCTTCGTCTTGGGCTGAGCTTCTGTGGAAGCGCTGCATCGCTTAAGGTAGGGGTCGAGCGTCTTTTGCTTCGAGGGGCTTGGTCTCGTCTTGCTCGGGGAAACGTCCAATGTTTTCTCATGCCCGTCCAGCATCTGAAAACAAAAGGTTGCATCGATTTTTTGTCATGTCATGCACAAACTTGTATGGTGATGTATGCACCATGCATGTCAGAGTTAACTGCACATATTCACACCAGACATGCGTTGTTCCAAAAAGAAAATTTGAATAAGTGGAAGATGAGGTAGGTATCACAAGAAACTGTTGAACATCCTGAGTCCTGAAACTAATTTTAACTAACATCACGACCAGCTATTTCTCCCAAAAATGAAAAATGTTGGTTATCCTAGCAGAAAAGAATGATGCCCAATGCATGGAGGAGGGGGCAGAGAGAACCTGGCCCAAATTCTCTAGTTTGCCTTGAACAACGTCCCTGGAAAGCAAAAATAAAAAAAGACTTGAGTACATGAGCTAAAAGTACAACAACATTTATGTAGGGAAAACAAAGTCCAGGACATACCATATAATATCATCTACCGTGTCATTTGCGAGAAGGTAATATATGTTCACCGAAGAAACCTGGAAATTGAAAAGAAAATAAGAACAAAGCTGCTAAGGAAAGTGGAAGTGTGGAACCTCAAATTATCAACTGAAGTTAATCGACTGAAAGTCTGTAGATATTGAAGGAACACTTCAAATATAATCTGTACAGAAAACATTGCAGTCTCCTCGCATTAGTCGATTATAAAATTTACAGCAAAAAAATATATAAAGGGCTCTGCTGGTTACAAAACAATGACAGGCACTTAACATACTGGTTGCTCAGCAACATATTCAAGTACCTTCACATTAATCTAGAACAAGGAATGCAATATTCACCTGACCAATCCGGTGGGCACGATCTTCTGCTTGAATAATGTCACCTGGAGTCCATGATAACTCGGCAAAGATTACTGTACTTGCTGCTGTCAAAGTTAACCCAACGCCTCCAGCTTTGATGGATAACTACACAGCATTAGGTTCTCATGAGGTTGTACCAGATAAACAAAACTTTCACCCCAGGAAATTTGATAGCATGTGCCTGCATTCCAACAGGCGTGTGAACAGTACCCCGGCCGGGATACTGTGGCACGCTAGCAATACGAATATTAGGCCGTCTTTGTTATTTAAGAATCTATCTATTAGGTATTTGGTATTATCTATTAGTTAGGCAAGTTATTATTAGATTGAATTGTTCGAGATAAATTTCCTTATAGATTATTTCTTAGGGGTCAAGTCGGGTCGTCTCTATACAAGGGACGACACGTATCCATTATTAAGAAAGCAAAGAAATAAACAAAGTTAGTCCTTAACCGGTTGGCTAAAGATCAGAGCCTCCTTGTTCGTCGGAAAAAGTCCTGGTCGAGCTTAGAGGGCGATCACTCGCCTCTCTGGCTAATCAGGCCTCAGAGCCTCACTACCTCAACAGGGAAGAGCCCTGCTGGCGGTTAGATGAGGACGATTGCCCTACCCTCGGTCCTCGGACCCGTACCCAACCAACGACTACAACATTTGGTATCAAAGCCAATCATTGCCCCTTCCACCATGTCGGGCAGCGAGGGTTTCAATTCCATGACAATCAGCGACATGCTGGGTCGCATGATTGAGATGCTTGAAAAGATGCTTGGTGTTTCGGAGGAGGAGAGAAGCCACGTTGGGAGCAAGAAATGTTCCACCAATCCGCTGGCCTAGACGGCAACTCTGCCGGCCGTGACCTTGGCCAAGATGGAGGAGCAAAAGGAGGTGACGCCTATCGTCGCCAACATGGCTGCGCCGCCACTTCCATCACCTCCAAAACTAGCACCGCCAACAATACCATTCCGGCCGCTGTCACCAACACCTCAACGGGCAACGCTGCCCTTGGCTGCACCCCTGGTGCGTTCGCCAAGGAGGGTTGCTGCTATCCAGCGGTGGTATTTTCCGCACAGCCAGCCGATACCGTGCCCTAGGCGATGCGGAGCGCAACGGTTGAGGGGCCAACGCCACCGTCGCGTCCCCCCCCCCTCCCGCCATCATCACGCTCCATGGCAGTACGGGCGTCACTGCTTCCCCATGCCAGTTGCCCATGTCGCCAGCGTCTTCCTCGATACCACATCATGCTAAGGCATTTCTTTCTTGAGCACCATATGTCGGAGTGTTGATGATCTGCTCTCAAGCGAATCGACGTCGGTACCGGATACTCTTGTCAATATGGGGCCACCAAGGACTTCAACCGTGGCCACCATCGCGAGTTGTCTCGCCGTGAGGAGTGTAATGTTATGGAGAAAGACCGCGGGTACTGTAGCGGCGCATGAACAGTACCCATCTGTACTGTATCACGTTATTTTCCATACAATACAGGTTGATTGGTTTCCTAGAATAAAGAATAGTTGGTTAGGTAGATCATTTTGGGATTGCTTATCTATCTAGTTATTGTTAGGAATACGATCTTATTTATTAGAAAGGTTATTTTTAATAGTTGGAAAGATTAGATTGAATTCACAGGTTTTCTTATAGATTATTTCTTAGACGTTAAATCGGACTGTCCCTATAAAAGGGATAGCATGTATCCATTATCAATCAAGCAATGAGAAATCAAAAGTTCAACTAAGCCTCGCAACCTCGACAGGGAAGAGCCCTGCTAGCGGTTAGAAGAGAACGAGTGCCTTACCCTCGGTCCTCGGACCCATACCCAACCAACGACCACAACATTAGAACATTGCATAATGCCATGTATTGTCAATTGTGATTGTTACCTACACCTATTTTGAAACTTTCGTGATTGTTTACCTTGTTATCTATGGAGTCAAACATTCTTATAGCTGTCAAGATTCAGTGCCCCCTCTTCAAAGTTATTAAGTCGGTAAGTCGACACTACCTTACTAGTGACCGACTTACCGACTAGTCGACTAGTCGGCCGACTAGTCGCCGACTAGTCGATAGATACTATTCACATGATCTACCCAACACAACACACACAGATGACACATAATAGCATACACACAGCCAACACAGACAATCACACACCACACAACACCACACACCACCACATAGCCACACACCACACCCACACCCACACCCACACACACCACACACCCACAAAGACGCAGCCTACGGGAGGGAGCAGAGGAGGCGACGGCGACAATGAGGGAGCAGAGGAGGCGACGGCGGCGGCGGCAGAGGAGGCGACGGGAGAGGGAGCAGAGGAGGCGACGGCGACTGGAGCTTCAGCCTCCGTAGAGGAGATGAAGGGCGGCGGGGCGGGAGTCTGCGGCCTGAGGCGACGATCTCCGACCACACGAGCTCGCCTCCACCTCCCGACCGGATCTCGTCGCCTCCATCTCCGCTGTCGACTAGCTAGGCGCCTCCGCCAAGGAGAGGAAGGGCGGCGCTACCGAGCCGCAGCAGAGGCGGAGATGATGCGATGGGCGACGACGGCGAGATGGAACCTGGCAAGTCGAGTCGCTGGATCCAGTCGCTCATGCTCCACCGACTTGTCGACTAGTCGACGACTTAATAACCATGCCCCTCTTACTTCAAACTTTCTGTCATGGTACAAAGGTCTTCTTCCCAAAAAAAACATAATTCAGCGGGAGTTGCAGTCAACCATGCCATAACGACAGATCATTTGGTGGGCAAGTGCGCAAATTTCAAAATGCCAATAACTAATCTTTGGAGTTTGTAATATACAGGTATCATGCACAATACATGTTAGGCAAACATGTTAATGTTGATCAGCTAATATGCAGTTTCCTATTTTCTGTACAAAAAGTAACCTCAGAAAAATTGGCAGCAAGATAATGTTCGGGTAGGATTTGAGCCAAATGCTAAATAGAATATAAAGCACAAAAAATCTAGGAGTTAACACATACCACTGCTGCCTTGATGTCATCCTTGTTCTGGAAATCTGTGACTAAAGTTTGCCTTTCAGATACAGGTGTTTGGCCATCAATTCTTATACACTTAACTTTCTTTTTCTGAAACATGGTGGTAATTAGTAGGTCCAGCCAGGTGTATCATAAACAAGTCAAATCGAAATACAGGTTACCTAAAGTTCAAAAAAAGAAAAAATCAAATCAAAACACATTCTTAGGAGCTTACCAAGAGATGTTGGTGAATAGCATCAATCATGGGTTGATGATGTGCAAATATTAAGAACTTGCAATCAGCCTAAAAAATAAAGCAAGGAACTCAGTTATTATTTGTGACGACATGATAGATTTGCAAGATCTGTGCCATAATTTAAATGTGAAAAATGGGCCAACAGAGCGTTGTTACAAGACATGATATAAAATGCATTTCAGAGCCAATTCATAGAAGGCTGGGCCATTCCTGGTCAGGTGAGGATTTTATCCTAACCCCCATACTCAATTCAGCTCGAACTAAACCTGAAAGGCTGAAACTGAAACAACCGGTTTCAAAAGGATGAAAACCAATCGAAAAGGCTAGTTAACTATTTCATTTTTCAATAATATCATGTAACAATGTGGTTCCATCCAAGGTTAGAAAAGCCGGAACCGGGATGAATCCCGGCCCCCCTCCGGTACCGGTAACCGGCCGGTTACCGGGAATTCCCGGACGAAATTTGGCAAAATTTGATTAAAATTCATCCGAAATTCAAAAATTTGAATTTGAATTTGAAAAAACCGAGAAAACCGGCCGGGATTTGGGATCCCGCTACCCCTCCGGTAAGCGGTAACCGGCCGGTAACCGGCGGTTACCGGCCGGTTTTTTAATCCCTGGTTCCATCAAAGAATATGAAACACTATCAGAATTATGTAGACCATGGCTTCACCACGCATAGCTCAGTATAAATAGGTTGAAAACTTGAAATGGGGTATCAACTTCAGCTAGCCAAATTATGACCATTGGTTGGCAATCCAGAAACTGGTAGCAACTAGCCAAATTCTGACAGTTCTCTCATCTCTGAACCCACGAGGGTAGAATAAGAGGACAATTTATAAATATCTCATGTTATTACCTCAATTACAGTGCCCAGGTAATCTAGCACTGCTGGAATTTTGGCTCCGGCAGAATCATTGTAGATCTGCAATTAGGCATGAAGTATCAGCATTAATACCAGGAATAAAATCATTCCCAAAGAGTGCAAATGCAAGCTAATAATAGTAAGCTAATTGCAAAAAAAATGCCTAACTAGAATTTTTGGCAGTTTATTTGGTTTATTTCAACAGGTAAGTCCTTAAGGCATCTTGATGTCAAGCACGTATAACAAAAACAGAATAGAACGATATAGAATGGAAAACAAATATGCTCCAAGCTTGATGTTAGCTTCACCACATAGAAAATAAGAAAAGATGGTAAAATCTATGTGTTTAGCGTAAGTCCGTAACAAACCTAAAACGCTATCTCAATGTTGAATTGCACCTGATATGGGATAGTTGAAGATGGAAGTCAAAGTCTAATAATGCATTTGCATGATACTATAACTGAAGATCCGATTTCATATCAGCCTGCCGACCTGAAGAACTAACGTACTTAAGACAGAAAAAAAATCTACTATCAACACACATGATACATCAATTGAGCCGCAGCTATAGTGGGGTCAAATTGGCACCAGTGAAGAAGAACCCTATTTATTCAGCATCAATTGCTTAGTGACGGGTTCTAATTGTGGCCCAATAAGATACAACTAGTACCTAATTGTCATTCCACAAATCAAGACAAAAACTTTGGAATTTGGACCAATACAATACAAAATTTGCAGTTCTCACTGATATTCATTACACGCACCAGGACAAAACCTAAGTCAAATATGGTAAAAGTGCATTTCATTTTTGTAGATTTTATGCAGCTTAGTTTACAACTGAAAGGTTATAATATTTCTAGTTTAGGAAATAACACCCAAAACTGTAGAGGAGCATAAAGGTGTACACATTCAGATTACCTTGTTGATAAGATTCTTTTGAGTAAATTTGAGAGAGTCAATCATCTCCTTAGAGTCGGAGGACTGAATTTTGATCTTCACAGTTTCCAACTACAAAAAGGGACACCACATCACGTCATCACGGCTCTTTGGCACAAAAATATAACCTTCATGGCTGCATTGCTGCAGCAACAAAACAAAGGACTAATACATAATGTCCCAGTGTCCCTCTATTATTTATTAAAAAATAAAGCTTAGCCATTTCAAAAGTGCATATATTGTTGATTACAATACAGAAAGAAAAGTACAAAAAAATTATTTCCCAGCTCAACTTGAAAAGAAATATGTAGTTTAGTTTTGAGAATTTGAGGTATATATGAACCAGTCAACCAAATGGCTCACCGGATGGCCAAAACCATTAGGAAGGACTGAAGTCATTTCAGCACACCATGCTAAAGCTCTTCATTAATGGAGAGAATTATATGAAATGTCGACACATTGAGCTACATAGAACTGAAGCCCAAGTTCTCATTATTAGATATGTATATAGCTTAGGATGTTCTTTGCATATTGGCCTACTCTGTACATGTTATATTGGCCTTTGGCTCATTGGAATACACATAGGGTTCATTCCAACATTGTATCAGAGCCATGGAAGCCCTAACCCTAGCCCAAATCCCCCACGTGACTGCCGTTCGCCGACCGCCACCGCCGCCGTTCGCTCCACCTCGTGCTTCCTCTATTTCCATGCGCTCGTGTGCTTCCCTACTCCATGCGCCGCCACCGGCCTTCCTCTGGTGCTGCTGCGCCCCCGAGAGCTTCCTCTGCCCTGGGCCATGCCACCGCATCCCCGACCGAATCTGCCTCTGCTCCGAGCCTCGCTGCGTCCTCCTGTGGCTTGATCCACTTCGAGCACAAGCTCAGACCTGAGCATAAGCTCAGACCAGCCATGCCTGAGCTCGAGCCTCGAGCCCGAGCTCCTCCCACCACCCCGGCCTTTGCTCACCTGGCCGCCTGTGAGCTCCCATCGCCACTCTGCTCCGGGTGCCGCCTGAGCCGCCACCCCGAAGGCCCAGCCCCGAGCCCAGAGCCCTGCCTGCCTCAGACTTGTTGTATGAGCTCGCTTGCTTGCCGAGCTTGCGCTGTCACCGCCTGAGCTCCTGCCTTGGACTCCCTCTCCTGATTCCACGCAACAGCTCCTCTCCCTGCTATAGCGCCTCGGTGTCAGCTTGTCCTCAAACTCCCCGGGCTCTGCTAGTCTGGCTCTTGCTTCTTAGCAATCTTCCTCGCCTCCGCCACCTCACTCGTCCGGTATCTTGTCTCCGTGGATCTTCGCTTCTAATGCTTCTTTTCACATGACACCAGATTCTACTCACCCCACTTATGTGAGTCCTACAGCTCTTCCTTCCAGTGTTCAGATTGCAGATTGTACATCTCTTCCTGTTGCAGACTGAGGCATCCTTTCCACCTCTACCTTTCATGTTCCTGCCGTCTCTCATGTTTCTAAGCTTACTATGCAGCTTATCACTGATCACGACTGTCGTGTTGTTCTTGAGTCTGACTCTTGTTGTGTCCAGGACCGCCACACAGGGACTCTGCTTGGTACTGGCCCTCAGCACCGTGATTCGCAACATCTTTGGGAGCTCACTGGCGGCACCTTCCTTACACTATCTCCACTTGACTCTGTTTTTGCAGCGTCCTCTACTGCTTCCTTTGCTCAGTGGCACAATCGTTTGGGTCATCTTTGTGGATCGTGACTGTCGTCTCTAATAGGTTGTGGTCTTCTTGGGTCTGTTTCTGGTGACACCTCTTTACCTTGTATGGGTTGCAAGCTTGGCACGCAGCTATAGCCAAGGATCCAAATCCGTCTGAACAAAAACCGCTTCGAGAATGTATGAATTCAGAATCCCATTCTACAAAAAAAAAAAACCCGGGTGAAATTTGAAATCTGAATTTTGAATTGAGGAATTTGAAAACCGGTTACCGCCAAAAAACCAGAACCAAAACCGGAAAAAAAGAGAAAACCAGTTATGGGTAATTAGCAATTGGAATAATATAAATATTAATTAGAAAGTGTTTAATGGAGTTAATGGTAATGAATGGTAACTTGACTAGCATACTAAAAACAATAATTGAGTAGCCATTCATACCAATACATTGTCGAGAAACGCGAAGGTTGTGCAAAAAAAGGTTGGGACTTGGGAATACAATAAACCAAGCATATTTAGCTCATTCAATACGTAATCTAGCACAAAAAAGGCCTAAACCAACCTTGAAAGTGCGTTATGCAGTCATAAGTTCAAATTTGAATTTGAAAATTTTCGGTCGGTTACTGTTTATCCCGGTCTCCACCAGGATTTTCGGTAACCACCGGGATTTTGATCCCTGACTACAGCTCTCCTCTCCCTCTAGTGATTATATTTCTACTCGTCCTTTTGATCTCGTTCACTCCGATGTCTAGGGTGGCTCCCTTTGTTTCGAAAGGGGTCATTAATATTATGTTATCTTTATTAATGATTATTCTCGTCATACTTGGATCTACTTCATGTCCTCTCGCAGTCAGGTTCTCTCTATTTACCAGATATTTGCCACCATGGTTCGCACTCAGTTTGATCTGGCCATTCGTGTTTTTCATGCTGATTTTGCTAGCAAGTACCTATATGCAACTTTGCGTCGCTTTCTTGCTAAGCAGAGTACTCTTCTTCAGTACTCTTGTCCTGGTGCTTACGCTCAGAACAGTGTCTCTGAGCATAAGCATCGTCATTTGATTGAGACAGCTCGCGCTCTCATACTTGCTTCTTCTATTCCACCTCACTTCTAGGCTGAGGCTGTCTCCACTGCTGCTTTCCTCATCAACATGCAGCCTTCTACTGCTCTTCAGAGTTCTACTCCTGTCGAGCATCTCTACGATCAGGCTCCCGAGTAGTCACCTTCGTTGTTTCGGTTGTGTCTGTTTCGTCCTTCTGCCACCTCCTGTTGTTCGCCGGATAAGGATCTCTCGGGACGTCACCTTCGATGAGTCCCGGTCTTACTACCCTCATCCCTCAGATTCTCTTGTTGAGTCGATCTCCTTTCTAACTTTTCCTGACACTCAGTTTTCCACTTATGTTTCGCTTCCTCCTCCACCTTCTTCACTTCCCTCTCCTCCGGCTCCACCTGTTCCTTCTCCTCTGGAGTTTCCTTCCAGCTCTTTTGTTGAGGTTCCCCCCTTTCCCCTGCCCTACTCTCGTCGTCCTCGGCCTACTCCTCCAGTTGAGCCTCTGTCTTTGCTGGGCCCTGTTCCTAGTTCTCCGCTGGAGGTTCCTTACAGCTCTTTTGTTGAGATTCCACCATTTCCCTTGCACTACTCTCACTGTCCTTGGCCTACTCCTTCTCCAGTTGAGCGTCCGTCTTTGCTAGGCCCTGTTCCCAACTTTTCTTCTCTATCCTTGCTGGGTCCCACTCCACCTCCTCCCAGATATGATCTCCATGATCGTCGCACTGTTAGGCCTCCTGAGCACTACAGCTTCGCAGCCGCTGCTCTTTCTGAGACTGACCTACCGTGAGGTTGTTGCTCACCCTGGTGGCAACTCGTGATGTCTAAGGAGATTACTGCTTTGGAGCATACTAGCACTTGAAATCTTGTGCCCTTACCTGTGTGCCATTCCTATCACGTGCAAGTGGGTGTAAGACCCGCTCGGATGATTCTCTTGAGCACTACCAGGCTCGTCATGTGGCGCGTGGTTTTCAGCAGGAGCATGGTCGTGACTACAATGAGACCTTCGCTCCTGTCGACCCACATGACCACTGTTCGCACTCTCCTTGTTGTGGCCTTTGTTCAACAGCAGTCCATCTCTCAGCTAGACGTTGAGAATGTCTTTCTCAATAGCGAGTTGCGTAAGGAGGTATACATGCAGCCGCCCCTGGGTTTGTCGCCTTCGTCACTCTCTCTATGGGCTCAAACAAGCCCCTCGTGCTTTGTTTGACCGCTTCTTTGTTGTCACTGCTGCCAACTTCTCCGCTAGTGAACACGACCCTGCCCTCTTTGTACACCTCTCCTCGGGGGCGCTCCTTCTCTATGTGGATGATATGATCGTTACTGGGGATGACTCTCAGTACATTGCCTCTGTGAAGAAGCGTCTCAGTGAGCAGTTCTTGATGTCTGATTTGGGTCATCTTTGTTATTCCTTGGGATTTATGTCACTTCTACGTCTGAGGGCTACTACCTCTCCCAGGAGAAGTACATTCAAGATATCCTTGCTCACGCTTGTCTCACTAATCAGCTCATAGTGGATACTCCTATGGAGCTTGGCATTCACCTCCGGCCTACTGATGGTGAGCCTCTTGAGGAGTCCACTCATTACCACCATCTTATCGGGAGCCTCGTCTACCTTGGGATCACTCGACTTGATATTTCTCACCCAGTTCACATCCCAAGTCCGTTCGTCTCTGCTCCCACTCCCACTCAGCTCCACTATAGTCACCTTCGTGTTCTGCGATATCTTCGCAGGACCATCAATCGTTGCCTTTTTTTCTCTCGCTCTAGTTCTCTGCAGCTTCAGGCGCACTCTGATGCGACCTGGGCTAGCGATCATTCTGATCGTCAGTCTCTTTCTGCCTATTGTGTTTTCCTTGGTTCCTCTCTAATTGCCTGAAAGACCAAGAAGCAGGCTGTCGTTTTCCGTTCGAGTGTTGAGGCTAAGTTGAGAGCCATGACGTCGTTGACAGTTGAGATCACTTGGCTTCGGTGGCTACTTGAGGATTTCGGTGTTTCAGTTTTTGCACTGACTCCTCTCTTATCAGACACTACTGGTGCGATCAGCATTGTTTGAGATCCAGTGAAGCATGAGCTCACCACACACATTAGAGTAGATGCTTCGTACATGAAATCACAGGTGCAAGACCAAGTTATTGCTCTTCAGTATGTGCCTTCGGGGCTTCAGTTAGCAGATTTTTTCACCAAAGCACAGACTAGAGCTCAGCACGGTTTCTATCTCTCCAAACTCAGTGTTGTTGATCCACCATGAGTTTGAGAGGTGTTAGATATGTATATAGCTTAGGGTATTCTTTGCATATTGACCTACCATGTACATGTTATAGGCCTTTTGCCCATTGGAATACTCATGGGCTTCATTCCAACACTCATATGCTACAAATTATCATTTGCAGGCAAAAGACAGAGATAGGATTAAAATAGAGTACCTCACGAAACAGAGCACGGATATGTTTCATCTCTTTCTCACTTAAATCTAGAAAGACCTGTGTTGACAAGATAAGTAAGAACATTAGGTGTAGATAGTTAAGTATCACAACAGCACAATAGGAAGTTAAAACTTAAAAGATTAGAGTATCAGACACAAGCTACATCACAAAAGGTTATCTCACTGTGGAAGAAAGTCATTTTTTCTCCATACTCTGTATAAGAAAAATAGAGAAATGAACATTTGATTTTAAGCATTCCAAAGAAACAACCAAGTCAACACAAAGGCCCAGAAATAAATGGGCAATGAGGTACTTGTCCAAAAGGTCGAGCTAGCAATCAAAAGATATGAGGAACTGTTGAATTTAAAAGGAATTCCAGATTGTTTATCAGAAACTTTTTGGATGTCATTTAAAAATGGAATAGTATGCCATTTACAGAATGAAGTTAATCCATATTTGGTACATTTCAACTCAGTGTCAGTGAAAACCCCGACAAGGATACCTGTTGTCTACGTTTAACAGGCAACTGTGAAAGAACATCTTTCTTCAATCTGCGGATCATGACGGTTGCTTTCATCAAATTATGCAGCTCCTCGTGATTGCTAGCACCTTGATACAACCCAAAAAATCCCTGTGGAAGAATCATATAGTAAAATCAGTCATAATTGGTGACAAAGTGAAGAAAGCAATGTAATTAAGCAAGTACTTACACCTCTGCAATATCTATTGCCATATTCATTTACATTCTTGTACACCGTAGGATACAGCGCCTGGAGCTGCATGTGTAGAAAAAATTAGTAGTTTCTCTGAAGTAGGAAACTTTTTAGCAGTGAATATGTGCAACACAACATAAAAACAACATCAACATTTACCTGAGTAAACAACTCGATAGGGCGAGATAAAGCAGGAGTGCCACTTAGCAAAACCACATACTGAGCTTTCTGTGATTATAAGTAACAATTGATTAGTTTTGTCCAAACTGACCATGTCAATTTGGTTGGGAACAAGGGGAAAAAACCCGGCCGGTTACCGCCGGTTACTGGCGGTAACCGGACTTACTGGTGGGAACCGGGATTCCAAATACCGGCCGGAAAACTCCAAATTCAAATTCAAAATTCCGGCGGTTACATCCCAAATTCAAATTTATTCAGAAAAAATTCGACCCAGTTTTTCCCGAGATTTCTGGTTACCGGCCGATTACGAGCGGGATTTTGCCCGGTAATGGATTTTCTATCCTTGGTTGGGAATCTTACTGGTCAGTGGAATCAGGCAATATACTGTTTTTCTAGAGAAAACAATGGATTTAAAACTAAGTTTATCTCTGGAATCAAGTTCATGAAAATACATAAATCCTAAGGAAACGATGAGATTAACTGAAAAAACATTCTTCAAGATCAGAGCATGTAGAACGTTATGAAAGTTTGGAAATTCTATGGATCAGAAGGGAAAATATGAAATAACTACATAAGTTCACCAAACAACCAAAGTATGACTAGTTGGGATAAAGTGATGTACATTACCAAAATCTATTCAACCAAATTAAGCCATGATGCCATATATATTCATAAGAACAAGATATTTATGATCCGAAAATGAAAAATGTTTTGCTGATAAGAAACATCAAACCTGCAGAACAGGAAGTGAAGCAATTGTTCTCTTCGCTTGGGCGTTCTTCATAAAGTGTGATTCATCAGCTATAACTATCTGAATGAAAACCATTTTAAGCAAGTACAAATGGATTGTGTTTAGCAGTATTCTTAATTCAATCCATTGTAATTAGAAGACAATAGTGGTCACTGGTTCTAGCTGTTCCATACATGCACAGTGAAGGAAATGTTCAACATCAGCAGTGTACAAAATGCACAATACAAAGTGAAAGGAATATCCAATAAGGACAGCATCTTTACTTCCAAAAGATGGAGATAAAATGAAAACCTGTCGATTTTTTTTACTCTTTGACTAATAAGACACTTAACTACTTCAGTTTCTCAAAGAAGCACCAACAAAAGTCAACAAATGCATCGGTGGGCAAATTGGAATTGATCCCTTTCTTCCCAAGGTTTAGTTGAAAACTCATTTGTTTCAGTCCAACAAAGTGATAGCTCAATCCCCAAAGTAGTTCTGATTTAATCAACTAGGTACATTTATTGATCCTGCCAAGACAGGGACAGTGTACTTAACACGATAAATTTCTAGGTATGCAAAAAAATTGATTGCTCCATCCCATGCTAAAATCAAGTTCCCCAAAATTATATATCAGCAAATCTCCATTCAAGAATCTTCAATTACATGTGCATCCCTGTTCATCTATTTGAAATTAGTGCAATCCTGTTCGATGTATAGGCGCAAATGCCAAATTACGCTCGGCAATAAATTATCTTTTGTGGGTGCCACATCAATCTTCTGGTAAAGAACATTGCATAGTTATCCTTGAGCATTGAAAAAATTAAACTTCAAATGAGTTGTTCAAGAAGAAAGCATGCTATTGTATGTGTTCAATAGCTAAATAATAAAGAACCTGTGAAATGAACACATTCTGCTGAAATGTAACCTCCCACAAACCATGGTCATAAATGAAAAAAAAAAGATTCATTTAAATCTCTACCTTAAAATCCAGGTCCAGAAGTGTGCTTTGTATCTTGGGGACTACATCATAAGATATCACATTGAACACCCCATCCAAGTGAAAATCTCCTTTGGTGTTCGAGTATACCAATCTGAATCCTGCCTTATTTGATCCTCCAGTTTGTGGTAAAACCACCTACAAAAAAACATTGGTCATATTCGTAAGCATTATTCATGGATGAATGAAATACATCTGTATATGATCTGTTTGCTTTGGACTTGTCATTTGCCAAACTATGTACTTTCACTCCCACATCAAGTTCCAATTAAATATGACTTCTACATGAACCATATGAATGATAGAGAAAAATGCAACACAGCTACCATAAATGTGGCTTAGTTGGGAATTGTGATTTGTGAATGTTTCTAATGGTTCCTTTCTTTCTTCATTGAGTGCCACTATCAACAGTAGCAACTGTATCTCCATATGTGATACAAGAATTTGCAAAGCAGAAATCAAGCATTAGACTAAACATGGGAGGTAACAGCATCTGGGTTCCTGTAACCAGTGCATCTAAGAGATCTTTTCATAATCCAATGCTACAGAGTATGCATATTGTCTGAATGGCGTACAACCACTTCAAAAATACAGTTTTTTTCTTGCAGAATTTAAACACAAAGAGTTTCTGTGATCTAGGAAATGGACAAGAGCTCTGTTCATCAAGGAAATAGAAGAAGACATGTTCACTAAATGTGGGCATAAGGATCATATATCGTACAAATTAAGAATGGTGATTATGATTACGGTCAAATATGATAAGGGAAAGATGGAAATAAAAAATAAAAAAATCTGTCCAACAAGGTAAAACAAATACCCATGCCTATGCACCTGACCACACAAATTGAACCCAACGCAAACAGGGGGCTATCATTCAAGGGAGGAAACACAAGGGTTATGCTCCAAGAACATATTGTTTTTTTGTGCACCATATGATCATGATTCATGATCGGTAGAAAATAAGGGGCAGATTTGCTGGTGGAGAAGGAATTTCACAGAAATACAGATATTAGGTAAACTAGATCAGGAACAGGAGATTTAGCATAATTACAGAAGACTAGTGAAGGCAAAAAAAATTAAGCAATTGATGTGGATGAGAGATTTTCATGAGCAATTAATACTAAAAACACGGGAATTAATCCAGAAAAAAAAAACAGCATTGATATCCATTTTTCTATTAAGAAAACAAAGAGGGTGTACCAAGATATCTTCCGTAGGAATGTTAAGCCAATGCTGAATCATCTGTTAGAATTACAGACTAGCAAGTTACATCTCCCTTATGCATAAATGGAACGATTGCTGAAATGAAAGGGAATTTTAAAAATAGAAGGTGCTTACAGAAGCCCAATGTAATCGCAAGGAAGATGGAGAGATTACAAGAACTGGCCAGGCATCATGAAGGCACGAAGCAACAGCAATTGCCTGCATAGAGAAAATTAGGCTACAAAAATAATGCCTAAAAGAACTAATATACTCTAAGTCTTATCAAACAGTAAATAAGTCATTGCTAATCCCTCTCAAGAGACAATAACACAAACCAATGGCACTATACAAGTGTTAAGTAGTCCGAAATGCTAAAGGTAAATTGATCAAGCTTTTATTGATTGATTTGCCCCCCAAGCTCTTAGTAGGTACTATAGGCTGGTCCACTCCCATGCATACTGTACTACCAAGTATCATGTCCTAATGGAAGAAGAGTGCCAAAATATGGCATGCTAAATCAAGTTCAAGTTTGGTTGCAAAGCAAAATAACAAAAATCATGAATGTAGAAAGGATATAAATGCACAATAAATTGGTAATGATCCAGAGAAAATGCATGTATTACCTGTAATGTCTTTCCAAGACCCATTTCATCTGCTATGAGGGCTCTGCCTTCATGCTGTAAAGCAAACCTACAATAACAAGGAAAAAAGTAGGATGTATTAAAAATGGTAAAGTAGTAATATACTTGAAGTCCAAACACACGTAAAGTATGCAGTTAGCTATGGCTGTATTAGGCTTGTTCAACAATTGGAAGGTGTATGCTTAGGCTCCTGGTCCTGAGTTTTATTACTACTAAGCTCAAGATTTGCAATCTAATATGCTGAGTAGTTGGGGACCAAAGAAACGAATAATCAAGACTAGCATAATATTTATAGTATGAGTCACTCTTGAAGTACAATGCTCGACAGTCGACACTACATCAAACGATGAGATAAAATATTGACCAGACAAATATTTAATCTTGATCAAGGGCAATCTGCCATATTTAACAGCAAATAATTTTAGTTCAACTAAGTTCAACATTAAGAAGCACAAGCAAATCTAGGAAAATGATATTGTTAAGAGTTGTATATTCTACATTCTCTCTCTCTCTCTCTCTCTCTCTCTCTCTCTCTCTCTCTCTCTCTCTCAGCCCATGTAACAATGTCTGTATATACCCTCTTAATTAATAAATAAGCTGCACCGTTGTGAATAGCAGAACCCTAGCTTCATCTTTTTAACATGGTATCAGAGCAATCTCCAACCCTAATCGTATTTCCATAAGAAAATCCTCACCACTCATCAGCTTCCTCCTCCATGCATGCCTAGAGGGTTCTCGCCTAGCGCCGCCACCTTATCGCTTGCTCTTCCTCCTTCTTGTCATGGGATCTTCTTCCTCTCAAGACAGATCCATCTGCACCGCCGAGCTCGTCGCCTTTCAGCCTTGTCTTGGCAGATCCATTTGCTTCTTCGCTTGGAGGTCGCCGTGCCTAGAGGTCACCGAGGTCGTCGCGCCTGGAGTCTTCTGCGCCTCCGCACCTTCAAGCTCGAATCTCGTCTCCGGATCTTCCACTGCGCAGATCCATCTGCGCTGCCGCGCCTGGAGGTCGCCGCATCTTCTAGCTTGTCGCTGGATCTACTTCACTGGTTCCTCCTCTGCGCCCGAACTCCTCTGCTCCTCTGCGCCCGCGCCTGGACGAGCTCCTCTGCACCCGCGCCTAGAGATCCATCTGCGCCCGAGCTCCTCTGCGCCCACGTCTCGAGAACCTCTGCGCCCGCTCTTCATCTCGGACGTTGATTTGCGCCGAATCTTCCTCGATATGCACCAAGCCATCGCCTAGAGGTGGTCCCGATCTCGATCCGCAACACCTTGTTGATCTGGCGCTTGAGTCTTCATCATCTCCTCTGCTTCGTGGTCAACCTCCTCTGCTTGGTTTTGGCACTCAATACTGGTCTTCATCACCTCCTTGTAACCTCACTCCTGGATCTCAGTACTCTGATTGCTGCTGCTGGTATTGGTACTGTTGGTACTACTGAGGTTGTTGTTTGGTGCTAGTGTATTTGATCCTATCATGGCTCTTGATGGCATTCTTTGTCTTGGACCTATTCGAGGTGATGCTGCTATTGCTTCTACTGTCCTTGCTAGCGATGTTGAGTTATGGGTAACTCAGTTTGGTCAGATTAAGGCTCAGATGAGTAATCTTCAAGCCCAGTTGTGTCGACTGCAGGCATCCACCGGTTTTACTGCAGCAACATGTCCTATGTCGGGTGCTTTACTCCCATGGGTGTTGGATTCAGAGGCTTCTTTCCATGTGACATCTGATGCATCACAACTTACACCATGTTGTCTTGCTGCACAAAGTATCAAGATTCAGACAGCTGATGGAACGCCATGCATGGTCACTCATCAGGGGACTCTTTCCACCTCTCACTTCGCAGTTTCAGATGTATCACTTGTCCCACGCTCTCCATGAATCTCACCTCTGTCGGGCAACTCGCAGATATGAACTGTTTTGTTGGGTTCGATGATAGCTCCTACTTTGTGCAAGATCGTCAAACAAGAGTTGTCATTAGTACAGGTCATCATCAGAGAGGTTCTGCAGGGCTCTATGTTCTTGATCGTCTGAGTCTCCCTTTATCTTCCATTTCTGGTACTGCTGCTGACCCTATTCCTTCATCCTCTATTGTTGGTTCATTTACCCTATGTTCTTCTGCATCTACTTCTGTTTGCCAATCCTTTCCTCAATGGCATCATCGCTTGGGGCACTTGTGTGGCTCACGCCTCTCTATCTTTACTCATCGAGGTGTTCTTGGTCATGTTTCTGTTGACACAAATTTTCAGTGCAACGGTTGTAGATTTGGCAAGCAAGTATAACTCTCATATTCCTCTCTCTCTCTCTCTCTCTCTCTCTCTCTCTTTTGGTCCATGTGGCTCATGTAGCCCATGAGGCCCATGTAACAATGTCTATATATACCCTCTCAATTAATGAATAAGCTGCACAGTTGTGAATAGCAAAACCCTAGCTTCATCTTTCTAACAGGTATCTCCCACTGTTAAGTGGAAAAAAGATTCAAATAATGTTTCATCGCCATACCTGACACCTTCACGCTGAAATGGCATAAGCTTCGACTCAACGTCAGTTGGAATCCTGTCATACAAACCTTCCCCCCAAAAAAACAGTGAGGTTAGCATCTGACGAAAAGACTAGAAAAGAGTCGAGCATTGAAAGCCTAACACAAAGGGATGTAAGACCTCCTTCGTAAGATTCAAAGTACAAGTTTGCAGTGCACAGATATTCTGATTTACATTCTACAGTACTGCATACAGAAATATTTGGCTTATTCCTCATATTTTATCATAAATACAAGTGGATTAGTGGATACTAAAAAAAACAAGATCCAATTTTGCCCCATTCAAGCAGTATCTTATCATCAAGTGAAAGCAAAATTTTACAAGCAAGGCGTGGTATTTCCAACGTTTTTTCTAGAACTTTTAGATACCTTGAAGATCTTTGACAGCTAAAGCAGCAGCTAAAGCACGCTGAACTAGCAGGTCCAATTTTTGAACCTGGTAGGAAAATACATGTTAAGGTCAGAACGACTATCTCTAGATGCTCAAAACTGAATCTTGAACACCATCAACAATTATGCTATAGTTAAGACAATTTCAAAGGAAAAGTAGCAGTTTTATTTCAGTTATTTTAAACCGTGCTACACGTGTGTTCCCGCCCCACGTGGGGCGGACTTTTGAGTGAATTTTATCTTTAGCCACCAGTACTAGTGCACTATCAACCGCGAAATAACAACTAATTAACCAGTTTGGTAGACGCATGAATCAATAGGCTATTGTTCATAGGCCAGAAACTGTTAGATAGGTCTTGCTTGAAGTTTAGAAAAGATTCCGATGACATTGAGGACAGCACATTGAGGCATATGACGTGTCTATTGAGTTGCTTTTTATGCATGAAATGAACTACGTACAATCTTCTGATCAGAATTCTAGTATGGCGCATCTCTTTCTTTCCGGTTTAAATATTAACTACTGTGATCCTGAAGGCTCATCGAGTGTTGGCCGCCCACAGCTAGTCATAGAGATACTTGTCATTGATGAAGAGCTCCTTAGCCTTTTAGACTTATCAACGAAGATGCCCATAAGGAAGAACCTCTTTTGGAAGCGAAGGAATTGTCCGGAGCAAAGTCTAGACCTAGACCCACCAGGCCCCTAACCTTTCTGCTAAGCCAAACAAATCAGATGAAGACACAAGATTTTTTTTTCTCAGTCCGTGCAGAATACCTTTGCAAAGGTTTGGGAAGTAGGAATCGGCATCGCCCAAAAGCGCGAAAGTGGGACGCTATACCCTTTCCTTTTCCTGTGTATCCCTTAGCATATAGCTTTAAAGGGTGTCTTTTAAGCCGACCCTGCACGATTCTACACCTCATTCACACTTTTTTTAGTCTCTTTCCTCTCTCCTTGGTCGAGCAAGCTCCCATTCATTCCCAATGTCTTCTACTCGCCGCCTCAAAACCGGTTGAAGTGGATCCGATACCAACCCAGGAAGTGCAGCAAGTGTACACTTCATACTGTAAGAAAGAGCCATTGCAGTTATGCAGGCCTTAAGGAAGGTCTTTGTTTTGCTGCTTGTTGTTGCAACTAGTTATGTCCCTGTTGTTGTTTTCTGTAGTAAACTGAAAATACAAGCATCTAAACTTCCACGCAAAATGAAAAATAATGATAGTGGACTCCTACACAAAATGCCCTGATAAGTCATAACAGTTTTTTTCTAACTTCGCGATTTTCATGCTGAAATGCTTTTAGCATTACAGACCCAAAAAAAATTAGCAACCGTGGAGAAGTTTCTTATATTTGATTTTTTTGAAACCAGAAAGCTAAAGAACCATCGTAAGAATGATGCAGTAACTGAGTAGGAACATCGCAGGCCAATCAAAGCAAGAAGGCAATAAAAATAAATTAATCATAACAACATAGGGGGTCATTACAACAAACAGCAACCATGTTTTTCAAAGTACATAAAATAACTGTTACCTCAACAGCTAATCCAGGTACTGCATTAAGAACTTCCTCTGCTATTGATAAAGAAGAGGGAGGGAACATCCAAACCCTAAGGTTTAACCAAATTAAGTAAAATAGAATCAGAAATAATGTGCATTTTACAGCAGGTGTCAAGCTTTGCAATGCCATAGAAAACATCTGGTGAAATTGTCAAGTAATAGATAGAAAAATGAAAACCTTTCTTTCCCATTCCAGCTAGCTTTCGGGATCTTGTGAAATGCATCCACAAGTTTCTGAGAAAGAAACAGAAGCAAATATATAGTTCATAATATAATTCGGTGACAACTGACAACTGATTAAAGATTTGGTGGGGGAAATGTACCTGGTGATATGGGAACTTCGCTGCAATCCCACCACTAGAATGAAGGAAAAGATGTACAGATATCTTAGGCGAACTGCCCTGACTATTATTCACTTGAATAGCAAGTGGGGAAAAAATGAGATAAGCCACAATCCATATTGGAACAAAAAGAAAGCACCAAGAATTTTGTATACCTGCATTTCCCGATGTGTTTGATTGACAAAGCCGGGAAGGAGAAACTGATTCTACCTAAGACATAGTTAGGGAACAATGAGGAATAGTACAGGGATCACAATTATCAGCATAATGGAAGTTAGCGATATAAAAAGAAATGGATAAACTCTGTTTCCGTCAAACAAATGTGTGATCTCTATAATTAATATCGGCTGGTCCAAATGATGGGCAAATCAAAACTGTTAGGATAGGAATTCTTTGTATTTCCTTATATATGTATGGCATATTCCTTTGTAATATCCCTTTGTACTCCCTATATATATTGTCCACTGGGCCTTATGAATATACACACAATGTTCATAACATGGTATCAGAGCTAGGGCACTAACCTAGCTCTTTCCGCTGCCACATCCATTGTCGTCGTCAAAGGCCACCGCCGCTTGCTTCCTTCCTTCCATCGCGGAGACGAGAGCTCGGAGGTTGGGGCGACCCGACGCCTTTGCCGCCATCGCCGGATCCGGCCACCGCTCGGCCTCCCCGACACCACTGCAGTGTTGCACGCCAAGCGGCCTCTCTCGCTTTGGATCCGCCACGCCACCTCGCCCGAGCCCTTGCTCCACCCACGCTCACCCCCAGCCCGAGCTCCTCTGCTGGAGCTCGGCTCCCGAATCCGCACCACCGTTACTCAGCGGGCGTTCTCCCACGACCAGCTTCGCCTCTACTCCAGGCCGCGGTTTTCACCGTCGCCCGACGATCGTAGGACAAGCCACGCCTGACCCGAGGACGAAGCGGCCATTGCCGGAGAGCCGTCGTCGCCTGTCACCGGAGCTTCACCGTCGTCGTCGCCGTCCGCACAGGCCACCGCCATCGCCGGTTCGCTCGGGTTCTAGGCTGAGCCGAGACTTACTTTTTTTGTTTAAGGAAACCACCAACGGTTTCATTTTAAAAGAAGTTCGTTTCCAAATAAAAAAACAGAACATCAATATAACCGCCGCGCCATCTAGCGCCGCCTGTTAGACTTCATTACCTTGGTCATCGCGCCGTCCAGCGTCGCCTACCGATGGCTTCCGTTCTATCAGCTGCGATCAAATTCTCGGGAACAAAGCTTCATGGTACGAACTACAGGTTGTAGTCTTCACTCATGGAGATCACGCTCGATGGTCTAAGCCTCTAGGGACATATCACTGGTGCTCGACCTTGTCCGTCGTCGTCGATTCAGCCTCCTCCCAGACAGTCTACTCTGCACCTTCTGCAGAAGATGAGGCCACCAAGAAGGAGGCAGAGGCTGCTGTCGCTGCTGATGAGACCTTTCAGTATGTCATAGACGCCTTTGAGCGTTGGTGTGCTGATGAGGCCCGTGTTCGAGCTATCGTGGTGGTCAGCGTCCACGACTCCATCCAGCCAGACATTGTTGGTCTGCGTTCCACTCGTCAGATCTGAGAGTACTTGCGTGAGCGATACCAGCAGAGCAGCGATGCTCAATTCTTTTCACTTCAGCGTGAGTTGGAGATGCTTCACCAGGAGGACTCCTCCGTCGACGACTTCTTCCGAGCCCTGGCCAATCTCTGACGCCAACTGGACGAGCTGGCTTCTTCGCTCTGCCAGGAGTGTCATAAGGTGCAGAAGGCGGATCGTGATCGCCTTCGCCTTTATGACTTCCGTCTGTCATCTTCGCCAAGAGTTTGAGCCTGTTAGGGCTCAACTGTTAAGCCACTCACCACAACCGACAGTCACCGAGACTCTTTCGACGCTTCGTGCTGAGGTGATTCGCCGCAAGTTCGCAGCACAGTTTGTTCCGATTATGCTTGCTGCCCCTTCTTCTTCGACTACACCAACGGCTTCTGCTTCGACTATAGTCTCTCATCGGGTGTCTGTTTTCGCTCCTGTTTTTGCACCAACTGGGGTTCAGTGCAATTATTGCAAAAACTTCGGGCACGACTACCAGAGTTGTGCGGTACGAAAAAAGCAAAACAAGGCACGTGGGGTGGATGATACAAGGAGGGCAGGGAGGCCCTTCCTCGACGGGAGGATCAGGACCTTCTCAGCGAGGTGACTCTGTTTCGCAGCTCTGTCAGGCTCTACTTCAGCAGCTCTCTCACAGCTCAGTAGATTCTGCGAGTCTAGCTCAAATATCTCCAGGTACTTCTTGGGTTCTGGATTCTGGTGCCTCTTTCGACGACACCGGACTCCACACCTCTCACTTCGGTAGGACCTCCTGCTTTTCCTATCTCTGCTCGCATAACCGACGATACTCTCTCGTCATCACCGTCAAGACACTCTTTGTCCATCGATTTTTTGTTCCAAATTGCTTCCCATGTCCCTCACTTACCATGCGCCTTCACTCGGTGGGTCACCACCGGTCTCTACAGAGGGTTGGTTTTGACTCTCACGCTGCTTTGTCCAGACCAACAGACAGAACCAGATTGGGATCGGCCAAGACCGTAGGATTGTCATGGTCTCTACATTCTTGACCACCTCCACCTTCCGTCCACTCCAGTTGCTCCTATCACCTCTACGTCTACCTCCACCACCACTGCTGCCACCACCTCTGGAATTTTTGCGTAGTGGCATCATGTCTAGGTCACTTGTGTGGGTCTCGCCTTTCTTCATTAGCTCGTTAGGGTGTTCTTGGACATGTTACTGTTGACACGGCCGTGTTTGGTCAGGGTTGTAAGCTAGGCAAGTAGCTACAACTTCCTTATCATTCTAGTGAGTCATTGTCTTCTCGTCCTTTTGACTTAGTTTATTTAGATGTATGGGGACCTGCGCCTATTATCTCTAAAGGCGAGCATAAGTTTTATGTGATCTTCATTGATGATTATTCCCGTTTTACTTGGCTTTTCCCTATGTCTAATCGTGATCAGTTTCTTGCGATCTATCGTAGCTTTGCAACGATGATTCATACTCAGCTTGATTCTTTCATCCGTACTTTTCACTATGATTCTGCTAGCGAGTATTGTTCTGGCGCTTTTAGACAATTTCTTTCTGAGCAGGGCACTCTTTACCAATCTTTTTGTCCTGGTGCCAATGCTCAGAATGGGGTTGCTGAGCGCAAACATAGTCATCTGATTGAGACTGTTCGCACTCTTCTCCTTGCCTCTCACATTCCACCACAGTTTTGGGCTGAGGTTGTTTCTTTGGCTGCATATCTCATCAATATGCAGCCTTTCACTGCTCTTAAGGGTGTCAGTCCTATAGAGCGTCTCTACTCTCGAGCCCCCCAGTACACTCACCTTTATGTTTTTGGCTGCACTTGTTTTGTTCTGCTGCAGCCTCGTGAGCGCACCAAACTATCAGCTCAATCAGTTGAGTGTGTGTTTCTTGGTTATAGTTCTAAGTATAAGGGTTATCGCTGCTATGATCTTTCTACTCGACGGATCAGGATCTCACGAGATGTTGTCTTTGACAAATCTCGACCTTTCTTCTATCGAGATTCGGCTCCTTGTCTTGTTTCCATCATTGAGACGATTTCATGGTTCTCTTTCTGACTCTTCACCCATTTCTCCACCATCAGTCTTCCCCTGGTCTGTCTCCAGTGGTTCCTTCTGTACCTTCGCCTCCGGTGCTGCCTCCTACAGTACCATCTCTTATTCCTGCAGCACCACCGTCTCATTTCTCTGGTATTCACTACTCCATGCGTTCTCGTCCTTCACCAGTTTCCTCTCCTGGTATCCTACCGATACCTACATCTGATCCTCCTGATGATTCTCCCCGTTACGTCCTTCGTGACCAGACATCCCTTCGACCTCCTGATCATCTTGGATTTGCTTCGATAGCTCATGCTTTCTCTGTCACTGAGCCTAGTCTTTATCGTGAGGCTGCTCCTCATTCTGAGTGGCAGCTCGCTATGGTAGAGGAGCTTGATGCTCTTCGACGTACAGAGATTTGGGATATTGTACCGACACCTGTGTATGCTCGTCCTATCACGTGCAAGTGGGTGTACAAGATTAAGACCCAGTCTAATTGTACTATCGAGCGCTACAAGGCTTATCTTGTGGCTCATGGCTTTCAGCAGGAGTACGGTCGTGACTACAATGAGACTTTTGCCCCTGTTGCCCATATGACCACTGTTCGCACTCTTGCTGCGGTTGCTTCTGTTCGCTGGTAGCCTATCTCGTAGCTGGATGTTAAGAATGTTTTTCTTAATGGTGTTTTGCATGAGGAGGTCTACATACAGCCACCACCTGGGTATTCTGTTCCCGATGGTCATGTCTGTCGTCTTTGTCATGCTCTTTATGGCCTCAAATAGGCTCGTACCTGGTTTGCGCGTTTTACCTCAGTGATTACCGATGTCAGTTTCACTGTCAGTTCTCACGATCCTACTCTTTTTGTCTATGTCTCATCTTGGGGTAGAACACTTCTTCTTCTATATGTTGATGACATGCTCATCACTGGTGATGATTTCTCATTCATCACGTATGTAAAGAAGCATCTCAATGAGCAGTTTCTGATGACTGATCTTGGTTCTCTAACGTACTTCCTTAGGATTGAGGTCTCTTCCACGCCTAAGGGCTACTACCTCTCCCAGCAGAAGTATGTCCAGGATCTTCTTGATCGGTCTGGTCTGACTGACACTCGCACTGACGAGACTCTCATGGAGCTATCTCTTCAGCTTCGTGCCACTGATGGTGATCTTCTTGAGGATCCTACTCGATATCACCATCTTGTTAGGAGTTTGGTATATCTTGTGAGCACTCGTCCTGATATTGTTCATGTTATTCATATCTTGACTCAGTTCATGGCTCGTCCTACCTATCTTCACTACAGTCACCTTCTTCGTGTTTTTCACTATTTGCGTGGGACTATCTCTCGTCGTTTGGTTTTCGCTAGCTCCAACTCACTACAGCTTCAGGCATACTCCGATACGACCTGGGCTAGTGATCCTTCTGGTCGTCGTTCTCTTTCTGCTTACTGTGTTTTTCTTGGCTCCTCCCTGATTGCCTAGAAGACAAAGAAGCAGACAACAGTTTCCCATTTGAGTGCAGAGGCTGAATTGAGAGCTATGACAGCAATGACAGCAGAGGTTACTTGGTTGAGATGGCTACTTGCGTATTTTGGAGTGCTTGTGATGGGACTTACGACTCTTTTGTCTGACAGTACATGTGCTATCAGTATTGCCCATGACTCAGTGAAGCATGAGCTCACCAAGCATATTGGTGTGGATGCTTTATACACTTACTCACAGGTGCAGAAGGGAGTACTTGCTTTACAGTTTGTGCCCTCAAAGTTACAGATTGCTGACTTCTTCACGAAACCACAGACTATGATACAACATTTGTATTTTCTCTCCAAACTCAGTGTGTGTGATCCTATGATCCACCATGAGTTTGAGGGGGATTAGAATAGGAATTCTTTGTATTTCCTTATATGCCTTTCGTCTTTCCTTATATATGTATGGCATATTCCTTTGTAATATCCCTTTGTAATCCATATATATATATTGTCCATTCGACCTTATGAATATACACACAATATTCATAACAAAAAAACAACAAATCAGCAAATGAAGGCATTAATAGCACCCCCAAAAAACCTACATCTCTTCGAAAAATGACGATGAAAAAATTGTCCATACTTCATAGCATGTCTCATTCACTAACATTATTATGAAAATCCATTTTAGTAGTTTGCGGAGTCATCTAGAGCAATAGGCTTTTAATTTCGAATATAATATCAACTATACCTTCATCAAGATTTATCCCGTGTTTAGAGATATCTGTGTGTCAGAAAACATCAACTTACTTCCAAATTGACCATCATTTGAAAACACGAAAGTTTGAAAAGAACTTAAAATAAAGCATCATGAACTCCAAGTTGTCCTTAACAATACTTCCAAAGCATGGAATCTCAATGCTCCATGTAACACGGTAAGCAAGAGAAACTAAAATGCTTACTAATGACTTAAAGGAAATGTCAACTACAGCCACCGAATTTTGTTTACGATCACCAGACCCAGCGGTCCTAGCCCCTTCAACCATATAATCGCAAACTTCCAAATGGTCTTCATAGTTCACAGACTAGACAGTTCTCAAATTTATCAAAAGATGGGATCAAATACCTTAAGCATTTCAAATTTAATTCTTCGATGAGGCTTTAGTGGAAGAAAATGCCAGGATCATGACACTGTAACAGTAGATTTTCATCCTCATGGTACTCTCATGAGTTTCTGAACAAGAACCTCTTAACTCTCTGAATATAAGGAGATACAGGTTCATTGCGATATTGTACAGCACTGCAGCTGCAATGTAGCACTCACAGTCCTTAAGTTTAACAGATCAACTGGTAAAACAAACAATGAACAAATCCTATCACTGTTCATCCTGGCACCAAACCACCAGTTCTTCGGCCAGAAACCATCAAATGTTTTGACCAAGAGAAAAAAAGTTCTGACTTCTGCCTTTCATACAGCAAAGAAGTACATATACAAAACTCTGCAAAACAAAAATGAAGTGAACAAATCTAAAACGGTTCCTACATCAAGATTTAGCTTCTTATCACCAAACCCAATAGTAATTGAACCACAAACCTCCCAACACCACATTCACGAAACGACCCATAATTCCAAATGCATTGACCATCGGAGCAATAAATTTTTTCAATTTGCCGTGTTGCAAACACCAGTCCCCAATTCGCAAACAAGAATCCCCCAAAACTTCCCCGAAACAGCAAATGAACGGAGAAAACCCTAACCTTGCCGAAGCGAGACTCCAGGGAAGCCCTGGAGGCGGGGTGGTTATTCCTGAGCGGCGAAGAGGCCGTGGCCACCGGCGCGGGGGCGCGGGGTGGGAGCGGCGAGGTGGCGGGGGCGGTGGAGGCGGTGGAGGAGGAGGCCTTGCGCTCGGCGAGCTTGCGGTAAGCGTCCTGCTCGAGCTGGTCGAGCTGCTCCGCGCTTAGGCCCCAGTCGTCGTCGTCGTCGTCGTCGTAGCCGCCCCAGCCGCCGCCGCCGAGGCCTGCCATTTTAGGCGGGCGTTTTGACGGGAGATTTTTCTGAGAGGGGAGGGGGGACGGAGACGGGAGGGACTCGGGGGTTCCGCTGCTCAAGTGCGAAGTGCTACTATTGTCAGGTAATCGAGTTCGTCAATCGTCAACGCTTCGTTCTTGTGTGGGCCCACAGTTTTCTTCCCGAATTATATGTAAATTGAATTGTTTCGGTTTTTTTTCAAAATTTGAATTGTTTCGTTGAAACTTCTATGTTCCAAATAGGTCTTTAGAAGGCACACCAGTCTAAATAAATCACGCTAGTTGAAAGTTGTAGTGTGTATTGGAGGTTGTACCTTTGTAGTCAGGCAAAATTGGATCTATGTCACTTCAAAACATAGCTCCCAAATCCCCTAACCCTAACCCTCATTGTCGCCGCCGCCACGTTCCTCCTTCCTCGCCGCCGTCACCTCCCTTCCCCTCCCGTGGTCCCTCCTCAATCGTCATCTACACGACCTCCCCCACCCGCAGCCTCCACCTCCGCCTCCCAACTCCCTCGCCGCCGCTACCGCCTCCCATTCCTCCCTTACCTCTCCCTGGCTCCCTCCTCATCTCTACCTCCCCACTCGCCTCTCACAGATCCCTCCTCTCTCCTCCCACATGCAATGAGAGTCAGAGGCCCAAGGTCGTGCACACGGCCACCGTCGTTTGGCTCCACTGCCTCAGCGATAACGACAGCAGGTATTAACCAGCAGGCTCCTTTTTGATGATTTACATTTTCATCAAGAGATGCTAGACTTGTTTCGCTTGCTGCTGGCAGGCTTGTTCCTGTTCAACAGAACTATTAGATGAATTTGCAAGTGTAAATATATAACATCTCCGAAACTACAAGTTAACTATCTAGTGTTTTGGAAGAAATTTTAGACCAGACATTTTAGGGACTATTGCTAAATGCAGGTAAAATAAAGCACATTGACCTTGTTCTGTAGAATCATATATAAGTTGAGATACATACATACATTTGCATGTCTGTGTGTGTTGAAGCTTGGATATGTTACCCTTGGAGCTCAAGAAATTTTGTGGGATATTATGCATAGATTGGTTGTTAATGAGATAGAAAATTCATTGATGAAAGAGATTGTGTTCCCTTTTCACATATGTCCCTGAAGAATGTATATTTTGTTATCTTTGCCCTTTGTATATGTCCTTGAAGAACATCCAGTTTGATTAGCTTTTCAATTTGATTTAAACTAGTAGATAAGAAAGTAAAACCAGTATCAACTTCTATTGGTTGTAGCTCACACTTTTCATAACTTCATGCATGGTCCTTTATTTTGCCCTCTTTAATATGCTGCCACGATTATCATTCTACTCTTATATTTTTCCTCACCTAAATTCACAATTGTAAAGCTGATTGTGGTGCATGTATCACCGCAGTTTTCTCACCATGAACCTGGGGTTGCCCATGTCTTAGTAACAGGAGGAGTTGGTTATATTGGGTCACACACCTCATTACGGCTATTAAAGGACAACTATCGAGTTACCATTGTGGTAATTTAGATTTTCTTTGTATTCAATGTGTGAATTAGTTTGTTCTGCAAATCTTCTCCCTTGACGGTGAATAATGTTTATTCTTACAGGATAATCTTTCTAGAGGAAACATGGGAGCAGTAAAGGTTCTCCAAGAATTGTTTCCGCAGCTTTTGTAATTAAAGGTTCTCCAAGAATTGATGGGAACATGTACCTAAGGTTTTCAAAACCAGCTTTTGTAATTAATCCATGGTGCACTATAACGTAACAAGTTGTGCATATTTGGATAATAATACTTATTCTCTTCTTCAAAAATTTAAGTAGTATGCCTGCATATTTAGTGTGAAAGATAATTTAGGGGTGAAGCTGATGGATTTTCATGAATCAATTGCAGATTAAAGGAACAGATTATCCTACAGTTGATGGAACATGCATGAGAGACTACATTGGTGTCAAAGATCTAGTTGATGCTCATGTGAAAGCACTCAACAAGGCAAAGCCTAGTAAAGTTGGCACTGCAAGAGGTTTGACAATGCTAGCTTTCTTTTTTCTTTTTACTTATTTGCAGTTAATTCTTTGTCCATATAAGGACGAAGCACAGCTCTTAATTAAATGTTGTGTAGTTTACATGAAAATTTGACAGTGAATGATATGGCTTGCAAAGAGTTACTCTTGAAGAACTATTTTTAATGAATGTACATGAAAAATTCGCATCAAGGTTATATAATTTTGTGTACCAAACTAGAAGAATAATTGAAGTTCTCTTATAAAATTATCTCCGTATTCATCTCTTGTGTTCCATACTCTGTCAGCATCAATTTATTCTGATATATGCATGATAACTTGCTTAACTAGTTAACCACCCTTTGTTATCGTGTAATGTATTTAAATTTGCTTGTTAAACTACTAATCTAGTTGTATTTTGGACATGTAGTATGGTTGATTGATCTTTATTTGTGCGACATATATGGTTTCTGTTTTCGCGCAATATCCGAATAAGTATTCATGACCGAGACAATCCATATTCGGTTCGGCATGTATTCACTCTGTATTCGTGACTGAGACTATCTGCATTTGTATTCGTATCTGGCATTGCTCGTGTCTGATTCCGAATCCGAGAAAAAAAAATATGGAAAATGATACGGGATGAGCGATATCCGTCCGTATCTGCTCTGTTTGCACTCCTAGGCCAAACACGACCACTTTTCAATGTCATATTTCAAAGAAGAAACTCTTTAGTGACATATTTCAAAACTGTGCACTTTGTGATGACATATATCTAATTTTTCCTTTGAGGAATGAACTATGGTCTGATTCCATTTACAGGTCTTAGTTTCTTTCAGAACCAAGCCAAAAAAATTATGGTCCAGTTCCAATTCTACTTGGATTTGTGTTGGGACTCAAATTCCACAAGCTCAATTCAATTTAGAGATCCAAACGGACATCATTCTTCAAATTACAATGTTTTTAAAGTGACATGTATCTAATTTTTTCTTATAGTTAATACTTTAATATTCGCAACCTAATGGAATCCTAGTGTTCCATCTTAAAAAAGCAATTACTAGTGCGATTTGGTGGAAAATGTAGCCTAAAAAACCTAAAATGTAAATTATTTGGGAGCCAAAATCAACTTACTAAAGCATCGCGTACTTCCAACTGGATGGAGTTTTTTTTTGTACAACTGCTTTTGGGGAAATGCAGAAGAGTAAAGAGTTGCCATTGGTTGCATCAAAATAGAAGCAGTGGCAGTACTGCGCAACTTTTTACTCTCAATTTCTTTTGAGTTTGCTAAAAAAAATTCTTTTTTCTCGATAGGTGGATATGTGCCTTTGGAATGCCCTTCTACTCGATTGTTAGGACAGGCCAGGAAGACTGAAGGAGCATCGCCATGTCTAGCATCTCCACAGTACATTCAAATCTAGCTTTAGATATTACCCTTGGGACAGTCAAAGATACACAGCAAACCAGCATAAGTTTAGCACAGAAGGGAGGTAAGCTGACGATCCCAGCAAGCAGGGAATGTCATCGAACTGTATAATCCGATCAAACCTGAAGGAAGATACTATATATCACAGCAACATTAATCGAATTCCTATGGTACTATCCGTCTCCACTCTCCGGACAGCTAGGCAAGTCTGTCAGAACTTGTTCAAATATCAAATGACTGACTGATCAAAACTAGCCAAAGACGAGCAATAACCAGTGATTATCAAACAGATTACAAGTTTAACAGAAGCCACAGGTGAATTTCCTGAGAAGATTGTTTTTTCAACATCCGAAAAAATTCACACCTTCATTTCATATTATAATGAAACACTATAATATAATTTTCCTTCGTTGATTATATATATAAGCCAAAGGGTAGAAAACACAAGAGATAAAGTGGTCTATGCCACTGCTTTTGTCTAATTCGGTCTATGCCACACAAACACAAAACTTGTTCGGAAAATGCCATTGTTGTTACATTCCATCGAAACTATTGAGCTTTCCGTATCAGTTAAGTCTGAAACATGTTGACTTCCCAAAAATGCCCCTGGGTATACTCAAACCCTTCTCACCCATCTCCCTCTGTCACTTAGTCCCTCCTCTTTTCTCACCTGAACCATCCCCAAACCCAGCAATGGTAGCTCTAACCCCACTCCAAATCCACCAACTTTAAGCCAAAATTAGCCCCAATCTACTTGGCACATACGCGATTTCGCTCCTAGGAGTGTTGGACTTGGAATAGAAGCAAGCGGATCATGGATCTGGAGCAGCGAATCGAGGCATGGATAGTTCATGGGCTCCTCTAGGGTACATGCATCTCACTCCCCTTCCGTCCTTTGTTGGTGTTCTTCACCTTCTCCTCCTCTCCTAGGCAGTGGAAAATTTCTTGATTTGGTAATGTTTTTCCCTTGTGCAAGTAGTAAGGTGTATCTCTGATTTGTAGAATGGATCTAACAACGCAATGAGACTAGCAATTTGGGTCGGTGCGTATCTTAGCAAGCCAGATAATGAGCCAATGGTGCGGCGGGAGGGGAAGATGTTAAATTTAACTGTTGACCACACGAAGTATTCACTTTGGTGTCTAACTGAAGACATGGGAAATGAATTTAAGTGGGGGCTCCAAGCAATGGGCTACCATGCTATTCAATACTAATGGTGAGGATGAATATGTGGCATTGCATACCGATGATGACTTAACGAGAGCTTCCAACATGCATAAGAATGAACACTTAGTGAACATTAGTGTTAGCATTGTCGACTTTGTCGGGCCATTGACATCAATACCTAATCCAGAGAAACCTAAAAAAGGAGGCAACCTACGTCCAAAACCAAAGAAACAGGGCAACAAGTGCAGCCACTACTACTTGATGCTATTCCTTGCACCCCTCCAATTGCATATGCACAACCTCCTGAATCTAGCTAATCGACTCAAAACTCAAATGAAATCCCAGTTGCAGAAACTGCATCCACTCCAACAATCAACCTTGAGGAGGAAAAGAAGATAGAGGATTCAAATGATGACTCACAAGAAGTTCATAGTGACAGGAGCTATCATAGTAGTGATGAAGATAGTAGTGATTATGACCCAAGCGTGGATGATGAGGAAGTAGATGATGGGGTAGATGACTTGACTGAGTATGCATACAACATTGAAAATCCTTGCACTGATGAAGATACCAAATTTCCAGACATTGAAGCATTCAGGATAGTATTCAGGCATCATGATATCCTCAATGACTACAAGTATTGGGAGGTGGTGACTAAACATTCAAAGCGGTTCAATACATGGAAGAAAACCATATGCACTTATGGGCAAGAAGCAAGTTCTCAGGGTCTCCAAGGTGGACTATGTCAACAATAATCTATTAGAATCATTTAACAACTGGATTAAGAAGTTCAAAAGTCTTCATGTTGTTGATTTGATGGATAAGCTTGGAGAGCTTATCATGAGGAAGTTTGAACACAAAAGGAGAGTTGGGGAGAAGATGACTACAAAGATCGTACCAATTATCATTAAGAAACTTACTGTATTGAGTAGGACACTTGGAAAGTATGAACCAATTAGGAGTACAAATGAAACATGTGCGATTAGTTCAAGAGACCCAAAAGGGAATATGGTAAATGATGTGGTGAATATTGAAACCAAAACTTGCACTTGTAGGCAATGGCAGTTGACTGATAAGCCATGTAGTCATGCATTGGGTTTCATTTGCTCACTCAGGGATTATGGTTTGGAGACTTATGTGCATGACTACTTCACACTTGAGAGGTTCAATGTAGCTTATGATGGAATCATTTACCCCATGAAAAACAAAGGTAAATGGCCTCCTGTGGACCCTGCCTATAAACTTCAACTATTTGTGATTAGAAGACAACCAGGTCGACCCAGAAATCAAATGATTAAAGGGGCAGAAGAGCCCAGAGTTAGAAAAGACAAAAATGCAAAAGGTGTGGACAATTGGGCAATCACTGGCCAAACTGTAAGCATGACCAATCAAAAGGAAGAGAGTAATGATCATGTTGCTCCAAAACCTCCACCAGCTAAAAAAACTCCAAGAAAGATTCTAGTTGATCATCGAGGTTAGGTTTACTTGCAATTGATTTTTATTTTGCTAAAAAACCAAAATAGTTCATACTTCTATTTGCTAACTTTTGCTCTGATTTTCCTAGTGTTGCTACATCCAAGGCTAGGACAACCAAGAACAACAAGAGTGTCGTCGGGGCACCCCATCCCCTAGGCAGTCGGGCATGTATGTAGACTAGAAAAAGTGTTGTACCTGGAAGGATGTACCAAAATACCCCTACCCTGACTATGTAATGGAAGGGGCAAGAATGGAAATAACCATCTCCCCCTCATATATATGCGACCCCCTAGTGGGCATGGATGGATCGGCACTCTCATTTTAACTTACTAGCTCTCTCTCTCTCAAGTAGCTTGTGTTCTTTAGCTCCTCCATTTCTACGTTCCCAAAGGAGAAAGAGTATTCCATACCCATTGTTTTGTTCTGTAGGCACAACAAATATCAAATTGGCTACATCAATTTGATATTATAGCTGTTCTCTCGAGTACCATATGCTTGTGTTGTGGTCTCATGTTACTATGTGAACTACTGTCTTTTGTTAAGACTGTTATGCTATACGAACCTGTATTGGTTTGCATGTAATCTGGCATTATATGAACCACTTGTTGGTACTTTCTGTATGAGCTGTTATTGTTGTGGGAAGGTAGATCTGCTACCTTTTCACTTTTGAATATCATTGCACAAAGATGATTAGCAACATAGATATTAAATTGCAGAGACTAATAATACTACTTTGCACTTGCTCATGCAGCATGTATTAAGCATTACAACCTACACTACTTTGAATTTACAAGGACAATCGTAAGGCACAAACAAAGCAAAATGTTGCATATCAGTTTTACATTGTTTACACTGATCTTTCATTTCATTGCACATTGTCCTTCATTGCTTGCACATTGCCCTCGGCATCACCTATTGTGTTCAGGTGAGTGCTCAACTTCTCTAATTTATTGCCTAACTTCTCCATCTCCGTGTCTTGATGCATGAGAATCTCTTTCTTCACATATACCTTAAGCAAATCTTTCTACAAATAAAATCCACAACCCCGAGACTTTGATGCAACAATACAAAAAGGCAGTAAAGAATGAGAAAATATCAAAGGAAATAAGAGTATAAGTATTCAAGAATCAACTCACCCTCCAATTAGCACACCTCAAAGACTCACGGCTCGGATTCTTACCAGTATTGAACTTATACCTCAAAGTTTTGTTCCCACAATCGCAGCAAAAACTTCGACTCTTTTGGGTGTTGAGAGCTACCTGAGCTACATTGGCTCGTGCCTCCACTTTGAGCCACGACATCTTCCTCTTCAATTTTGTCCAGGCTTCATAGCAATGGACAAAAATTTTGGCTTCAAATTTTCCCTCCAAAAACTTTAGTTCTAGGCACCAAGTTGAATGGCATTTCTCAAAACCTCCGGAATTTGAATGGCATTTCCAAAATTGTTGAAAGAGTAGCACTAGTCATTTACCTTAGTCAAATACTTCGACCTGATACCGTGAGAGTTCTAACTTGTCAGAGGGTAACAGTAGTGGCATTTTCCGAACAAGTTTTGCGTTTGAGTGGCATAGACTGAATTAGGCAAAAAAACAGCGGCATAAACCGAAAGTGCAATTGGACCAGTGGCATAAACCGACTTTTTTCTTAAGTAAACCAGCGCCAGCAGTAACTAGCCCATCTCTGAAAATAACAATAAACAGCTGTAATTAACAAGGAGTCAGCAACTAACATTTCCAGCTCTGTCTCCCCCAGTGCTGAAGACGGTTGCTTCAGTTTTGGTACTTCACATCAACAGTTTAGTGACGGGAATACAGAAGCTAACCCTAGTTGGATGCATATATTATAAATCAAGTACTTTTCACTTTTTGAAAAAAAATGTAATGAGAACTATTGTGATTGAAAGGTAGACAAGGTAATCAATACTGAAACTAAAACTCCAATAAAAAAATACTGAAATTAAAATAGCATCCACCAATTGTGGTTCAGTATTTTCCAACAGGTAGAATGAATAATCAAAATACCCACAATTGCACACTAACTGAAACAATCCAATTTCACAGTAAAACAGTAAATAAAGTGTACATATTACGCAGTAGAGCCAAAGAAGGTTAATGAACCTACAATTCAGTACTTCACCATCTAACAACATCACATTGTGTATCATATTGTGTTTGATGCATAATGATGGGTAAATTTCTGTCAAATGCACTGTCCTGGCCTCCAAATTTGGTGCACACAAAGGGAACTATAGTCTTGAAAATGGCAATGCATGTCATTGAGCAATGAGTATAACTCTATTCTTATATCTTGAACCTGCTCTCACGGGAAATAAAAGGGCAAAAAAAAAGGAGCAATGGCAGCACAGAGAAGTGGAACCATATATACTCACCTATCTATATCAACAACATAGCATTTGGTACGCAGACAATATCGTAAGTTTCCGTCTTTACAAAAAAAAAGAACCAGAGTCGTGATCCAACACACAAGTCAAACTATCATCTATTTGGCCTATCACTCTTGCCTTTCTCTCATGCTGATCCATAAATCACACCAAGCTTTCCTATACCATAATTCCACAACCTTCGACCCAAGCATACGTATTCACAGTCACTCTAACAACCTAGTCTAATCCCATTTATATAACTTGATGAAAACACACATGATAGATAATAGTAAAACAAGGTGAAATTACAATAATCAGTAATTCTAATAAATTATTTCGAAGTGTTCAGCTTTCTATCAGGATACCTTACTGGCTGCTCAAAGCATACCACCTCCACAATAAACAGAGGGCCATGTGCCCATGTAACTACCTAATAAAGAAAAAAAAACTAAAGTGGCAGCTAAATATCACATGAACAATTAGAACCATAAATAAACTAGTTCCAAGCCCGACCCAGTTAACAATATTCTTTTATGGACGAAAATATGAAAAAACACCTAAACACCTACACTAAGAATCGTAGCAAGAATCCTAGAACGAGAGAGACCTTCTCAGTTCTCATTTTATAATGTGTCAAGTCCCAGGTGTGGAGGATTTGAGCTCCTCAAGTGTCGCCTTCACCTGGTCCTGCAGCAGTTCGATCCGCTTCAAGTACACCTCCAGCTCCAGAATCCGCTGCTTCCTCCATTTCTCCCCTTCCATGGGTAACCCGAGCGGTGGCTCGGGCAGTTTCGCACCAAATGGATTGGATCCAATATTTATCACTGCACGTATCATCTCCATAAACAGAGGTGTCAGGCAACTCTTCTCGGCATCAGCAACCCCTGACTGAGGTGACATGACTGGAAACCTGAGAGGCTCTGAGCCCTCCATGGTCACTGTCACTGGCATTGGAGTCTGGGGCAGTGCCGGGAGCGAGTCATCCATTTTGACAGGCACTGACAAAGGCACTTGCACTGGTTGAGGGGGCTGCACCATGTTGATGGCAGGGGCAGGGGCAGTTACAGCGGCAAACTCCGCCGTACGCCTACGGCGGCGCTGCCGCCCTGAAGAGGGTGACTTGATTTCCCCATTGGGGCTGGTGTTCGCAGGGACGGCTGCTGCAGCAGCAGCGACAGCGTCTTCGTCGTCAGAGTCAGCCGAGGGTTCCCGGCCGTGCTTGTTTGTGGGGCGCCAGATGTTGCGCGCGATCTCGAAGATGGCCTGCTCATGCGGGGAGCGAAAGGAGAAGGAGGCGCCGGACCCGCGGAGGCGGGAAACGCAGTTCCGGTACTTGCGCTTCAGGCGGCGCAGCTTCTCGACGAGCTGGCTCTTGGAGAAGTCGAGCTGGAGGCGGCGGCGCATGTCCTCGTAGAAGGGGTCGGTGTCGTACTGGTGCGACGCGAACGCCGTGCCGCGTGCGGCGGTGAATTCCGCGAAGCCGCGGAGGATCACGATCTCGTCCTCCTCCGTCCACAGGCGCTGGAAGAGGGGCCGCCGCTCGCCACCGGAGGAAGCTAAGCCGCCGCTGCCACCAGCGGCGGCGGCGGCGTGGGGCAGGGCGGTGGCAGAGGAGGAGGTGGGATTCGGGAGGCTCGGATCCGAGGGGTCGAGGAGGGGAGCGTCGGTGAAGTCGCCGTCCTCGGAGTCGTCGTCCGCGTCTACGTCAGGGAATGAGACGGCGGCGGTGGCGGCCGACGGGTCGTCGCCGGTAGGATGCATTGGATCGGGGATGGGGTTTGGGTTCCGGTTACCGGATTTCGGGGGGATTGGGAATTTTGGGATCGACAAGGGTTTGGATTAGCTCGTTTTTTTTCCCGTCTGGAGGGTCGTCGCAAGAGGTGGCTAAGACGGACCTGCCGGTCGAGCCACGGTACCATTGGCCCGCTTCGGGCACGGATCAGGCCGACGGCTAAACAGTTTGGCCTGGACAGACGCGTCGTGCCGTGTGTTTAGAGCATCTACAATAATTCACCTTAGCTGTTATTAAGAGATTGTCACATCAGCTTTTAGATGATATAGAGGAGAGAAGATGAGGAGAGAAGGTGAAGCTGTTTCTACATGAAGAAACTATCATATTGTTAATACCAAGACATAAGAAACAACCAAAAAAACTCTATTGGAGGCGTAGTTGTTACCTAAACACTCATTTTGTGAGTCCCACTGCCTACCAACAAAAATCTATCAGATCTTGTGCAGTCCGTCTTCTTTGCTTCCCCCGCAGATGATATGATAAATGAGCTAAAACATATATGCCACAAAGTTGTACCCCATTGTTGATCATCAAGAATCATGCACACTTGTAGCAATTAAAGTCTTAGATACAAGCTTAAGAAACAATCTATTGGAATGTTTGTTTCTTTTTATTAGATTGAGTACTCTCTCTTCTTAGTAACAAGCTAAGAAACAAACTGTTGTAGATGGTCTTAGGTAGTCACTTTGGTCCAGCAGGCTGGCCTAGCCTATCACACAATAATATTGCATCTTGCCGTGCTTAGGTTGTCATCCTGATCCAGCCGGCTAAGGCTGTTTGTTCGGTTTTTGGTAATACGGTGTATATGATAAATATGGTACTCCCTCTCGTTTATTTTTATTTGACGCCCTAAGAGTAGCTTGGCAATACCCCTGACCTTATACATACAAAACCAGAGGGAGTATTATTTAAAATATGGTTTGGTATCGATGAATACCATATTTACTAAAGTTGACACGAATTAAGAACGATACGACGAATAAAAAATAAATACTTGCGGTCATAAAATTTAACACTTCACATGTTCACAGCTGGGCATAAGAATTAACTATTAAGAACTACGGACTACAGAGTTCCAGAAGTTCTGTAACAGAACAGAACAAAGTCACAAAATCTGTAACAGAACAGAGCAACATGCACAGTTAGAACTTAGAAGTAAACTACATACTCTGATACGGTCAGGCACACGTCCACTGTTGCGTTCAAGGGGGTTAATTTGTCGTCTTTTTGCCTAGAAAGAGGCGCTCCTTTGCCTAGATGCACTGCCTCTGCTGCTGCAGCTAGACCTTCAAAATAATTTTTTGGGTTAATTCCTTATTTATCATTAGAAGTTGGCCGTCTCCTTAAAATATTATCGCCAAATTAATCTTTCCTCTGTTGCCACTCAATCTCAACTTCTATCCCCCTTCCACTCCCGTCAGATGTCTGTGACTTGGCCGTGAACTTGTCCACGAAAAGTTGTCTTTGCCCCCAAGTTAAGTGTGTTTGCAACTCCCAACTACCCTGAACGCTGAAAGCTTCTAGGCCCCTAAAAATGATTTTGATAATTAATGTCAACAATGTGTTAAGAGACTAACATATGTGTTAAGATGTTTAAAGGTGTAGTCTCGGAGCTTGAATGATAATATGTATATAAGCAATGCAAAGATGATAAAGATCGACATGGCTCAAGGCAAAGGTATCCATTAGCCTAAGGATCTTTTTATAGTACTTTACCAGTCTCGGTGTTTGGAGAAAAGATCAGATTTGTAGGCTAGATGTCATACTATAAAGAGAGATCGTAGCTAGTAACTTGAGGATCTATTTTATGTGTTATCTTAATCAACTAGAAGTCATGCATTGCATTTATTTTGCTTCTGGAAAACTGTTCAGAAAAATCGGTATGACCGCAAGTGATAAACGGTATTACCGCAGTCGGTAGTACCGAAATCTACATGGCGGTACGTATTTTCTAAAGAAGCTTGTTTTTGGAAGTTTTTCTTGAAATCCCAAAATCAGTATGACCGCATTTGATGAGCGGTATTACTACAAGTCAGTAGTACCGAAATCTAGTTGGTGGTATGTGTTTTTCAGTAAACATGTTTTTGGGAGTTTCTCTTGAATTCTAAAAAGGGTATGACCGCAGTTCTTAAGCGGTACTACGGAATATGGTAGTACCGAGTTTTACATGGATGTATGTTATTTCTAGAGAGGGTACTTTTCTTGTGTTTTTCAATCCTATGGAAATCGGTAATACCGATTTAGCCGAGCGGTATTACCGCTGTGCGGTAGTACCGATTTATAGTTGGCGGTAGTACCACACCTTTTTTTGTAACGGCTAGTTCAGATCATTAAATGTAACAGTTCTGACCGTTGATCATGGTCATCGGTAATACCGGGATTATACGACGGTATTACCGCAAATGCTGAAAAGTTCAGGAACTTTGCTCAAACGGCTAGTTTTGTGGTTGGAGGCTATAAATACACCCCTACCAGCACCAAGCCTAGGACCTTTTGGCCATATTGAATACACTTGAGGATTTGGTGCTCTCTCTTCTACTCATTTGCATTCAATTCACATTTTAAGGTAGCTGAGAGCTATTCAAGTGCATTGCATCATTAGTTGATCATCATTGGCACTTGATAGTCTTCAAGCGAGCGTGACGATTTGTTACTCTTGGTGCTTGCTAGCACCTAGACGGCTTGGAGAAGAAGTTGCGCGGTGATCACTTCAAAGAAGCTTGCGAAGTGATCCGATAAGGAATTGTGAAGTGGTTGCGTGCTCACCATCTCCATCTCCAAAGAAGAAAAAGAGCAATGATAGTGATCGAGGGTTAAGGCTTAATTCGTGGAGACGACTTGATTCATTCAAGTTTCCTCAACGTGGACTAGTGAAGACCAGCAAGTCTTCGATACCACGGGAAAACAACTAGTGTCCCTATTGTGGTTTATTTCTTGCCTTTACTATTTTCATATTTACATTTCTAGCAATTATTTGAGTAAAATTGCTTAGATAGAATTGTATTTAGTTTTGGCATTATCTTGAGTTGTTTTAGCCTTGTTAATCATAGCTCTTATACTTGTGCTAATGTTTCCTTTTAAAGATCACAATTGTTAAAATTGTTAATTAGAGCACAAATTTTTTACAACCTCCTATTCACCCCCTTTAGTTGAGCATCCTTGATCCTACAGACGCAGAGGGCGCAATGTTGGCACCATTTTGGCACGCCAAAAAAAAAATCGCACACCAGCATAAGTAGGGCCATTCCTGAGCTCTTTCTCATATTCTTCTAATACTTGAGCTCAGCTCTTTCTCCTCTCATCTCCTTCTGGTCTGTCGGACCCCTGGGCATAGAATACCCGAAGACCCTATGTGTATACTGTGCTAGTCCCAGGATTAAAGGCTAGCACACACATTCACAACATTTGGCAATCACATCCATACAATCACATACAAAAGTAAAGCAAAAGGGTAATCTACTTAAGCTATTACAAGTTATTACATTCACGACCGACCGGCCAAATAAAAGCAGTCATTATCAGAAAATAAACAACAGAGGAAGACATAATAAAGTAGCAAAAGTCCAGTGGCATGCTCATCCGATCCCACAGGCAACCGACAAGGAACAAGGCCTAGGTAGACCCGTCACCGAACCCCTCGGTGTCGGGAGCAAAGAACTCGTTGTCTGGCATCTGCACATCTTCGATCTCTGAACAACAATATTAGCAAGATTGAGTACTTGTGTACTCAGCAAGACTTGTAGTGTATCGCAAAAATAATATTAGATGCAAGGCTGTCAAATAAAGAGCTCTATTCTATAAGTTATTTTGCTCAAAGCCAGGTTTATTTGCAATATTCATAAGAAATAATATGCAACAGAATTTGAAATAACAGTATAAATAAGCACAGGACAGTAAGTAAAGTAGTAAATCAAATAACAACAAACACCTGCAACCCTACTCGGTTTGCAAGCAAAAATATAATCATATTCCGTCATAGACATGGCACTGACAAATTCATATTCAGCCAAAGACATGACAATCCTGCTATAGAAATAGCAAATCAGCCATAGAAATGGCCGCTCCGTTATAGACATAGCAATCCAGCTGTAGACATGGCAGTTAACTCAACAAATGAAAGCCCCATGTCATTACCCCAATCTTTTGTGATAAAATAGTTTTAAAAGCAAAGCTACCGCCATACCAGTCGCACTAAGCATGCTTATGACCACGAGCGCGACTATTTAAATAGATTTTTTACTCTACAGAGGTGTACAACTTTACCCATAGTACACGGTATTCCAGTTACCTGGAATATCTCTATATCACTGCTCATTACCCAAGGTAAGCAGTCTAGAGTTCGCGACGCAGCCTTTACATTAGCTAGCCCTAACCTTGCACTAGCCCCGCGGATTATATCCTCATTCATTTGGATAGAAACCCGTAAATGAGGAGCCTCACTCGCTCGGATAGAAACCCATCGAGTGAGTCCCTCACTTCATCTGGATAGAAACCCGTCGAAGTGCGGCATCCGCAGTTGTGATGGCAATAGAAATTGCTCGCACTACCTCTGCCTACTATCATGCAAATCTATGATTCAATAACTTAGTTAGCTACGGCTACCATCCTAGCACATACGGTTGTATGATTAGGTCTTAGTCCTGGAGTTACTGGCTTCAATCCTTAATCGACTATGGGCGAGAACTCCACCCTAGCTACTAGTGAGTCACAATCCTCACTTTTTCATAATACAATATAACTCGTTCACGTCTAAAAACTAAAGTTTTTATTTTATTTTCATATAAAATAACAGAGGTATCTCCTTTGGACCATTTTCAAAATATCCCAAATTCTCAAATTAACATATTGTCCTTTTAGCAAATTTTTAGAAAATCTATCGCTCTAGTTGCATTTGTGCGATAATCGCACTCAGAAATTCCCAAATGACATTATATATTACCTAACCCATAATATAATGGCTACAATAGTAAGCAATCAATATTTCAAGGATACATACACAACAAGTAGGATTTACGACTACCGATTTCCCAACAATAGCATTTTCATACAAAACATACACACATGCATTATAGAATTTACAGATCAAAGTACATTAAGTAAAATATTGGGATCAACATGATCAATAGAGGTGATTGCCTTGCTCTTGCTGTTCTGAAGGTAAGGTTGATTGATCGTTGCAATAATAACCTGAATAATCGACGTCCAAAAGAGCCGGAAACAAATTAAATAAAATCCAATAAATTTAACGGAGACCAAAAATAAATATTTTTACATATTCAGGTATATTATGATTTTATTAAGCCGGCTCTACGAATTAAGCCTTCCCTCAATCACTAGTGGTTGTTCTTCCTCCGTGAGCACCAAACCACTCATAATCTTGGCACCGGGCCTCTTCACAATCTTCTTGAAGAGATCACCGTGCTAACACCGCCAAGCCGTCTAGGTGTTTGGCAAAACACCAAGAGTAATGAATCGATGACCTTCGCTTGACGGCACTTAAGTGCAATGGATCAATCTAGAGTGGATGCACTTGAATTTTAGCTCAACTGCCTCGCAATGAACGCACAAATGTATTTGAGGAGTTGAATGAATGCTCAAGGCTCTAAGGATATTAAATGTGGTCTAGCATACTATCCTTGAGCAGGTGGAGGGATATTTATACCCCCCCCACCAACAAATGCGACCGTTGGAGAAGAAATCTCCAACTTTCAAATAAATGCAGATTACCGCTAAGTACCATCTTGATTATCAAGACTTCACCTATCGATCAAGAACGCTACAACAAAGGGCATTAATCGCTCGACATAGCCGTTGAAAACTTCGGCAGACTACCATTGGCTCATCATACCGCTCAACAAGGGCAGTACTACCATTTCTCAAAGGACCCAAAAAGGGTACCTACTGGAAAAAACGTATTGTTCAATATTTCAGAATTACCGGAGAGCGGTAGTTCCACTTGAACAACTACGGTACTACCGTTCACAGGGTTTGCAATCCAAGCCGAAAAGGTGTCTCTCTGGAATTAATGTACCGCCAATATATTTTTGAAACAACCAGGGTGCGGTAGTATCAAGCCACAAGCCCGGTCGTCTCACGAAAGCAAAGAGTAATCGCCAATACAACGTCGGTACTACCGATTGTCCTGACAATGCATAGTTGGCTTTTCAAAACAAATTCTAAATGCATGCATAATCCTAAATTGATCCAAATGGCACAAGAACATGCTATCAAGCTACTAGTCATGATCCCTCTTAATAGTACGATATTTAACCTAAAATCCGGTCTTCCAACCATTTCTCCTAAGACCGGTAAAATATAAAAATGATCCTAGACTACTTGTACCTTATCTTTGAGCCATATTGATCTTCATGTTGTCCTTTAGCATGCATCTTCAAGTTATCAAACTCACCATTGGGACTTATCCTTGTAAATACTCAATAAACATGTTAGTCCCCATATTCACATATTATCATTAATTACTAAAATAATTTTTAGGGGCCTAGATGCTTTCAATCTCCCCCTTTTTGGTAATTGATGACAACCCAATTAATATGTGAGAATGATTGTTTTGAATATACTACTTGTTGTGAAACAAGTGTATATTCTTTTGATGACTTAAAAGATTGTTTTGAATATACTACTTGTTGTAAAACGATTGTATATTCTTTTGATGACTTAACAACAAAATAATTATTGCAATGCTCGATGGGTTTTGAGAATTATTTTCTTATTAAAGTCAATAAAAAGAAAGCTCCACCTAAACATGTGCATATAGATGATAGAAAATCTTTGCAAGCACATGTAGAGATTTTTGAAAAAATTTGACGGAGTTTCTTTTACTTGTTGGAATTTGAGGAAAATTGCAACATTATAATATGATCATAATAGAGACTGCAATTTCAAGAAAGACATCAACATAATATTAACCATCAAATTCAACAAGATAACAATAAAACCATAAGTTTTGAACTATTACAAGCATAAGCACATAAACATAACAAAGTTCAACATTAAGACATAACAAACCACAAAAATACATATAGTACATAATATGATAGCAAACTTGCTCCCCTGAATCTTTCTCCTACGCTTCTCTTTTGGCTTCTCCCCCTTTGGCATCAAAGTACCAAAAACATCAAGCAGCTGGGTCCCGAGGAGCTGGAGCTTGAGTAGCTGGGGCCTGAGGAGCTGGAGCCTGAGGAGTAGTAGCTAGAGCAGAAGAGGTAGAAGCTCATGGAGGTGTGTTAGGGCGACGACGAGTGTAGTGCTGAGGAGTAGTCAAAATCTGCTCCATAGAAAAGACACACTCTGACAGGGCAGTCATCCTGTTGTGGGTCTCATTCTGGAACTCTATCTGTGTTGTCTTCATCTCCAGCTGAGTATTCTTTAGCTCCTGCTGATTGGTCATGACTAATTTGTAGATTGTTGAGAATCATCTGCTGATTGTTGAGAATCTGAGCAAGAGTTACCTGACCCAGAGCATCATCTGTAGCTGCCTCCTTTAGAGCATCATCTCTTTGCTTACCTTGCTGACCCTGAATAGGAGGACCTTCTCGTGGCTTATATGCCTTATGGGGAGAGTCCAATCCTCCCTGATACTCAATCTTGCTGAGTATCAAAGCCATGATGTAGGGAGCATAGTAAATCCTTTTGACTCTATCATTCTTTAAAGAAGCTATGCCCCTAATAATGACATCCACCATATCAAATTTTTTTTCTCATGCATGATGTTATCAATAATGTTCCATGCATGTCCTCTCACAGCATCAAAGTTCCCACTCTTGGGAAGAATAGTATGATTAATGATTCTGTTGATCAAACTAGGAATAGGTTGGAGACCATAAATCTTCCCTGGGGTATACCTGACAGTTGGGTAACAGAAGTCTGTCCAAGTAGGAGCTAGTAAAGTAGGTCTGTCATAGAGCTTCTCCCACTTGCCAGATAGTGTTCTTAGGACACGCTCAAAATCTGCCTTGCTGCTCTCCACATATCGAGTCATTGTCAACCATTGCATCTTGGAAAAATCTGGAGAAACATGCAAGGTGGCATAGAATAGTCTCACAATCTCCTCATCATAGTCATTCCTTAGAGCTACGAGATCATGAAGACCGACTTGCTGAAAAAGCCGGTACACACCATTATATTTTTCCAAAGAGTTGATGTGCTGCCACTTTATCCACATATGATCTACAAATTTTCTGTGATGTCCACACAGCTGCTCATAAACTTGCTTTTGAAATTTGGTGTGGAACCTTGGATTTATGAAGTTTGAGGAATAGAGGTACTGATTGCTGTGATGCATGATAGCATAGTCGTCAGCCGAAATAATCCTCAAGTTAATTGGAGGTTCTTCTGGCTCTCTCATCTCCTCATCTGATCCTTCATGAACTTCTGTTTCAGTCTCAGAGTCAGACTTAGATCCGACTCACTTTGAGAGGACCTTTCCTCACTTTCAGACTCATTCGCTGCTGGCCCTTTGCCTTTGCCATGAGCATCCTTGTGACGAACCTCTTGAGTTCCTTGAACAAGAGCAGCAGGAGTTGAAGAGGATTGACCTTGAGGAGGGCCAACGGACTTCCGAGTAGCAATTCTTGTCCTAGGCATCTTCAATCAGATAGGATAGGTTACAAGGAATGTAATTGATCAAACAAAATAGGTTTAATTTGAATGAAATGATCTTTCTTGTTTCATCGTCAGAAAATCGGCGATCTTCAGCAGCTTTGGGCGGTAGTACCAATCGATCCAAAGAGTACCGCCGCAAGCCGCAGACGACCACATCATGATAGTTCATAGCACAAAGGAGCGGTAGTACCGCTTTCACAGACAAGGTGTCAAGGTTCTAGGGCATGGATTTTATTGCAATTTTTTATATTTCTTATGGAATGAATCCATGAAATAAATGTATAATCATCATGAAACATCAATTTTGTCAATTTACCCAACAAAAACCACATTTAATCATCCACATTCTAAATTAACCCTAAATGGAGACCTAGGGTTTCAAACTAGGATAAAACGAGGATTAGAGATGGTTTTACCTTGAGGATTGAAGGAGTGAAACCCCAAAGATGCAGGGAATCAACAAGAATTGAAGAAACATCGAAGAAGTTTGAGGATTTTCCAAGGGGATTTAGAGTTCTTCGGGGTGGAGAGAGAGAGGCCGAGACAGAAAGTGAAGCGGGGAGGAGTTGCGGTCGAACCGTTCAGTGGTAAAAGGCACAGGGGTAAAGAGAAACCGCAAGGCAGTTAATTTCCTCCGTGGTTACATCGCCGGTAGTACCGCACTGCGGTTGTACCGCGATTAACCCACCGGTAGTTCCGATTATTCTGGACCTTCAGGAGATTACTTTGGTTTGAGAATTTATGCAAATGATCCTCAGTTTGCACTCAAACAACTATCATTTAGGATCATTATGCATTGAATAGACTAATATCTAACTAAGAGTATAATTTTTATGAACATAGGGAGCTTTAATAAAATATTTTGAAAATACTTTCATAAAAGTTTCAAATAACACCAAATGAAGCAAAAAATGCATGAGGCAAGAGTTTAACCAACATTTGAATAGTCTATGACATTTAATTCATTCCTCAATTTGCAAAAACGGCCTTCATCTAATGGTTTGGTGAAAATGTCCGCTAATTGATCTTTGGTCCGGTTGTGGCTAATTTCAATATCTCCCTTGCTCACATGATCTCTCAAGAAATGGTGGTGAATATCTATATGCTTGGTTCTTGAGTGTTGGACAGGATTATTGGCTATTTTCACCGCACTATCATTATCACACAAGAGAGGCATTTTATCAAATTTAATTCCATAATCCATCAAAGTTTGCCTCATCCATAGCAATTGAGTACAACAACTACCCGCGGAAACATATTAGGCTTCGGCGATGGATAAAGCTACGAAATTTTGTTTCTTGAATGACCATGATATTAAGGATCTTCCTAAGAATTGACAACTACCTGAGATGCTTTTTCTATCCACTTTACAACCCGCATAATCAGAATCCGGATATCCAATTAAATCAAATTTAGCACCTTTGGGAAACCATAAGCCAATGCTAGATGAATGCTTTAAATATCTTAGTGTTTTTTTTACGGCCATCAACTGACACTCTTTTGGAGTTGCTTGGAAGTGTGCACACATGCAAACACAAAACATAATATCGAGCCTAGATGCGATAAGATAAAGTAAACTACCAATCATAGACCTACAAAGCTTTAAATCTACCGATTTACCTCCCTCATTTAGGTCAAGATGACCGTTGGTTGCCATGGGAGTCTTGATAGGTTTTGCATCCTCCATGCCAAATCTCTTGATCAAGTTTTTTTGCATACTTTGTTTGGCTTACGAAGGTTCTATCTTTGAGTTGCTTGATTTGAAGTCCAAGGAAATAGATTAATTCTCTGATCATGGATATTTCAAATTCCCTAAGGGCTACTAGGAGTCTATCGGATGGACGCGGAGGCTCGGAGGTGGTTGGAGTCGAGTTGTCATCGTTGAGCCAGGGCGGCGAGGTTGGTTGCACATGGAGAAGAAGCTCGGGTGAAGGAGATCAAAGTCCAATGGTCGAAGAAGTTTGGCGATGGCCCTACGATGCTCCTGGCGAGAGGAATCGACTCAGGATGCCTTGTAGTTTCGATGGTGCTCGAGGCGGCAATTCTGGCCGGAGGTGAGAAAGAAGGGCCAAATCAGGTGCTCCTGTAGATCAAAGGCTAAATTGAGTGAAGGGATAGCTTCAAGGTGAGCTGGAATGCGATATGACGCGAAGAGATCGACACCAAACCCTTCACGGCGTCGGGGACGAAGGTGGTGGTGCACGACCAAAACTAGGGTTGCGCTCTTCAAGCTCTAGAGCTCAAATCAGTGGATAAGAGGAGGAGTGAGTGAGTGTACTGAGTTGAAAAGGAGGAGACGAAGCTCGGGGATGTCTTTATATAGACGATGCAGCGAAGATGAACGAGATGGAGCTCAGGCAAGGGAAGCGGAGCTCTCGGGTGTCTCGACGGTGTACGAGTAGGAGTGAGGCACGGCCAGGCTTGGGGATGGGCGCGGCGTGAAGGTGATGTGACTAGGTAGGTGTGGCCGGTGGCAAAACCACGGGCAAGGTGGCAAAACGATGGGCGGCACGGTGGAGAGCTCACTGTGCTGCGCTGGCGCTCAGCACCGTGAGGTGGAAGACAAACCCTATGGGCGGGGCCGACATGTCAGAGAGAGAGATAGAGAGGTGAGATTAGTTTTAGGTTTTGATTTTCTGCTGAATTATTAACCAAATTTATTTACTAAGAAAAAGATTTCCAAATTTAATGAAAATATTTGTGTAGGCTTTTGGACTAATGTAGTTTGTCATGTAAAAATTTCAGGTGTTAAAACTTTCTATGAATTTCAACAAAAATCATACAAGTTTCTATTTTGCTCTTTTGTAATTATTTTTCTAAATAAGATTTCATATAAATCCTTTTGTGAATTTTTGTGGGATAATATGCCCAAAATAATTATCTCATCAAATATATTTACTTTACTTTATTTATTTTCTTTTTAGCACCCTTTTTATTGTAGTTTAAGTTTTGCTTTTAATTTCAAAAACCAAATTCAACATGGTATATTCCATATGCAATTGATCAAAGAATTTTTTTTCTAATGCATTTATATTACATAATCCTAGAATTAGGATTTTGGGATGTTACATGGTCTCACCTCATCTGATCTCCTCCTCTTGAGTCTTGAGTGAGGGCCATGTCTGAGGCGTTGAGCTCACCGAATCGAAGGGCCTTAGCGCTAGCCACTGCTAGGCGGGTGGATTGCCCTAATTGCCGTGTGCAAGCAAATGTGTTATACACTAACACCGAGGGAAATACTGGTCGGGTGTTTTACAAATGTCCTTATTTCTCAGTAAGTAAACTTGAGTTTGATTTCTTGCAGTTTGGATGTTTCTCTAGTAGGTATGAAATGTGTGTGCTGTTTTGGTATTTTTACGGTTCTGTAGGCTGGATGATGTCAATATTTCCAGTGGACAGACACCATGGACAGAGCAAGGGAGTGCAACAATGCAAGGCAAAGGATGGATTCTGGGCTAGAGCAGAGAATGGAAGTTGTGCTGGAGCAAAGGCTAAACATGCTGGAGTTGAAGATGGAGCGTATTCTGGACCATATCAAGTGGTTGGAAAAGATTGTGTGTGTGTGTATCATTGTTGTAATTAATGACATATTAGTGAAGTAGCTAGTTTCCTGTAGTACCGTTTACCAAATACGGTCATACCGATTTTCACTGAAATTCTTCCAGAAGTTTTTCAAAATGCAATGCATGACTCCTTTGTCTTGAGCCATGTCGATCTTTTATCATCTTTGCATTTCCTTTTCATGTCATCATTCAACCTCCGGGACTAAGCCTTGAAAACATCTTAGCATACACATTAGTCCCACAACACAATTGCAAATAATTGAATATAAAGCAATATGAGTATATATGAACTATACAAGTTTTATATACTCAAAGGATATGTTTCAAAGTAGAGATCCCAAATATATGTGGATAAAGAAATATGGATCAATACTAATGAAACAACAAAACATAGAGTGAACTCTCCCTAAATGTGTGCATACACGAATGTGTAATAAGAACATATGCACATATTCAAGTTAGACTTTTGGTGGAATTCAACCTATATTTTGGATCAGAGGAATGCAACAACATATAAGAATATAATGTCAAATGCATACCTCTTTGATTTTCACCTTTTTATCCAAATAAGACTACACAATAGGTATATCAATAAAAGTGTTAATATCACAAATAGATTTGTCATTAATCACCAAAATACTCTATTAACTCATAATGGCTGGTCTAGATTCTTCACTAATTAACTAACTACACAATTAATAAAGAAAATACGTATGAGAAAAAAATTACCAACTAATATGGCTGCTAATGACGGCTGTAAATAATGCTTAATAGTCTGCGAAAACGAAATCGATAGAACGAGCGAGAATGAGAAAGCGAGCGAGCGAGGATGAGATTTTGCGAACCGTCTCGCCTTCGCCTTGGAATTTATAGCCACGACTAGAGGAATCAGATTCCCTCCCGCGCACGAGGCTTGCATGCGTGCATGCATTTGCATGCAGAGACATCGATGGTGACAGGGAATAAAGTGCAAAAGTAATGGATGGCGATGGGGAGGAAGTGATGGATGACGATGGGGAATCCGGGGCAGGGAGGATCGGCGTGGCGCACCTGGGCGAGGAGGGACTAGTAGAGTTGGCCAGCCGGGCGAGATGCGGCTAGTCCAGTCATTGGGCGTGCGGAGGAGGCTTCTCCGGGCGACACTGGTGCGGACACGGCTTGTCCGAGCGGTGGGTGCAAGCACACGGCTTGTCCGAGCGGTGGGCGCAAGCACACGGCTTCTCCGGGTGGCACGCGTGCGGTCCGGGTGGTAGGCGTGTGGAGGCGGCGTTGTTCGAGCGGTGGGAGTGCGAATGAGACACGTGTCGGGCGAAGAAGCAATCAGGCGAGGGCGCACGGATTTTGGCGCGTCCGCACGTGTACCGCACGGACAAACCCTCTCCGAGCTAGGGGCGACCAGAATTGCACATGTGCCGACGTGAGGCACGTCCGGGCTGCCATATTTGGCAATACTGCGCGAGGAGGGATTTGCAAATACCTGCCGGAAGAGTGCCATTTAGGCCAAAACCTCCAATCTGAAGTGGTTACTGTTAGTTTGTATATTTGTATATTCCATACAGATGTACCGTGTTATAGCCATACAAAGGCCTTGCTTCAGCCTTCAATACACATCTTTTAGAAAAATTTTATGAAACATAAAGCAAAATGGTTAATATTAGGTGGGGGCAAATCCATACCACCAAAAAAAAAAAATCAAATTGAAGATTAGATATAGATTTGAATAATAAGTGGGAGCAAATCTTTGATTTGATTGATTTATTTTGGTTAATAAGATTTAACCCCACCTAATATTAACTAATTTTCTTTAACATTCATAAAATTTTCTTAGAGGTGTACACAACCCTAATTATAGTCAAAATTTACGTCCTATTAATCTCTACATTAAAATCAAAATTTATGAACAGTTTTTATATAATAGTAGCATTGCTAGTTGCTCGTTTTTTAGACCAGATAATTTCTCCTTTTTTTAAAAATAGTATTGCTTGTTTTTTTATTGTAGAATTGCTTCTTTTGAAACCCTTGGTATTCGCTCAAAAAAACACCGTAAAATAGTTTGCATAGAAAAAAAAAAACCTGGACCATACTTCCGGCCGGCCCAACAACAAGCCCGTCCGCCCAGCCCACGCACGACACCGCGCACCATCCCACACCCACTAAACCCTTCCCCTCGAAAGTCGGAACCCCTTTCCTCCCGTCGCCGCCACGCCGCCGCTTCCCTCCCCCTCCCTCCCCGCAAAAACCCTAATCCCTTACCTGAACCCCCACCCGCCGTCATGTCCTCCCCGCCGACGGCCGTCGTGTCCCCCACCTCCGAGCAAACCAAGTCCAAGAAGAAGAAGCACAAGTCCAAGGACGCCTCCGTTGATCCCGCCGCCGCCGCCGACCCCCCGTCGCTCGCCGAGGCCGAGGCGAAGACGGATGGCTACTTCATCAAGCCCCAGTCCATGGTCCCGTCCCTTGACACCTCCACCTGGCCGCTCCTCCTCAAGAACTACGACCGCCTCAACGTCCGCACCGGTCACTACACCCCTCTCCCCTCCGGCCACTCGCCGCTCAAGCGCCCCCTCGCCGAGCACCTCCGCTACGGAGTCATCAACCTCGACAAGCCGTCGAACCCGTCCTCCCACGAGGTGGTCGCCTGGATCAAGCGCCTCCTCCGCGCCGAGAAGACCGGCCACAGCGGCACGCTCGACCCCAAGGTCACCGGCAACCTCATCGTCTGCGTCGACCGCGCCACGCGCCTCGTCAAGTCGCAGCAGGGCGCGGGTAAGGAGTACGTCTGCGTCGCCCGCTTCCACGCCGCCGTGCCAGACACGGCCCGCGTGGCCCGCGCGCTTGAGGCGCTTACCGGCGCCGTGTTCCAGCGCCCGCCGCTCATCTCCGCTGTCAAGCGCCAGCTCAGGGTGCGGACTATCTACGAGAGCAAGCTCCTGGAGCACGATGCGGAGCGCCACCTTGCCGTGTTCTGGATCTCTTGCGAGGCTGGAACCTACGTCCGGACGCTCTGTGTGCACCTTGGGCTGCTCCTTGGTGTCGGTGCGCATATGCAAGAGCTGCGCCGTGTCCGGTCAGGGATTCTCGGCGAGCAGGACAACATGGTGTCCATGCACGATGTGATGGACGCGATGTGGTCGCTTGACAACTACAAGGATGAGTCGTATTTGAGGCGTGTTGTGATGCCTCTTGAGGTACTTCTTACTAGCTACAAGAGGCTTGTCGTGAAGGACTCTGCTGTCAATGCTATCTGCTATGGTGCTAAGCTTATGATCCCTGGGTTGCTCCGGTTTGAGAATGATACTGAGGTTGGGGAGGACGTGGTACTCATGACTACAAAGGGGGAGGCGATTGCCATTGGTATTGCTGAGATGACCACTGCTGTTATGGCGACTTGCGACCATGGTGCAGTGGCGAAGATCAAGAGGGTGGTGATGGACAGAGACACATACCCAAGGAAGTGGGGACTTGGCCCGGTGGCACTCAAGAAGAAAAAGATGATTGCTGAGGGCCTCCTTGATAAGCATGGGAAGTCCAATGAGAAGACCCCAGATGAGTGGCTTCGGAATGTGGTGCTTCCCACTGGTGGCGATGCAATGATTGCTAGCATTGCAGCTGCACCTGAGCCAGAGAAGGTGAAGGTGGAACAGGATGCTGTCGCAAGTGAGGAGGTCAAGAAGAAAAAGAAGAAGAACAAGGAGGGGGATGGTGCCGATGAAGGGCGCAAGAGGAAGATTGATGAAGATGATGAGGTATCTGCTTCTGTGCCTGCAAAGAAGATCAAGGTTGAGGAGGGTGCTGAGACAGTGGTAGGGGAGAAGAGTGAGAAGAAGAAGAAAAAGAAAGATAAGGGTGAACCAGGATCAGCTGTTGTGGAGGAAACGAAGGAGAAGAAGGGCGATCTGTCTGATGAGGAGAAGGGTGGCAGCGAGAAGAAAAAGAAGAAGAAGAAGAAGAAGAAGAGCAAGGAAGGAAGTGATGTTGTCGATCCAGCGAGCGCTCCAAATGGAGATGGCGTGGAAGCTGAGAAAAGTGAAAAGAAAAAGGAGAAGAAGAAGAAGAAGAATCAAGATACAGAGGAGACACAATAGGTAGATCTATAGTTTACTTTGGCTGGTTTTCTTCTTTGTTTGCATTTATGGGGGAGTTTGAAATACCTGTCTTGCTTGTTCTGTACCCCTTACAACCGTTAATGGTTTTAAAGACCTAATGTACTATCGTTAGATTACTACCATTCTACTGCTGTGGACTAGTATGGTAAGTAGCGAAATTTTCATTAAATTTCTTGAACAATGAGGCCTGTGTTGTTGTTTCTGTTGTCAGCTAATGCAACGAATTTTGCTTTCATCTCATCTTATAGTAGCCCACCGGACTGAAATTTCTTAGCTTGATCAGTTTGCTGATATTCTTGAGCTTAAGTAGAATTTTTTAGTTATAGCATTTCCACCACACTAGGAGTCGACTTCTGGGCATGCTGATACTTGTCTGACGTGAGAATCTGCTCTACTTCCTACATTGCTATACATGCTTTAAATCACCGACTAGTCTGATCTTTGACAGATGCAGTATTCTTTTAGTCCAAAAATACTAGGAATGCTCGCCCCCATCTGCTTGTGCTGCAAATCATTGCTTGTGTACTGAAATTCTTAGATGACCTGAGTCCTGATTACCATTTTATATTATTTTCTGAGTGTAATTTTGCATTAAATTTGTCATTTCCATTGAAATTTGCCACTCACTTAAATTCCGCCTGATTCGGGGAGCAACAGATTGATGCTCTATGTTCCCTGTGGCATGGTCCGTTTGTTGCATATTCAAAGAATGACATCTGCTGAGTAATATAAGCGGTATATGTACATCACATGGATCGTGCATAATTCATCAGGTTGTACTAGTTGATGTTCTTGTGCCATCTTTTCCTTGCCAATGAGCTGCTTTGCTATAACACTAGTTGAGCAATCTTTAGTCCTATGAAGTTATGGACTCCCCGAATGTGTATTTATCAGCATATATGAAAGTGATCACACATTTGTGATACCGGTAACATTGATTAGCAATTTACGGTGATGAATTGTTGTTCCAGTTGGCTGATGAGCAGAAAAACGAGCCCCTCCCTTGTAAAAAAAAATCCTGTTTGATGACAATGTTGACAATGCAGTACTGGAATGACAGGTTGACAATTTTTTAGTTGCTTGGTTTCTTTTGATTTTGGTTTTTTTACCCTACCTACCGGTGTCTGTTTGAGTGCTTGGTGTGCAGTGTTTTGTATCCAACGCTTGTAACTCTTCCTTTCTGCTGTTTTCTCTAGCCTGGATCTGCTCGGCGCCATACAGACTACAGACAGCTCGCTGCTCGCTCGACAAAAAATGGGAACCGACGCGCCGAGCCGGCCGGACCCGGCGCGACCGGCATGGTCGCCAGTGCAGCCGCGTGCCGCGCCGACGCGACGCTGCCCGTGCGGAGCAGGGGGAAGCTGATGCCGCGTGAGGCCGGGACCCGGGAGGCTAGGCAAGCGGCTGGGGGATTCTCCACAGGGGAACCGGTTTGTTTACATGCCGGAGAAAAGCTAGCCCCGAGTCTGGAGAAAAATCGGCGCGACCGTGGCCGTACAAAGCTCAAGCTGGCAGACCAGAAATGTGGTGGGTGGTCCAATGAAAGGTAGGCCGTTGAGTTGTTAAGGGTCGCAAGCAATGCATGCGTGATAGCCATCCGGGCCATGTTTGATGATGATGCTGATGCTGTTTAATTGCCTCTCCAATCAACCAATGTCAGATTCATCCTCAAAGTGGTGCCTACTCCCAAGCAGCCCGATCTGGTTGTTGAGTTGTTACATGTCACGAGCCATGATAATTGATAGCGATTCGGGCCATTTTCTGATTTGTGATGATGATGATTTCGCTTCAATAGCCAAACAATGTCATTTCCATGCTCCAAGTTGCCGAATCCAGATTGGCAATTGCCAACAGCCTAGCGAAAGCTCGGTTGGCTCGTGTTGCCGTTGAGCTCGCAGTCTGACTGGGTTCGAACATGGGCAGCCTCACCATTTATGTGGCTTTAGAGTCAGTTAGGTGGTTTTTGAATAGTACACATACGTGAGTGTATTCAGTGGTCAAAACGTGTGCCTGCGTTTCGTAGGGTTTAATCCTCAGCTCAAGATTAGACGTCTGTTAAGAATGTACCCCTGTGTGTGCGTGTGGTGTGTGTGCGTGTTTGCGTCCAGGTGTGTACTAAAAAAAACAGCCTAGCGCTTACTGTTCTGGTTACTGCCCGTTTGTTTGTTAGATGGATGGTTGCTTTCGGATCCGAAATCATACAACAAGATCAAGGTTTCTACCTGGGACAATCCCTGCTGCTGTTATTATTCTCTGTTCTGCAGGTATCTGTTGTCTGTTGAGCATTTGAGCTCTCGCTTGATCGATTCAGATACGGTGGGTGCATCTTTTAATTCCTTGAGTTGAGTCTTGTTATGTCATAGGATGATGATAGGAGTAGGACACTACGAGGAGATTATCTCTACCAAGTACCAATCCGATTTTCTAGTACACGAGAATTTAGTTCTCCCTTGCTTTTTTTTACCACGATATTTCACTGTCTGTACACGGCACGTTACTGTACACTAGGCGTCATGGTAAGCTGGCATTTTACGAGGACTCGTCAGTTGTCAGCATCGCCTCTTCAAATGGAGAAAAAATCCAAAGAAAAAAAGGTGGATAAATATAATAGTAAGGATACTCCCAATAGTAATTTATGTTTGATACTGTAGCTACGACGTCATGCGAGAGATCCATGCAACAATGTAGGACTTTGAGCTACTCTTTATTATTATAAAAAAAACTAGTAATTTATGTTTGATACTGTAGCTACAACGACATGCGAAAGATCCATACAACAATGTAGGACTTTGAGCTTGTCTTCATTATTATAAAAAAAGAACACGATGGTGGTATCGAGTCTCTATCTACCACCTCTCCTCCCATCTGTATACATACATAAGTTACTTGAATGGTTTTCTGTTGATAATTAAGCTTATAATAAGATTATATGTGGCTTGTTGATTAGATACAAATTATGAAACTTTTATTTGTATGATAAATTACCTTAAGGATATTGGGTTTCTAAGTTAATAACTTATATTATGTCTATTCGAAAACCGTTGCAATGCACAAACACCCAGTTAGTTGTTTCTAAAATCCCACCAAACCATTCTTCTCTTCTCTAGTATATCAAGGTTTTATTAAAAAAAATATCCTGAGTACCTCAGGATTGATTTCGACGGGGAGAATGTTTTTATATTAATTAACCCTTTTTAAATTTTATTTTAAAGTTAATTCCCACGAAATTTATTTTCAATTTTAACCTCTTTGGTCACGGCACCACTCGTGACGTGACAAAATAACACTGTCATGTCAGCCTGTATCTGAGCAAACTCTTGCCACGTCACTACCTGTGGCGTGACAGTATTGTTTGGTCACGCCACTACCAGTGGTGTGATAAAAAATGCTATTTTAGCGGACTTATCCTATGGCGTGACAATATTATTTTGTCATGCCACGACATAGGTGGTGTCGTGACAAAAAAAGGCAGAATTGGAAATAAGGTTCGCAGGGAGTTAACTTTAAAATAAAATTAAAAAAATGCTTAATTAATAAAAAAAAGTTCCGACGGGGACCACCCTTCCACTGACAAGCGTCCAATGTTTTTAATGCCATTTCCCGTTCCGTGATCCGTTTGAAATTTGCTCCTCCCCCTCCCCCCTCCACCACCACGGGAAACTCACCAAAAAAAACTTTAATTCCTAATAAATAAAACATATTTTTGCAGAAGAAATGCTCAAGAATTAACAAGCCAATAATATTGCTCCAACAACAAAGGACCAAATTAATCGATTAATCAAAGTACAGGGACGGAAATGTGCAGAGGAACTGGATGATACAATGGAAAAGGTACCCTCCGAATGCCAGGGAGAGGGACGAGTAGAGGAACATGGAGAAGCGGTCGTACGAGAAGAGGAAGGTAAGCACAAACACCAAACCGATGTACAACACACACAACACAGTGAGCACCATTCGGCCAAAGAACCAGGAATCACATCTTAACACAACCGCGCGCTTACAGCGGGCACAAACGAATCAATGGCACAAGATCACCGTCACCTGCCACAAACAGAGCAAGCAAAGATCAGTCAGTTGCTCCTCAACCTCAAGCAGCTTAACCAAATTGTTAAACCACTTCTTTTAGAAACAAAGATAGACCAAAAACAGCAAGATGTTTTCTCCTCAACTAAAAGATGAGTTTCTTTGTTCTTTGTCAAATTCGTTTGCTTGGAAGATGCATCTTTTTTTACTAATAGGATTATCCTAAATTCTTCAGGATCCTACTAAGCAGAATATGAAACGAGCATGGTTTTTTTGCGATTATAAAAACGAGCAGTTCAGATGCAGATCCCAGGTGCTTTCGAATCACGAATATTTCCTTTGTGTAGAACATATAAAGAAGCATCCACTCTTTTCTTCCTCGTTTTCTAACACAACTCTTCTGATGAGCACCCGTTTGAGGGGAAAAAAAAACTCTTCTGATGAGCACATATCAAGTTTTTGAAGGAGCATGCATACCTTGGAGGAGTCCTCCTACCTGGTGATGATCCAGACGGCGTAGATGATGCCGGGGAGGTAGCCGAAGAAGGTGAGCAGCAAGCAGATCCAGAACTCAATCTGCAAGTTTGCCAACACAAACAATTAAAAACCACTGCTTTGTTTTGCCCTTGAACACAATCACTGAGTACAACTACCATGCCATATACGTGCATGTGGCTACTGCAAAGAACAGGCAGTGCAAACTTACCCCGCAGCCGAACTTGAAGAAGACGCCGAGGGGGGGCAGGATGATGGCGAGGATGATGTCGATGCAGGTCGCCGTGCTGTCCGACATTTTCTGTCACTCAAAGCTTGTCACTTACTACTACGCTGACGACAGACAGAGATAGGAAGAAGAATCAAGGGCCAAACAGCAACAAGCAGAGACTAGGCTCCAAAGGAGACGGAACGGAGAGCTGGTAGGTAGCGATGGATAGGACGGAGAGTGAGCGTAATATGACAGATGAATGGATGTAAGCTCGCTCACCTGCGACACCTCTTATAAAGACGAGCAGGCAGGCAAGCGAATAGGCGATCGATGGTCACGTGCCCGGCTCGATCCTGGGACGCGACATGCCACCGCCCACGAGCACGAGGGGATCGATCGAATTCGAAGGCTCCCCGGCCGCGTGCGCTTCGCTGTTTGGCTCCTACGGCCAGCGCGGATCGGGCGTCCTTCTACACCGGCTTTCGTTTCTTCAGTTTTTGTTTAGCTTGCGTGCCGACTTTTCTGCATGGAGTGGACGCGCTTCTTTAGAATTTCCGCCGTTTTCAGTCACTGGTTGGAGCTTTGTTGCTTAAAGCTGAAGATTAGGATCGAGTAATTTCAGCTCGAATTTACCCATCTGTATCTGTTGTAATTGCTAACACCTGCAGTCCCCTGTCTGAAGATCTGATGTTGCAATGCTAGGTTATACATATTAGAAAGGTTATGCTACTAGTTTTTCACCCAAAAAAAGGGCTCTGCTGCTAGTTAACTCGTTCTGTTCGGACTTAGAGGCAGAGCGACGTGGAAGCAGATCCACCAAATAGGCAAATACTGGATGCTGTTTCACGGCTGCATAGCCGTTGACTTGGGAAAGTCCAACTTCATTGCAATGAACGCCAGGATAAGGCAGTTGGGGGCGCTTTCAATCATTGAACTGGAATGGGCTCTGATGGAGAAAGGGCAATAGTATATCATCATCTTCAGTTCACCTTTGAAGAGAACTAAATAGAGAAGCGTACTACGCCGCGCGTGGAGAGGTAAAAAAATTGAGAGCTGCAGTGAGTATGAACATGGATAATGTATCCTTGTGGTTGTTGGTTCATCCTAAGTTTCCCTTTTTATATGAATAGGGGATAAACTTCGGAAATAAAAAATATGTACCGAACATTAGCATGAGAAGACACGTATATTGTTCAATTCAGATCCATCTCACACAACAAAAATCTGCATGTAATAGGAAAAAAGAACACAATGATATATGCACCAGGGAAAAAAAACCCGGAAGGTAACCGTCGGTTATCGGCTGGGGTCTGGGAAGGAAAATCCCGGTCGGTTTTTCCGGGTTTTGCAAATTTAAATTTTAAATTTCAAAATTCGGCCGGTTTTCAAGTGAAATTCAACCGGTTTTTTTCTCGAAAAATCCGGTTACCGGCCGGTTTTTTTCCCAGCCGCCCGGCAGGATTTGATCCGGTACCGGCTTTTGGATCCTTGATATGCACTACCACAAGCCAGACTTCATTGATTAATTAAGATGTGACATTGTGAAAAGGCATAACTAACTGGAAAGAAATATGAGCTGCACTGGGTATGTCTGAACTTGGACCTTGAAGCAAGGTTAACATGAATACAAATGGCATGCCTGCCAGCCTGATCATGACACCAATCATCGATTTTGAGATTGGGCACTTTTCTTCAGAGAAAGGCATGAGCAGACTGTGACAGTTTGCACTTTTCAGGAACCATCACCTGTCTTTTTTACAGTAAGACCAAGAGAACAGAAACATCTTATAATCATAATCTGGAGAGGGTTGAGCAACCTTGTGGCTTTGTAGGCTTATGATAGAATGCAATGATGATTATATTTTGAATCTCAAGTTTTTGCTATATTGTTTTGAATGGATGTTAGGTCTTAAGATAAATTTTCACAAAAGTGAAATTTTTGTTGTTGGGGTGGATATTGCTGAAGCCCAGAGAGTGGCAAATATGTTTAACTGCAAGTTAGGGAAGTTTCCCCTTACCTACTTGGGGATCTCCATTGGGGACAGAGTAGTTAGGGATAAGGCTGTTGGTAAGATCATAAGTAAACTGGAAAACAGATTGGACAATTGGAAAAGTAGTCTGCTTTCTTCTGGAGGTAGGTTGATTATGGTTAATAGCTGCCTGAGTAGTATTCCTACTTACACTATGGGGTTTTATAGACTCAATAGGAAGGTGCATAATAGAATGAACACTATTAGGTCTAAATTCTTTTGGAGAGGTGTCAGTGATAGATTCAAATATCACTTGGTCAACTGGAAAGCAATTTGCAGACCTAAAGACTATGGAGGTTTGGGGGTGATTAATACCAAGCTTTTTAATGATTACCTCTTAAGTAAATGGTTCTGGAAGATGGACCAGAGAACTGATGATCTGTGGTTCAGAATTCTGAAGGCTAAATACTTTCATGGTGGAATTTTGAATGATGCTAATCCTCTTATTGGTTCTTAATTATGGAAAGGCATCAACAAGGTGAAACATATGTTTCTTTGTGGGGTGAAGCATACAGTAGGTAATGGAAAATCTATTAACTTTTGGCTTGATATTTGGATTGGTAATTGTCCTTTGAAAGTTCAGTTTGAAAAAATTTCAGAATCTATGAGAATCCTTCTATCAGAGTGAATAAGTGTTGTTATAATGGGGTCTAGAAGATTGACTTTGCAAGAAACTTTGGGACAGAGGAAAGAGAGCAGTGGGAGGAGTTGAAAGATGACCTCAATGGGGTTGTTCTTACAAATGAATCTGACAAGTTGGAGTGGTGTCTGGACAAGCATGGGCAATTTTTAGTCAAATCCCTGTATAGACATCTTGCTTTTGGGGGGATTACTAATTGGAAACTTCAAAAGGTTTGGGCAAGTAAAATTCCCCTCAAAGTCAAGATTTTTATTTGGCAATTTTATCTGAATAAGATTCCAACTACTAAGCAACTTAAACGGAGAGGCTGGAAAGGGGAAGATAATTGCAGATTATGTGGGGTTTCTGAGGATGCTAACCATGAAGTTTGCTTGGTGTTGTTTGAAAGAGATGTTTTATTGGGACAGATGTCCAGTTTCTTTAGATGATCTTCATGCTGGATGGCTTGATACTGGGGGTGCTAATAAATATAATATTGGCTTATTTAGTTTTGCAGCCATGGCTCGGACCCTTTGAAAAGTTCAAAACAAAGGAGCTATTGAGAAGAGTTATCCTACTCAACCAGTCGAAGTCATGTTCAAGTTCATGTTTTGTTTGCAGAAATGGCGTATCCTCACCAAAGGAGCTGATTGCTTGAAGCTGGATAAGAAGCTAAAGATCATCGAAGAATGGCTGGAAGTTTTTTGTACTAAAAAGTAGTGAATGTTTAGATGGCTATTTTGCTTTTTGGTTCAAGCTGTTCATTAGTGCTTTAGTTGTCGGTCTTTAAGTTGGTTTTGCCGCTCCTTTGGCTCTGCTGGATTTGTCTTGTATGGTTAGTTGGTATCCCCAACTTCTTTTGTTTTTGTCATCTTGTATAACTGGTCTGATTAGCTTTATAAAAGCTGGGCTTTTGCCTGTTTGGAAAAAAAAAACAAAATTTACATGTTAGAGCTGTGCGACATCCCATCCGAATCACCTAGTTCCTTAGAAACTCCGAAGCTATGAACACAACAACCCATTTATAACTTTTATACTCTAACACAAGGATCAAACTATAGGAAAAAATGATGAGTTTCTCGGACTCACATAGCATCGGCATACTGAAACTACGGAAAAAAAGGCAACATGCAACACTGACTCTTATCAAACATACGGCCAGCAAGAAGCAAACAATTTTCCCCATCGCCTTGATCTTTGCGTAGGCAAACAGAAATACGAACATGAGTACTGTACCTCCATGTAGGTTCCAGCATGAACAAAATGTCATCTTAGGATTGCAAGAAACACTTCAAATACTTACTAAAATCTAACTAACATATTTCTGAATAAAAGATACATTATTGAGGAAAACATTCATTAGTTATAGGAGCACAGAACATTGTGACATTAATATATCTAGAACTACTACGAACACTACTTTACTATAAAAGAAACATTATCTAACAACTGCCAAGCAGAATTTTAGGATCATAATAGCAGGTGGAAAGGGAAATGGTGGAGATACTATACTCACCAAGATTCGACATGGCGTGAAAACCAAAATTATTTTGAAACCCACTATGTTACCATGAAAGGGATGATGGATATAAATCTTGTACACCATGGGAGCATTAGTGACATAACAATCTCTGCCTGATATTGACGACACTTGAAAGTCCAGCTAGTGCATCAACAGAAGAATCTTGCAAGTTGAATTTTAAGTATTCAGTTTGACCAGTAAGATACGAAGACTTGCTTCACATTTGGAATTACACAAAAAATATTTTTCATCGTAAAGAGGTCTACAAAGACTTTTGGGAAAACGTCAACGTTTGCTAACTTATTTGGCAAAGAAAAATAGAGTACATTATAAGAAACTAATTAGTCAGTCGGGAGAAGTAATTTAATCATTAGATTTTCTTCTTCTTATTTTATTAGTAGCCTTATAGTAGTATTAGATTTTTCATTTTGATGAGCCTCGTTTTGAGGAATTCATGGAATAATCCATTTTCATGGAATAATGACCTTTCTAATGTAAAAATAAGCCATATCTAGTACATGCTATATATTCTATTATTTTGTAGAGAGAGCACACAATTTGTATCAAGAACAATGCACACAACCTTTTTGTTAATGCAATATAAGCTACTGTAATCTACATGCTTTCTTGAAGTTATAAGACAAAAAAAATATTGTAAGTTACAATATTGCATAAGGTTCATAATGAGAAAAAAAAAGTAAACTCTAATGCAGCCCAGTCCAAATTATGTTGTTCATAAATAAATAGAAAGGAATTGTTAGAGTCCAAACAAAAGGGAAAAAATAGCAGGGGAAAACTTTCAAACCAGTGATGCTAATAGTTAACCCAATGCAGTTGAAGAGATCATGCTTCGGTTTGATGAAGGTAAAGAATTGAATATGCAACTCACATAGCATCAGCATATGTTGATTTAGTGATTATGTCATTATGTAACAAAGAACATTGGCTAAGATTTAAACCTTTTATTTTTTCAAGAGTTTTGTCTCCAAACAGGGCTATAGTTTGGGAAGAATTTCTAAATTGGTACCATTAGAAAAAATGCACAAATTCTAACATAGAAGTGTTTAGACTTGCGAATTCATGAGCACAAACTTGAGCACTATGTATTCTCATTAAATTGATAAACATGGTAACCTAAAAAGTAGAGAGCAAACCTGGGCCTTCTTTCCAAAGCATTTTGAGGGATTTTGGGATGAAAAAATGGAGGCATAAAGAGAAAAGCTGAGAAAACATGAGAAGACGGGAGGGAGAAGGGGAAGGAGACGCCAGCGACATACTAGGGTTCGAGCGTGTGGCAACCCAGGAGCAACGACGGCAGTGTGGAAGGCTGGGAGCAGGGAGCGGTGGCGGCGATGACAGCGGGGGAGGAGACAGGGAGGAAGCAAGCACGAGGGTAGCACGACTGAGGGCGGGGAGGATGTTAGGGATGCTAGGAGAGGGCAGGCGAGCAGAGGAGGCGAGGACACGGGCGCGGCAGCGAGGGGGAGGAGGTGGGCAGCACGGGCGAAGGGGAGGAGGGGGCGGCGAGGGGAGGAGGCAAGGACATGGGGCGCGACTGAGAGGGGGAGGAGGTGAGCGGAAGGGAGGAGACGTGTGGCGTTGGTGATGGGGAGGAGGGGGCAGCGCAGGCGAAGGGGACAAAGGGGAGGCGAGGGTGCCTGAGCGAGCGAAGGGGAGGAGGGGGTGGTGCGACCGAAGGGTGGGGGGCATCGAGGGTGGCTCGACCGAAGGAGAGGAAGCGTGCGGCACGGGTGAAGGGGAGGAGGGGGCGGCAAGGGCAGTGCATGTAACACCCTGGCTTAGCAAAAGCCCAAGATATCACCTACAACTATTATCACTGCAAATTTCTACATCAAACTCAAGTATTACTACCTTCTAGGCGTCATGATTAAACATTATACAATAAGGTAATCGTAAATTTCAAGAAGACGGTTAATCATAATTTAATTATAATCTAATCTAATTAATTATCAAGGGCATTATAGATAAATCTCAATTAAGGGAAAACAACAACTAGCAATAATATCGACCGTGAGGAACTAAGGGAATCACAACTTATTCAATTATTACAATTCCAAAATGAATGAATCATGAAATGGAGTGAAGTGCTTCTCAAGTGCAAAAGTTCTATATTCTACTTTCTCCCCAATGTATGCCTTCATCAATGTTCACCTAAAACATTAAATAAACAAGCATGAGTCCAAGACTCAACAAGTACAAACAAGACAATAACCCAAATCTCATAAACATACTTTGAATTTAACACAATCAGCCATCCACAATAATGTCATAACTATTCACTCTTATTGCCATGCAATGCACATGCCACAAGTGCATATTTCTTTTCTCTGCATTTACCAATAATGTGGAGTATGCATCCGTCGATGCACACCCATGCCTGTGCCTTCTAGCACAGGGATCTCAAGCCCACACTCCACGAAAGTGGGAACCTCATGCCCGCTGTCATGGTATAAAAAGGACCAGACAGTAAACAAGAGGGGAGACCCTTGGCCTCGGAGCGAGGGGCCGAAGGGTCTCGAGTGTGGGAGTTCCGGACTAGAAATGCACTTGTGTTTATTGCCAGAAAATTTTGTCTCTCTCCTTACATGGTGAAGGAGGAGGGCTATTTATAGCCTTTCCTGCCTGGTACATGAAATTACACTTGTACCCCTAATGAAGTACATTGAACGTAGGGGTAACAGGGGAGTTTCTAAGCGTAGACGTAGGTCTGGGCGCACGGTAGTCCTCCCTGGACCTGGCCTACCCGGGTCGTGGACCCGGTCTATATCCGCTGTGCCCTTGTTGGTGGTGACGAGGCCCCTTCGAAGCCTCCCCCTCGGAGGGGCATGCCGCCCCCCTCGGGGGTGTCTTTGCTTCTGCCTCCTTGGGACCTCGGGGATCCCCTCGGAGGCTTCGGGGACCCCCTCGAAGCCTCCGGGACACCTTCCTGGGTTGCCTCCGGGTTCACCTTCGGAGCCTCCGGCAGCATCTCCGAGGGGCCTCGGGGCCTGTCCGGAGGCCCTTCGTCGTGATCTCCTGTGGGCCCCCCGAAACATCGCAGTCCTTGAGGTGTCGCTTTGTCTGAGTGGGGCGGTGGGCCACCCCACGACAAGCCCCTCATGGCCGAGGTCCCGCCGCCATGGTCAAATGCGCTGCTTCTCCCCAAGGGTCGAGCACACCGCCCCTGCTTGGCTTAGCGGCGTGATTTGGAAGTGTTGGCGAAGGTCTTGTGCTGGTAGAATCTCTGATGTTCTGGGTTGTCATGCGCCATAATGGTGTCGCTGTGTGCCTGTTGGGATTTCCCGCGGCTACTTCTTGGGTTATGTGCGCCATAAATGACCAACATGCGTCTTGTTGGTGGGTGTGCGTGGCGGGTCTTGTGATGGACAGCGCCTTGAATCCCACCCGTGAGTCTCGCCGGCCTATAAATATGTGGCACCCTCCCTGCAGAACCACCCCACCGTCATTTCTTCTCCCCTTCTTAGTTCGCGTCTGTGCTGCTTTGTCCACTGTGGTCTTGATCATGGCGAAGGGTGCTAGGGATGGTCTTGCCGGAGGTGTCCTATCTGAGCTTAACCGGGAGGTCTCTCGTAACCAACCTTGTGCTCGGCACCCTCGTTGATGAGGGTAAGCTGGAGAGTCTGGAGAAAGTCCGCGCGCCCGGAGCGGAAACTACTCCGAGTCCCCGAGGCGATGAGGCGGTGGTCTTCGTCGCGTTCTTCGACGCGGGCCTCCGCTTGCCGTGCGTTGACCTCGTCAAGGACGTGCTTCGGTTATACGGGGTGGAATTGGCGCAGCTGACGCCGAATTCCATCGTCAAGCTGGGGGTCTTCAAGTGGATCTTTGCGAGACGAAGCGGCGGCGGGCGATCGTCATTATCTACGATGGTCGCCGCCAACCAAGAAGAAAAAGAGCGATGGCGAGACGCTGAACTTTGGCGGCGTAAATTTCGGTACATGAGCGGTGCTCGATGTACCTGCCCACTTCGGCGGCGCGGAACCGCTGGTATACGGACTGGACGCGTCGGTGGTTTTACCACAAGTCCTCACCAGAGAATGGTTTGCAGTCCCGGGGTGGGCCGATAAGACTTGTCGCCAGTCCCGAAGTCGATCCTACCGCACGGGAGGAGGCCCTTCTCCAGCTTTTGCTGGACGTGACGAAGCGGTTCTCTACTCGGGATCTGGTGGAAGAATTCTGCGCCTTCGGGATCTGGCCCTTGGCCCAGGACTGGAGCGTGGAGATCGCGGCGGCAAAGTCTGGGCGGCCGACTCTAACCATGAAGGGGCGCGAAGGTACAGATTCTTGCCCCACGCCCCCGTTGCTTTCCCATCTCGTACTGCCTATTATTTTTCACGCGGTGCTTGACTTTTGTGCTGGTGGCGTGCCTTCGCAGTTGTGGCCATCAACGAGGCGGCTCACGCGGCTGAGGTGCTGCTGGGGCCGTATACAGGCGAAGAGCATTCAAAACGCGTCACGGTGGTGCGTGACTGTCGGCTCAACCGGGCGTATGCTCCGTCCGTTCGCCTTTCCGAACGTCCAGATCCGGATGCCGGGAAGAGGAAGCGTGTGCGCCCCGCTGAGGCCAGCGGGCCGGGTCCGATTGCCGTGGTGCCGCTGCATGCCACCGGCCGTTGTGAGGCATCTGGTCCGTCGAAGGGTGCAAAAACAGCCGACCGCCAAACGGCGGCGCGTGGTCGCAGGTCGAGGGTCCTCGAGCTCATGCAATTTTTGTCGAGCGAGCATAGTGGTTCGACCGATGATGGCGCGTCGAGAGTGCTTAGTGGAAGCCGCGCGAGGTATCGGCGGCGACGGCGAATTGACTTAACGAGCCTTGTCATCGGGGAGTCCTCTGATGAAGAAACTCCGTCGCATCTATATGCCGCGGACTTAGAGGTGGCTCTGGGCACCCCGGTCACTCCGGGGCGTGCTGACATTGTTACGGAGGAGCCTGCCGCTCCGCGGTCGCCACAAGGTATGAGCGCCAGCCCGTTTTCGTGATTGCTGCCGCATGCCTAACACTTGTGTGGCCGTGTAGGGGCGGGAGATGATGAGCGGGTTGGAGAAGGAGAGCCCACATGTGGCGGGGGCGACGCATCGAAGGAGGCCCCCACCGGTTCTATGGGGTCCGGGGCTCCGCGGCCCGCGACTCCTGCCGCTGCAACTGCGGACCGCGTGGACGCGGCCCCGTTGTGTTGTGAAGACTTCGCCGTGAGTCCCGGCGTTGCGAAGGTATGCGAGGCGGTGAGGAACTTTGCTCACTCACCGCTCCTGTCTGGCCTCTTCAAGAAGATGGCTATAAGGGACATGATCGAGAGCGTGGAGGCGAACGCCATGAAGGTTTGGCTCTTTCCCACAACTTTGTTCGTTTGTTGTTACCATGGGTCCACTACCGAAGCGTTATTTGCGTGCAGACAATGATGCTCGCACGGGTGCTGGATGATGATGTCACACGATGCTTTGGCAAAATCCAGCAAGAGGTCGAAAAGGAGCACTCGAAGAACGAGGCCCTTAGCGGGAAGTGCGACTCCCTCGAGGTGAGGGTAAAGACTTTGGAGGAGCAAGTGTCAGGGCTCCGGTCCGAGCTCGAGGCCTCGTGGAAGGCGCGGGCGTTGGTCGAGGAGGAAATGGCAGCGGAGCGCGAGTTGTCGGAGACTAAGGGGGTTGCTACCTTGAGTCAGCCGGTGATCTTTGGAAGATCTTGTGTGAAGCTTGGCGCAGATACCCTCGCGAGACTCACCGGCTTCTTTGAGACGGACATCACTTTCGTGCGGCTGAAAAACGTTGCGAGGGTGATCGTGCCTGCGGCCCGCTCGTACGGAGACCACTGCGCGAAGGTTGCCTGGTGTGAGACCCTGGCGTCCCTGGACAAGGCGGGGTGTGCGCATATAGATCGCTTGCCACCGCTTCGATTACCGTGTACCGCGGCGAGGAGTCGGTGAGTGTGGAGCGACGGACGCGCAAAATAGCAAGGTCGCTTCGGAGGACTCTTTGGGCGTTGCGTGGACACGAAGATGCGACCAAGTCCTTCCAAGATCTGCAGGCGAGGAAGGCTAAAGGGAAGTCTCCCGCGGCCGAGCAGACTGAGGCTCACGAGGGCGGCAAGCGGGGGTCCCTTCGCGACGACAAGGTGTGACCCTCCGCTTGCCCGGAGCGGCTCAAAACTCTCGGTGTAGCGTAGTGTTGGAATTGTAGTTTGGCTGCCGGTTTCGCTTGCTTTTTGGACTTTGGGGAGGCGAAAAACACTTTTTGTTGCGGCTTTTCCTCGTGTAATGACCTGTTGGCGTTAAATGAGAAAACCTTTTGGCTTGGCCGCGTGGCTTTATCCCCGCCTGAGTTTGTTGTCTTAAGTCGCACGTTGTAGTGCATGCAGAGGAGCGATGCTTGTTTAAGTGTCTTGTCGGAGGGTCCTCGGCCGCCCATGGGGCGGCGGTTCGTGACTACCGCTGCCACGCGACCTCCGAAGGAGGAGCGCGAGATTCTGCACAGGTGGCCTGTGAGGATTTGCTACCGGAACACCATATGCCACGGCGCGAAGTGGCAGCGATGGAAGAAGGCCAATCCGAGCTGTTCTATGAAAATGTTTTTTCGCCTTTAGGAGCGAGAGGCCGCGAAGGTGCGGGAAGAGATCTGCGCCCTTACAGGCGTAGAAATTTGTTGGCGTGCGCGGGGGCCTGGTACCCTCCGCGTCGGGGAGGCCGACAAGCTCGTCGGACACTCCGAGGACGTGGTTGTCTGAGAGGCAATCTGACGATCTGGTGGTCAGGCGGGCGTCTGACGAGGAATTGCTTGCTTGGGCGACGCACAGGGAAGAGTGGGATTTTGTCCCAAAGATGTACGGTGCCTGACGCGCGCGAGGCTATGTATCAGTGATTTGTGCTCACTGTTGTATCATATTGTAACGTGATGAGGTGTATGTTGCGCTGAGTTTTTTTTTTAATAACATCGATGTGATTGTATTGTGCCGCCTCCACTAATGTTTGTTTCGATTGGTTCCTTAAGCTTCGGGGGAGGAATAGTGCTCCGTCGCCCTAACCTTCTTGTCTCGGGGGAGCCTCGCGCCGTCCCTCATGTTTTTTAGATAGGGCTCCGGGGAGCCTTAATCTTTTTTAGTTTTGGGGGAGGCAAAGCCTCGCGCCGTCCCCCATCCTTTTTAGATAGGGCTCCGGGGAGCCATAATCTTTTTTGTCTCGGGGAGGCGGCCTCGCGCGCCCATCCTCAGATAGGGCTCGGGAGCCTAATCTTTTTTTGTTTGGGGAGGCGAAGCCTCACACCGCCCCCATCTGTTTGAGATAGGGCTCAGAGCCCTTATCTTTTTTTTTGGGGAGGCGGCCTCGCGCCGTCCCCATCCTTTTGAGATAGGGCTCAGGGCCCTTATCTTTGTTTGTTTCGGAGGCGGCCTGCGTGCCGCCCCCATCCTTTTTAGATAGGGCTCAGGAGCCCTAATCTTTTTTGTTTGAGGGAGAAGCCTGTGCGCCCCCATCCTTTGAGATAGGGCTCGAGGCCCTTATATTTTTTGTTTGAGGCGAAGCCTCGCGCCGCCCCCATCCTTTTGAGATAGGGCTCAGGAGCCTTATCTTTTTTTTGTTTTGGGAGGCGCTCGGCCCGTCGCCGTCCCCTGGGCGTGGCTCACTTGATGGGCGCTCCACTGGGGTAGGTTTCTGGCGTCTCGCTTAGTCGTTCTTTGCGCGGTGTCTTCTTGTTTATACACCTCTGCCTGCGGAGGGTGTCGGTGTGCACCCGGGGCCGAAGGCCATGCGCGGTGGCCTTTGTTTATACACCCACCTGCGGAGGGCGTCGGTATGCATTGGGGCCGAAGGCCATGCGTGGTGGCTTTAGTTTATACACTCGCCTGCGGAGGGCGTCGGTGTGCACCAGGGCTGAAGGCCATGCGCGGTGGCTTTAGTTTATACACCCGCCTACGGAGGGCGTCGGTGTGCACGGGTCAAGGCCATGCGCGGTGGCTTTAGTTTATACACTCGTCTGCTGAGGGCGTTGGTGTGCACCGGGGCCGAAGGCCATGCGTGGTGGTTTTAGTTTATACACCCGCCTGCAGAGGGCGTCGGTGTGCACCGGGGCCGAAGGCCATGCACGGTGGCTTTAGTTTATACTCCCTTTGCGGAGGCGTCGGTGTGCCGGGGCGAAGGCCATCTTGCGATGGCTTTAGTTTCTACACCGCTGCGGAGGGTGTCGGTGTCTGCCGGGGCAAGGCCATCTTGTGATAACTTTACTTTATACACCCGCCTGCGGAGGACGTCGGTGTGCACCGGGGCCGAAGGCCATGCACGGTGGCTTTAATTTATACACCCGCCTGCGGAGGGCATCGGTGTGCACCGGGGCTAAAGGCCATGCGCGGTGGCTTATATTGCGGTGGTAGTGAGGTATCTGCCCGCTTCGCCCTTCTTGTAGTTGCAAAAAGTTCGCAAAAGTACACATGTTTGTACATGCCGCCCCGAGGTCCAACCAGCTGGGGTTGGTGGGGGGGGGGGGCGTTGTCCGGGCGCAGCCGGGCTTTTCTACAAAATACAAAAGAAACCTTCTAGGGGTAGAACTCATGAGGCTCTTGGTGTTCAGTGTGGCCGAATGCTGCCCGGTGGCGATGTAGTCTTGTGGCCCCCTTGTGCTCTTGGTGATGATGTATGGCCCCTCCCATTTGGACTCGAGCTTGCCGACTGTGGACGAGTTGGTGACTCGCTTGAGGACCATGTCGCCAAGTGCGAGGGGGCGGGGCCTCACTTTCTTGTTGTATGACCTCGCCACGCCGTGCCATACCTTGCCATAGTTGAGATTGCTTCCACGCGGCTTTCTTCTAGGAGGTCGACGGAGACTTCGCGATTGGTGGGGTCGATATCTTGCGTCGCTCGCAGAGATCTTGCGGTGAGCTCCCCGGGGGTCGTTGCTTCATCTCCGAACAATAGCTTGAACGGGGAGAAGCCCGTGGCTCGAGTGGGTGTTGTGCGGAGTGCCCACAATGCCTTTTGAAGCTCTTTTAGCCAAAGTCCCCTTGGCAATCCCACGAGGCGTTTGTTGAGGCCGGCAATCAGGTTGCCGTTGGCCCACTCTACTGCTCCATTGGCCTCGGGGTGGCCTACAGAGGCAAAGCGTATCGTGATGCCAAGGCCCTGACAAAATGCCTTAAAGGCCGTGGAGTCGAACTGGGTGCCGTTATCGGTAACGATGTCCCGCGGCACCCCGTATCTGCAGATGATGTTCCTCCATGCAAATCGCTGGGCCGCCGCAGCCGTGATTTTGGCGATGGGCTCCGCCTCCACCCATCTGGAGAAGTATTCGATGGCGACGAAGGCAAAGCGGAGGCTGCCCCTTGCTGCCGGGAAGGGGCCGATGATGTCAAGCCCCCACCATGCGAAGGGCCAGACGGGGGGTAGCGGCTGGAGGGGTACTGCGGCGCCTTCGGATTGTGGCTGGCCCATTGGCAACCTTGGCAATGCCGAACGAGGTCCTGGGCGTCCCGGAGTGCTGTTGGCCAATATAGGCCTTGGCGAAAAGCCTTTGCGACGATGCTCCGGGGGGCCTGGTGCGCTCCGCAGTCTCCCTCATGGATGTGCTTCAGCAGGTCCCTCCCTTCTTGGCGCGATATGCACCGAAGAAATGGGGTGCACACACCCCCTTGTACAATTCGCCGTTTATGATGCGGTAATTTCGGGAGCGATGTTTGAGTCTTCTTGTCTCCGTTGAGTCTTCGGGCTCTTCACCTTGGAGGTAGGCGATGATTGGCCCACGCCAGTCTGCTTCGTCGACGAGCAGATAGACGCTTGACCCCTTGCCCCGTGCAAGGTCAATTTGTTCAGCGAGTCTTTGTGCTTCCGGCAGACACCGTGCTCCTCTGGTAGCGCCGAAGTCTGTGATACCTCATAGAAGACTTCGGGCTTGGGGCGGTCTCCTGAGCTTGCCGCCTTCGCAAGTTGGTCTGCTGCTTCATTGTTGCCCCGTGGGATTGCTTGCACGGTGATACTGAGGAAGTGATTCGCTGCGGCTCGCGCGGACTTCAGGTATCGAGCCATTTCGGGGTCCCTGGTCACGAAGCTTTTGTCGAAGTGGCCCGTCATGAGGCGAGAGTCGCTCTTGACTATGACGCGCTTGGCGCCTAGGGCTTTGGCTTTACGGAGGCCCAGCAGTAAGGCCTCATACTCTGAAGCATTGTTTGTTGTGGGGAAGTCGAGACGTGCCGCGTACAACAGGCTCCGGCCATCTGGCGCGACCAGTATGGCTGCTGCGCCTGCTCCTGCTGCGCACCATGATCTGTCCGTATGGACGGTCCATGGTGCGTCTACCTGCTCCGCTAGGTGGCCATCCGCCTGGGGAGTCCATTCGGCGACGAAGTCCGCCAGGGATTGGGATTTGATTGCAGTGCGGGCTGCGAAGGTGATATCGAAGGGTGCCAGTTCCGCCGCCCACTTGCCAATGCGCCCGGACGCATCTTTATTGCGGAGCATGAGCGCCAGGGGGTAGGATGTTGGTACGACAATGGGATGCACCAGGAAGTAATACCGGAGCTTGTGCGAGGCCATGAGTAGGGCGTATGGAAGTTTTTCCAATTCGATGTAGCGGACCTTCGCCCTCTGAAGCACCTCGGAGACGTAGTATATGGGACGCTGGCCATCGTCTTCTTGTACGAGCACCACGCTGACTGCTGCTGAGGAGGCGGCGAGGTATAAGAGGAGCTGCGCCTGGGGCTTCGGGCTGGTTAAGCTTGGGAGCTGGTTCAGGTACCTCTTGAGGTCCTCAAACGCGCTCTGGCAGGCCTCGGTCCAGCGAAACGGCTCCGCCTCGCGAAGAGTTTTAAAGAAGGGCAGAGCCCGTTCGGCCGACCGGGACAAGAAGCGACTGAGGGCAGCGAGGCGGCCCGTCAACCTTTGTACTTCTCGCGCGGTGCGGGGCGCCTCCATCTCTTGGATGGCCCGGATTTTCTCCGGGTTGGCCTCGATGCCCCTTTCAGAGATGAGGAATCATAGTAACTTGCCGGCCTTGACCACGAAGGTACACTTATCCGGGTTTAGCTTGATTCCCTCCCTTCGGAGGTTGCCAAATGTGTCCTGGAGGTCTTCTGCATGTGAGGAGGCGATTTTGCTTTTTACCACGATGTCATCGACGTAGGCTTCGACATTACGCCCCAACTGCTCCGCCAACACTTTGGTGATGAGCCGTGTGAAAGTTGCTCCGGTGTTTTTGAGGCTGAAGGGCATTCTGCGGAAGCAGAAGGTCCCAATTGGGGTTATGAAGGCTGTCTTTGCTTCGTCCTCCTTGGCCATGAAGATTTGATGGTACCCGGAGTAGGCGTCGAGGAAACTCATTAATTCGCAGCCGGAGGTGGCGTCCACCAACTGGTCTATGCGTGGTAGTGGGAAGTCATCTTTGGGGGAGGCCTTGTTGAGGTCCGTGAAGTCGACGCACATACGCCATTTGCCCGTGCTCTTTTGGACCAGGACCGGGTTTGCCAGCCACTCCGAGTGTTTGATTTCTCTGACAACCCCTGCTTTGAGCAGCTTCGCTATTTCAGCCTTGGCGGCCTATAACCGCTCCGGCGTCATGCGGCGCAGCTTCTGTTTCTTGGGGGTTGCTTCGCTCCGGAGAGCGAGGCGATGTTCCATAGTTTCACGGGCCACGCCTGGTATGTCCTCTGGGCCCCATGCAAAGATATCCGAGTTGGCCCGAAGTACGCCGAGGATGGCGTCGCGCTCCTGTGTGGGGAGCTCCACCCCCAGGGCGATGGTCTTTTCCGGAGATGCGTCCTCCAGGGTGACTTTCTGCAACTGTCCCTCCGGTTTGGCCCTCGGGGCCCACTTGCCGGAGGGTTCTGGCGGGGTGACTGCATTTGCTTCGACGGTGTGCACATGACGGGCGAAGGGGTCGATCGCCAACTCGGTTTGCCTTGCGAGATCTTGGTCGCCCCGCACGGTGATGACGCCTCCCGGGGCAGGGATCTTCATGCATATGTAGTTGTGGTGGGCGACCGCACCGAATGGCGTTGTACTGGTACGGCATGTGCACTACGTCGAAGGTGATGGTTTCCGTCTTGTGGCGGGCCATTAACGTGACGTGCCGATCGATCGTCTGTTGCCATCAGCGCCTTCCTCCGGCCTCTACGAGGGTATGCGGGAGGCGACAGGCGGTCCCTTGGAATCATCATTTTGTCGAAGGAATCCCCGAACAAGAGGTCGGCGGAACTTCCGCCGTCCACCAGGACGCGTCTGACCTCGAAGTCCGCAATGGTGGCGGAAATGACGAGGGGGTCTTGGTGTGGGAAGTGGATGCCCTGGGCATCCCCGAGGCCGAAGGTGATGGGCACCTCGGCATATCGGGGTGGCCCGCGCACAGGCCATGCCGCGACGTGGTGGATTCGCCGGGCGTAGGCGCAACGCTGCCTCTTGGATTTTAGGCCGAGTGAGGATCCGCCCGTTATCATGCTTATAACCTGCTGACGCGGTTCGTCGTAGCGTCCTTCAATTCGCGGCCTCGTAGGCGGGCCGGGCAACTGATTGCCGGAGCCCCTAGCGCCCTCGTCCTCTGTTGGTTGCTGCCGGCGGTTGATGTAGTCGTTCATGGCCGCGATGGTGTGACAGTTCGCGGTCGTATGCGAGCACTCGCCGTGGAGGTCGCAGTATGACGTGACTCTTTCTGTGCCATCGCGGGCATCTGGTTGACGCCCAGCTTGGCGTCCGCGGCCCCTGCCCCCGCCGCGGCCTCTTCGGCCGCCGTTTTTTGTGCCTTCTTGGTTTTGGGCGGCGTCTACATGGTAGACTTCGCGTCCCTTCGGGCGGTAGTTACCACGCGGTTTGGAGTTGGTCGCTGTAGTTTGCTCCGGCCCGTTGGCAGGTTTTTGGGGCGTGGTGGTGCTTGCCCCCTCCGCCCTCCTGCCGCTGTCTTCCTCCGCTCGGGCATACTCCTCCATTTTATCGAAGAGTTTGGCAACGGTGGAAATGGGCTTGCGAGCCAGTCTTTCCGATAGCGGGCCCTTCTGTAGCCCGCAGGTTGCCGCGTTGATTACCGTTGTCTCGTTGATGCCCCTGACCTGGCATTTGACCTTGGCGAACCTCCTGAAGAAACTGCGGAGGGATTCGCCCGAGGCCTGTTTTACCGCAAACAGGTGTCCCGCGTCCTTTGGTTCGACATAGTTTCCTTGGAAGTTGTTGCGCACGAGGTTACGCAACTGCTCCCAGGCGTACACGGACTGGGGGGGGGGTATGGTGAAGAACCACGTGAGGGCGACACCCTTGAGGGCAAGCGAAATGCTTTTTGCCTTCGTGGTGTCGTCCCCCCCCCTCGCGGCCTCTATGGCCGTTTCGTAGACTCGGAGGAATTCTGCGGGGTCGGTGCTGCCCTCAAAGGGGGTGACTTCCAGCATCTTGAAGTCCTTGGGCCAGCGTGCCGCTTCGAGCCCTGCGCTCAACGGGGAATTAGGATCCCCCCGGAGCAAGAGGTTCGCCCGGGGAGTGGCGGCCGCTCCGGAAGGGCTCGCTGGTTGTAGCGTTGTTGCGAGGCCATCCCCTGCGGGCTGTCGGAGGCTAAGCACCTCCCACCGGAGGTCGGCCAGCTCCCGCTGGAGGGCATCGTAGGTTTGCTGCGCTACCCCCGTGGTCCCGGGGGTCGGGGCCGGAGGTTGGGGGTTAGGGAGGGATGCTTCGGCGGGTTGGGCGTCGTCTCCGACGATGCCACCGTGTGTGGAGTTATTCGCTTCTTCCTCCGCGGTCCGCGCCGCCGCCGCCGCGGACATCCTACTTCTTTTGGCCCTTGGCGTGTTGGGGGCCGCAGCCGCTGCCGCCGCTTCGGCCGTGGAAACTTTGGATCTGACCTGCTGGGGACATCTCGCCTCGAGTCTTGTGACTTTCTCGCCGAACCCCACGGACGGCGCCAACTGTCGTGGTATAAAAAGGACCAGACAGTAAACAAGAGGGGAGACCCTCGGCCTCGGAGCGAGGGGCCGAAGGGTCTCGAGTGTGGGAGTTCCGGACTAGAAATGCACTTGTGTTTATTGCCATAAAATTTTGTCTCTCTCCTTACATGGTGAAGGAGGAGGGCTATTTATAGCCTTTCCTGCCTGGTACATGAAACTACACTTGTACCCCTAATGAAGTACATTGAATGTAGGGGTAACAGGGGAGTTTCTAAGCCTAGACGTAGGTCTGGGCGCACAGTAGTCCTCCCTGGACCTGGCCTACCCGGGTCGTGGACCCGGTCTACATCCGCTGTGCCCTTGTTGGTGGTGACGAGGCCCTTCGGCCTCCCCTGGAGGGCATACCCCCTCGGGGGTGTCTTTATACTTCCTCCTTGGGACCTCGGGGATCCCTTCGGAGGCTTCGGGGACCCCCTCGGAGCCTCCGGGACACCTTCCTGGGTTGCCTCCGGGTTCACCTTCGGAGCCTCCGGCAGCATCTCTGAGGGGCCTCGGGGCCCGTCCGGAGGCCCTTCGTCGTGATCTCCTGCGGGGCCCCCCGAAACATCGCAGTCCTTGAGGTGTCGTCAGGTTGGGGCGGTGGGCGCCCTCGACACCGCCTAAAACACGATGGGGACCTCAAAAATTATCCTTACTTGGCTACCACGTAGAACAAGTCTCAAGGATCAATGAAAAAATGATGCAATAATTAATTTAACTTTAACAACATTACCATGTCATACCCATGGTAATTGCATCAATATATCGTAATCACATTTAAGCAATAATAACTCCACCATGTCATCCTCATGGTAGTTGCATCATCAACACAATCTTACTCTTTTCATCAATAATACCATGACACTAAAATAACTTACCAAAACATTATTTTATCTCATGGCAATAAATCATCAAGACAACGATAAACACCCGTTATCACCCTTATACAAGTACTTGCCGCAACCGTGCGATGTATGACGACGAGAAGAGGGTTCTAACCCTAGATTCACATCACCACTTGACAATCGTACAACACACTAAGAATACCATCCAAAAGCCCACAATATTGCAATAAAAATAAATAGACATAGCCGCTCCTAATCGCAACCCACAACTATACCATTTCTTCCCGAACACCATTATGTCCAAAGCAGAACAACCATCTTAGAAAAAAAATATAACTTTTGTTCTTTAGCTCCAAAAGTCATGAACTCAGACTTTCTGGAATCTACACAACTATACCCACAATTTCTCAGGTGATCGAGATTTCAGCGTCTAAATCCTTGTTTTTAACTCCGAAGACCAATCTGTCATCTTCGGCAATCTCAACGTAGAAATTCCATAGCTTTTAATTGGTTCATCCAAAAACAGTGATCTAAGACATTATGGAATCCACAGGGAATTAGCTACCAAAATAAATTTAATCTATTTTTTCTACTCTGCAACAAACTTCGCTAACTTAATATTTTTCCTCGATTGTCCCCAACAGAAAGACAGAACTGAATCACATAGATCAAAATTTCATAACTCCTATTATACTTGTCCAAAAAAATGTGATCTTGGACTTTATGGAATTATTATAAAGTTATCTATCTAATTTATAGAGACCAAGAGTCCAAATTCGTCCATTGTCCAATTTTAATTTGCATAACCATATTTACTACCCGAAACTCAGGAACTGAACAGACACTCGGATTGTAAAAATCATAACTAATTATCTACTCATCCAAATAATATGAACAAAGACTTTCCAGAAAGCTATTAAAATTCTCTACTCATCTCTAGAAGAAGAAAATCCCTAATTTCGCACTGAACTAATCTAAAACTATAAATCAACGAGACTGCAGATTACCGATTCACTAACAGCAAGGAAACCGATCCGCTACTCGACAACAATCGCATAGAAAAAGAATTAAACTAACTAATGGGGAATCGAAAATCACCCTTGAAGACCACGCTGGATCTCGTTGAAATCCCTACGAGAACTCCCTTTTCCCCCTTCTTCTCCCTCTTCCTTCTCTTCTTGGCCGGTAGTAGGAGTAGGGGATGGAGGCAAGGCGCCATGGGAGGAGACACCGGTGGTGGCGCTCTGATGGCAACCAGTGCTACGATGGCGGTACTACAGAGATATAGCTAGGGTTAGGGTCGCCTTCCTCCTTAACCAACTCCTCTGGCCGGGCCAAAGCGTGGGCCAAAGCCCAAGGTCTAATTCACTCAAAAGATTTTTCCTTCTTAGTTACAAAAAAACTAAATTCATACTTTTAAATTCCTTTGAAGTCTAAACGGGATATTCTGTAGCATGAAGGGAGGGTGTCTGACGGGGAGGAGGCGGGCTCGGTCGAAGGGAGAGATAGGAGGCGAGGAGATAGAGGTGAAACGGGAGGCGTGGGCGAGGGGAAGGGGGTGGCGGGGCGAAAGGAGGCGAGGCGGCTCGATCGAAGGGATGAGGCGAGGCGGCGGGGTGACGTGGGCGAAGGGGAGAGTGGAGGCCTCTGCGACATTGCACGTGCAGGTAGGGCTCGACGATTCCTTCCGCTTTAAGGAAAAGGGACCTCAATACAATTTTGATAAACACAAGGGGGTTTCTCGCAAAAAGACAACGTGGCCGCTCTCAGTGCTCGACGATTCCTTCCGCTATAAGGAAGGTATTATGAGTTGGCATGATAGTAACATCTACTGGCCGGACAAGTTCTCATTGTGTTGCAGAGTGCAGACACCTGGGCTGGTTAGACTATCCTACCTGCTGGATCTTTTTTTTTTTGAGGAGACAGTCATTTGGATTGATAAAACCGGAATTTTGATGAGAGGGTCTCGCATGAGGTTCTATCCCTATTAGCCGTTGATTCTGTTAATAGAAGAGGAAGTATTCTATAGTATTCTATAAAAAATCTTTATTTTGCAAACTAAAAAATACAATAGTCAATATTCCTTATAATAGATATACTTAATTATATTATAAGAATCTTAAGATATTTTTCGAACAGATAGAAATAATAAATTTGGCTAACGGGAGGATGTCACCAGCAAATTTCCTGCGGATAAGACCTCATTTTGTGTTTAGTGCGATCATGTGGGGACGTCGCAGGGTCCATGGGCTCTAGAGGTCTGTGTCAATCAATCATGCAGGGTCCATTGGCCAAATGACTCTTCCTACCTATCTATCCCCTTTAATTCCTTTCTTCTAGAGAATCATGACAAGTAAGTAAAGCAGTGCCTACCGAACCAATGAATCATCAGATCAAACAGACATCCAAACTTGATCTTGCAGCAACTACTCTTCCTGATGGATGATAGCAAAGCAATTCATGAGCATAAATTCAAATAGTGTCGGTGGCTGCAGCATGAAGATAGGGGCATAGGGCGTGGGTGGGTAGTTCATTCTCAGGAGCGTCCTTATCTGCCCACATGGAGAGGAGTGACATGTAAGCTCCAATCTCCAAAGCCTTGTGCAATAGTATAAGCATTTTCTAATTTTCTGTTTCAGGCAGCAAATAACAGGCGTAGTCTAAAGCTTAAACAATGCTAACCACTCTATTAACTAGGGATTTTTGTGAGAGCTTTGAATAGAAAATGGTATAGAGCAAGACTCCACATGTGCTGGCTTCCATTGCTTGCTCCGGTATCTGCAGCTGTCCGTTCACTGTAACGGCTACTTGAAGGTTGGAGCAGTGGGCGGTTAACTGACTAAGTGTAGCAGCATGTTTTCCCCCGAGGAAATCGTAGCATCATGTGATAAGTGGATCTAATTATTGTCCGCGGATCTATCGGAATTAATATAGATCATGCATTTACAAACTGATTGCCAAAGAATTTCAGATTCTGCAGCGTACGATAGTTACCGTTGCAGTATGGCAGGTGGTCCAAATCACACCGGCCATTGGAACTTCCAGAGTTGGAGAACAGGTGTGACCTGGATCGATAAGGATGCCCATTCGCTTTTCTTTGCTTCCTAGAATCTTGCAAGTCAATCTGTCCATCTACACCAGAATGAAGTAAACAACCCAAGGGTAAGAAACCAACAATCTTGGAAGAGCATAGTAAAATCATAGTCAGACTGTTTCAATCTTCATAGTCCTTACAGATCATAGTTGATTCATCCCAGATTTTCAAGAAGAGATGAAAGTCACAGAAGTTCTTCTTAAACAGTGGCGCCATAAAACTCTCCAGAAACTAGTAATATGATAACTTCCATCATCAAGTAATAATGTTTCCACAGCTGTGGGCTGAAATTGAAAAAGTATGTCAAACCAGAAGTACACGAAGCATCGGTATGCATTTTATCATCACTGCCTTGATATGCATAAAGTTTGCAAGTAAGCAGCTCCTTATCCAATCGATTCTAGGAACAGAATCGGTACAAAAAAGGCTGTAATAACGAAAGCCACGTTGCTGTCCTGTGCTCATACTTCGGATAGCAGCAACAATCAGTAGGGCATCCACTATCTGATGTAGACATGCAATGAGCCCACTCTTTAGTGTTGGCCCAACGATTTCATCGATTAATTGTCCTTGTGTATTGCACATGATGCCTCAACAGTGAAAACCGGATGCTTTACTGAATCTACTCGTAATGCTCTTTATCCTTTTGGCATCCTTTGATGGGAGACATTGACGTAATCTATGACGGCAACAGGTGAACTGATTCATGCATGAGCCAAAGCTCTGTAGTATATTGAACAAGGTGCCACGGCAGAGAGAGACTGCATATGAATGCCTTTGCATTGTGCTGTCTAGTTGCAGTTGTCTGCGGAAATGCAGTTCTGAACGCGCGTTCAGCTGCACGCCTGCACCCACAATCACAGCCATACTGTGCACATTAAGATTCGTTCAGATTTGTTTTACTCTCCTAGCTTTGAGTGAATTTAAGAATTAGATTGAGAATTTAAGCACTGATTACAAGACTATAAAGTACATATGGGACCCACTACCTCTCTCCCATTCCATCCATCTATGTCCTGTAGCGATTTAAATTTGAAACGTTGATGTGGCTTAAATAATCCTTAATAAATGAGCCTATCGACTATAATAGTTGTTGGAACCCAGACTCAGTCAATAACCTCCACGTATACTGTGGTGGGGAACATACTTATTTCAACTTGAGCATCAACCATCTCCTGGTCGGGTAAGTACCATCACTAGACATGTGGGCTCGATTGCTTGACTAAATAATGTCTACCATAATAAACCATTAAAAGAAAACGTGTGCTCTCGTGTCTCTGGCATAACCGTATTCTGGAGCTTGTTTTATTAATCCATGTACTCACGTGACGTTCATTATTGTAGTAGTGTTCATACACGTACACCATATTGATTGAATCATTCATTGTTTGGTGTGGAGCTCAGGACGCCAGAGTTTTTGGCCGTATTGGCAGGTTTGTCAGACGAATTAGCGAAAATGGCACTTTCGGCGCGGGTATTTGCGTAAATAAGCGTCTAGATCGCACTGCAGCCGCCTGACGAATTGATATGGGCGAGACGTCGGAGGTACCAAGACACCCATGTCGCGGTGGCTTAAGACCACATGGCCACCGTGTGGTGGCGCCAAGACCGCACGGCCACCGTGCGGTGTCACCAAGATCGCACGGATACCGTGCGGTGCTCCTCTATTCCATCTAATTAGCCATGTTAATTTATTCCTAATTAGCAACATGTGCTTTCCACCACCCGGCCCCTCCATTGTTTTGATGTTTTGTTAAGTGAAGCTTGATCATCCCCTCCAACTACAAACAGGCTTCAAGAATCCGTAAGTAAATAGGCGAGAATAGCATCGTCGCGGCGTTATTTGCGGAGTGCCACGCCAACGTCCAATCACTCGCGTCACACGTCTTTCACCGACCTGCATGCTGCGCCCAATTCCCTCCCGTCATTACCGGCGCGTCGTTAGCTCGCGATTTCTTCTCGCTCTCGCTATTGTGGAGTTCGAATAATACTATATTGTACCACAGGCTAGCTAAGCTTGTCCATGAACCAACTGAGAGAAATGTTTGGTATGCAGATCATATAGCACCGTACCATAGCCTTCGACTAGTGTGCATTTCGAAAGCTATGGCACGGTGTTATATAGAGCTGGCCAAATGGGCGCGACTTACGAGCACGACCCATCTCGAAGACGCCCATTTAACCCAAATTTATTAGATGGGTCGCGTGCTGTGTCAAATCCACATGCTGTGGTGGTGGCGAGCACGCCCATTGGCCGTTCGTCTTTGTCTTAGGCCAAGATGAGCCCGTTTGGCCCATTTAGCCCGAAAAATCAAAAAAATAAAAAAAAATCCGAAAAATTAGCAAAATGTGTAGAATTCAGAAATAGATATGGAAATTGAAAAAATGATACAATTATATTAAAAATGTAAGAAAGAGCTTTATTAATGTCCAACTGGCTGCCTCGTTAAAACCTTCACCAAGTAAAAACTCAAAATGAGAAAACCTTGGCAAAGGAAAAAGAGTACAACCTATAGTTCTACATACATGATACATCCTTGTTCTACGTGTCGGTGTCATTATCTATGTACAGATTTTTGAACACCTCTGACAACTCTGGATTTTCTACAAAATGTTGTGTTCGTGAATCAGCTTGTTCCCAGTCCTTCACAGTTAGAAGTATCTTCACCATCTCACTTGTGAGACTTATTCTTCTCTCCTCCAATATTCTTCTAGAAAGACTGAAAGCAGACTCGAAGAAAACCGTCGAGACAAGAACAGTTAACACATCATGAGCAAGTATGGATAGCACGGGATATGTTAACTTATGGGCTTGCCACTATTGCAAAATTTCGAAGCCTTCTGAGTTGAAATCCACCGTATCGTTGTCCAGATAGGTGGATAGTTCCCCGCTCCTTGTGGGTCTTGGCTGAGCAGGCTGCGGTGTAGAAGAAGAAGACCTGGACCTAGAGGAAGAGCAACCGAAGATCTTGCCCCACATATTTGTCATGTTGCTTGAGGCGGGGGCTACTGGAGGTCGTTGCGAGCGGACTCCCCAGAACTTACATTCATACCTTTGGTAAACCTCATATAACTAAGAATGAACTTCTGCAAAATAGTCAGTATAGTCTAGCCCTGTAGCCTCACTAAGAAGATCAAGTACATTACTAAATCCAACAACTTTAGTTCTAGGATATAAAAGAAATGCAAATGCATATAGGTAAGGGATTTCTCTCCAATATTTAAGGTATTTAGATTTCATGGAAACAATAACATCGTGTAAAACTAAGTCATTCCCGTACATTTTCAATTGAGTAGCAATCTGTAAAATACTATGCACAATGATATGAGATGTTGGATAGTACACAGCGGACAAAGCAATAGTGGCCTCATAATTTTTTTTTCTAAAAACGACAGTATCTTCTCAGCAACGAACCAATGTTGCTTAGTCAATAGTATACTACCGTCAGTGCTCAGATAGTGCGTTTGAATAAAAAACAGAAAAAGTGTTCTTGTATGATAAAATATTCGTAAGCATAAGGTAAGTAGAGTTCCCCTTATCGGCATGTCCAAACCGAACTTTCTTGGACGTACACCCATCGCCCTATAGAAATTCTTATATTGTGCTATTCGTACGTTAGAATTATTCAAGAAAGAAATCGCATCGCGAAAAACTTTAATATACGGACTCAACCTCTTCAAACCACATTTGACTATAAGGTTGATAATATGAGAAGCGCATCGTTGATGTAGCAAGAAGGAATCGGCATATGTACTCAACACTGGAGTAAGAATATCCATGGCCCTAGAGTTCGAAGCGACATTATCTAAAGTAATTGATAATATTTTGTCTGTAAGACCAAAGTCTTCCATGACCTTGATAATACAGTTCGCAATATTCTCACCCGTGTGTGCTACATCAATTAATTTCAAACCTATAATCCTTTTTCCATTACCCAGTCGTCATTAGCATAACAGGCAACTACACTAAAATATTCCTCCCTAACCAGTCCACTCCATATGTCCGAGGTTAGGGCCACCGAAAATGTGCACGTACTAAATAGTTCCTTTATTTTATTACGGCGTTCATTGTAGTATTTTACTAGATCCCTAGTTGTTGTCTGTCTAGAAACGAAAGAAAATATAGGATTATGCGCAGTCCTAATGTAATTTTAGAAAGAAGCAGACTCCCCAAAGCCTAACGGTAAATCCTTAGAAGCAATTAAATGATACAGAGATTCACGGGCTATCTGAGGATTGTAGTCCCAGCTACGTACTGTACCATCAGAATTGTACTGCAGCTGCATCTGCCTCATCACCAATCCTTGCTTGGCTCAACATCTTGTAGCATGTCTAAGCAAGTGCCCCGTTCCATCTGTAGACTTTGCAGACAGTTTATTGCGACAATTTTACAAATAGCAAATGGTACCTCATTTTCCTATGCGTATTGCTTGGCTGTCCTGTCGAAATTCTCCCACAACCTCGATGTAGACGGTCTCGACCTCTTTGCTCCGGTTGGCGTGGAGGTTGATGCTGCTGTGGAGCCTGATGATGAAACTCCGCCCTGCGCTTTTGGCTGGCTTGAGGCAGCCGCAGCCGCCTCTATGGATGCAATTTCCTCCGGTGAAAGTCCGTAATCACCAAGAGCAAAACTATCGTAAGGGCTATTGTAGGATCTAGGATAGCCGACTAGAGGGGGGTGAATAGGCGGTTTTTAAGATCTTTTGGTTAAAAACATATTTTGCCAATTTAAAGCGTTGAAATACAATTTCACAAATTAAGGCCTAAATAATATAGGGCTTTCTAAGTGCACTAATATCTCAAGGTAAGCTAAACAATCTAAACAAGATAAACAAATTGCTTATAAGAGTAAATGCACAAAGTAAAGAGCAAGAGAATAAACCACACTACGAAGACAAGCGATGTTTTCCCGTGGTCTCAGAGACTTGCCGGTCTCCACTAATCCATGTTGAGGAAGCTTGAACAACTCAAGCCGGCTCCACATGAGCACATTCCTCGATCACTAATGGTAGCTCTTCTCCACTCCAGATAGACGAGCTCCAACCTTCACAAATGCCCGGGTCTTCTCACAAGCTTCTTTGAGAAGATCACTAACGCAACTCCGAACCGTCTAGGAGACGACAATCTTAAAGAGTAATAAACCAATGATTCTTCGCTTGAAGATGCTCAAGTGCCACAAAGATCAAACTCTACTCAAAGCACTTGGAAAAACCTCAACAACCTTTGCAAGATGATTTTAATGCTGTCAAAGAGTGTAAGAACTAGCAAAGGGCTCAAGAGTATTCAATGAGATTCTTAAAAGCTCTTTTGCTGCAGTAGGTGAGGTATTTATAGCCTTCACCCACTGTATTAGCCGTTAGAGCACGAAATCCTGAAAAATCAGCAAGTCCGGTTAGACCGCCAGTATGTGGCCGATCAGTCCGGGCTAAGAAATAACGGTCGACTGCACTGCATTTAATGCACATGAACTATCTGTTAAGACATGTCCGGTCAGATCGCCACTTGGGGTCCGGTCAGATCGGTCTACAAGAAATCCAAACGAGAGAAAAACATGCTATTGGAAAAAGCTGACCACTCTTATAGACCGGGGATTCGGTCAGTCTGGGGTAGCACTTGCGGTCAGTCTGGCTTTAGAAATTTAGTAGCAAGACACAAAAATACACTTCTCTGGAAAAAGCTGACCGGGTCACTTGACCTAGAGGTCTGGTCAGTTCGGACATAGACCTACGGTCAGTCCGGCCTGAAGCACAATACGAAAAACTCCTTTCTCTGGAAAAAGCTGACCGGGCAACTTAAACCGGGGGTCCAGTCAGTCCAGACTTACATCAGCGGTTAGTCCGGCCATGGAAAACACATAAAAGAATCTCTCTGCAAAAAGCTGACTGCGAAGTTGATCCGGGGTTCCGATCAGTCCGGCCATGCAAATGAAACACATATAAATTATGGCCGGACTATTCCAAATGAAACAAAGATTTAAACCCAATAAGTTTGAGCACATGTGGCATCATTTGCTTTCAAGCCACTATTCATTGATCCCTCTTCATAGTACGGTTACTAAACTAGCAATCTGGTCTTTTATCCTTCATTTTCCTAGACCAGTAAAACTACGAAAAAGATCCTATTATTTAGATACCTTTGCCTTGTGTTAGATGAGATCCTTTAGCGCTGTTTCGTCTTGGTTCGAGAATAATCCTTTTAACTTCTTGACAATAACGAGTTAGCACAAAACATATGGTTGTCCTTAATTACCAAAAAACTAAAATGAGGCCTAGATTTTTCAATCTCCCCCCTTTTTGGTAATTGATGACAACCTCAACCAAGGAGATATAATAGATTGATTTGACTATACCAAAAGCACTAAGCAAGATGTATATTCTAGGACATGATTTAGATAGCGTGTCACATGAACATTATCAATGTTGCGAAAGAAGCACTATGCTAGCTAAGTCATCAAATATGAGAGACAACTCCCCCTAATTATATGCATAAGATAAAGAAGTGAAGATCATACATATATTTGAAAGAATTTTGACGAGGTTTCTCTTATATTTTGGATTGAGAGAAAGCAATAGAATAAACAATAAGGTAGATTCATTCAATCAATCTCATAACATTAATCATAAAAGGAGAAATCATTATGATCAAGTAGTAATATCCATAAGACAAAGATAAAGAGGTTCAATAAGCTCAGACATATAACATATGAAAGTAACAAGCTTATCCTCTATTCTATTACACACATAAAGTCCAACAAACATAAAGTGTAGCATATAGTAGATAATAGCTAAGGATAGATCTTCTCTTCTCCTCCTTTGTCATCAAAGACCAAAAGCTAAGTGGAAGGAGGAAGAGGAACGTTAGCCAAAGTGGAAGGAGCTGCTAGAGAATGATCAAGACAACGACGATGAGAGTAGGTAACATACCGCTCAATCGAGGACACTCGAGTGTTGACATCGGCAATGTTGGTTAGGATCTGCCCTTGGACTGCTTGCATCTCAGAAACTGTAACGTCCCAATTTTCTGAGCCTTTTTGAAGATTTTCAAAATAAAGAACCATTTGGTTTTGATGAGAGTTCTAAAGCTTAACTTGAGATTTTGGAATAAAAGTGTTTAATATGACTAAATCCAACTTCAATTAATTCAGTTATGGTTTATTTTGAGCTTCTTGGAGTTCTCTAGTGTTGGTTTTCCCCTTTCTCTGCTCGCTCTGTGTTCCCCCTCGGCCCAATTCTTTCTTCTGGTCCAGACCTCCCTGTTGGTCTAGACCTCCCTGTTGGTCCAAACCTCCATTCGTTTGGATTTGAGGGTCCAGACCTCCCTTTCGTTTGGATATCCCCTTTGGCCGCGACCTCCCCTTTTTGTCGTTTTGCCGTGACTTCCCCTTTGGCCGTGACCTCCCCTTTTTGTCGTTTTGTCGCGACCTCCCCTTTGGCCGCGACCTCCTCTTTTTGTCATTTTACTGTGACCTCCCCTTTGGCCGCGACCTTCCCTTTTTGTCGTTTTGCCGCGACCACCCCTCGTGACTAGACCACCCTCTTGGTCTTTTTGCAAAGACCACCTCTTGGTCACGTGCACCCTTTGGGTCACGACTCCCCCTTTGGTCATGACCTCTCCTTTGTTTTGACCACCCTTTTTAGTGTTGACCGACCCCACCTGTCAGCCCTGCTCACCTTCTCCTTCCTCTCGTTGTGTCACTGCTGACACAGAGGTCCTTATGCATTAAATGCTGTTGTATCGTATTAAATGCTATCGCTTCAGCAGTACCCTTCTCCCCCCTTTTTGTCTTCTCCCCTACTTGCTCCCGTATTTTCCTTCACCTACCCTTGAATTCGTGCAGGCTATAAAAGCCTGAGTAGCCCTCTTTCATCTCCTTTAGCCTCACTCAACTTTCTTGCACTTGCCCAAGTTCTCCGTGCCCTGTTCTCCTGCGATCTCGTTGTGCAGTCGTATCTTCCTCAGGACCTCCTTCGACCTCCCTCTCCGTTGGACCTCCTCCTGAGAGCCCGTTTTTGTTTCAACGCCTTTTCTTTTGGTTCTTAGTTTGACAGTTTTTTGTTTTATTTGGATTGGTGGTTCTTATTCGCCTCTTTTCGCTTGTGTAGACTCCGGCTTCGCGGAAGAGCCCTTGGACCCGGCGACCTCCACCGAAGAACCCCAAATCTTCGTCGAAGACAAGTCGTATACCTTTGATCATGTTTAACCCAGTTTATAAAATTATATTGTCTTATACCAACATGCATGGCTAATTCTATAAAAAGGGTTTGGAAAATAGCTACATACCTACTTGACAGTATGACTCCTTAAATACTTGTGATTGACATGTTGACATGTACCCTTGGACACCTTAGGTTGGGTAATCTTAGTTGGACCTCTTTGGGATACCAACATGGGTGTGTATATTGCTTAGTCTTGCATTAGTTATGCGAGGTCTCTCGATCACATGATTCAATAATGTTGAATTTGACTTAATGAATATATGGAATTGTGACGCGGCCACTGTTGTTAAAAGATGTTGTGCCAAGACCAGGGTGGTCTTTTGGCCGGGTTGAACCCAAAATGTTTTATTACTCGGGCGAGTGATCGTGCAGTAAAGGGGGTGCTAAAAGCACATTGGGATGTAGATGTCTCGCCTTAGTAGTCCCCCTAAGGACTTAACCTTGTTTGCCATTGATTTGGGTCTTACCGTGCAACCACAAGTTCATGATGGGGTGGACCTGGCCAACTAATTAGTAATATTTTGAGTCGGTTCTGTTAGGGTTGGAAATGGCGCAAGAGGGGGCCAGTATGGCGAATCCTTAGCGAAGTAGAACCGAGTCAAGACAGAGCTTTGTAAAGGCCTTAGTACGTGCTCTAGACTGCTTACCTAAGGTAGTGAGCAAGGGCATCGACGGATATCCAACCAACTAGAGAAGTCGTGTCTTGTGGGTAAAGCTGTACACCTCTACAGAGTGTAAAAATCTATTCGAATAGCCGCGTTCTCGGTTATGGACATGCCTGGTGATTTCACGCAAGGGATAGACTTTCTCAAAAATGGGTGGTCGTGGTTGTTTCCGAGTGGTCTGAGGCGTGAGCAGGGTGCTCACGGGTGGTCTGGCTTGCGAACAGGGTGTTCACAAGAGGTCTGGGCAGTGGACTGGGTGGTTCACGAGTTGTTTCAAAGAAAATTGCTTACTTATGTATTAATCTTTCAACTTGTGCTTTGCAATCTACTTACTTTATTTCTAATCAATTTGGCTTTCTGCAAAGTAACCATAAAGCTATCCTTATCAAGCTTTGCATGATATTATTTGCACTAATCTCCCTGCGACTTGCTGAGTACATTCAAAGTACTCACGGCTTTGCCCTCTGGTTGATCAGCAGCCGAGGAAGACCCAGGGACCTTCGACCTCTTTGAAGAGGAGGTCTTTGAAGACCAGGCGTGCTAGGACGTCCTCCACTCGATAGCTTGTGGGCTGGTCGATTGGCTCCCGCGTGTGTTTTGTTCTCCGCTGTGTTGTAGCCCTACGGGGCAGCCCCTGTAAAAACCTTGACCATAAGGTCTTTTGCTAATATTAGTATTAATTTGTCTGCTTCTTCTTTAGTTTGTTGTATGGCTGTGACGGCATCGTTGTTGAAACTGTGCGGATCAGCAACTGATCTTGGGACTGGTCCAGAGCACATAGGAGGTCCCGGGGGTGGTTCACCTCGGGGACGTCACAGAAACCCACCCAGTCAACTGATCAAGGCTTTGAAGCACGACTGCATTTGATTGATCCATGGCGGTGTGGTGAGTATTGAAAGCTTGATAGTGGCGATCAATGGAATCCAAGCGATGGTCAAGTACCTCCATGCAACAATCCATAGTGTCGAAGCGAGAGATAATGGTGTTGATGACGGAGTGCAGAGTCTCTAGAAAGATAGGATCAATACTACCCTATTGCTGAGGAGCGGGCTGAGGTCCATGAGGAGAATGTGCTTGATCATCGTCATCGGGTTGTGGGGGATGCCTTTCCAAAGGCCGATTCCTCAAATTCCTTTGATGGTCACCCTCTGGCTTGTACTGCTTGTGTGGGAAAGGGAGAGGGCCATCTAAGTGAGCCACTTTCTAAATAAGCTTCATGATGAAGGGTGCAAAGTACATCCTTTTGCCCAAATCTCCCTTGCAGGCTGCTAGCTCAGTCAGAATGAGGTGCATAACATCGAACTTCTTTCCTTGCATCACAAAATCAATGACTTTCCATGAATGACCTCGAATGGCGTCATTATTGCCACTCCTAGGCAAGATGGTGGCTCTTATAATCCTATTGATGATGCTTGAAAGAGGTAACAAATCGACTACTTTACCAGGGACACATCCAACATAGTTCTCATCATAATACTGTGTCTGCGCTGGAGTATGAAGAGCGGGCTCAAGATGGATCTTGACATAGTCCCGTTGAGGCAGATTTAGAGCCTCCTCAAAGTGGCGCTTGGTGGCCGAGTAGCACACCGAGCCCGTCATCCAGGTGAGAGTCAGTAAGTTGGGTGCAAGATGAATAGTGGCATAAAACTGACGAATGACATCCTCATTGAAACTGCACTTTAAACTGACTATGCCATCCAATCCGGCAGCACGAAAACGAGAATATAGGCCTTCATACCTGGTTTGCTCATTGAGATAGTTCCAATTGATATATTTATGAATGGCAAACTGTTTAGGGACAAAAACCTGATTGTATGCATCTTTTTGAAACAAGGAGTGGAACCTCGGATCCGTGGCTATCGTGGGCATTTCATACTAATTTTTGTGCCTTAATATCATGAAGTCCTCATTCTTGATAGAGGGAAGGTCGACGTGAGGTTCGGGGGAAAACTACTATTCTGTGTCATCCTCTTGGTGATCTTGATCCATGTCGTCACTGGCACATGGCATTGGAGATGAGGAAGGTGAATTCCAGTCCGCATTACTGTCGGAGCCACTGTGTTCGATTTGACGACGACGAGTGGCATGCCGGGGAGGAAGAGAGCGAGAGGAAGACGCCTCGGGATTTCCAGCGACTTTGGTCCTTGTCATGATGACTGGAGAGACCAATATTAGAATAGAGTAAGATAAATTGAGAGTGGAAGCAAAAAGCTTTAGTCTGGCAGGGCCGGTCAGACCTCAAAAAACATGCCGGTTAGATCGTAGAGCAGACTGACCGCAGCGTATATGCCGGTCAGACCAGGCCTGGCAAAAAAACCCTAGAGCGACATCCACTCAATCGAAATTGATAACATGGAGCAAAGATACGACAAACATTAATGCAAGATTACAATGTAGCCATATGAAAAGGAAGATGAAAGGCCAACATAGATGCTAGGTTGATTTGAGAGATGGGACAAACAAGAGAGAGGGGAAAACCTTCGGGATGGAGAATGGCAGCACAGCGGGGAGAAGGACGATCGGCGATGGAGGAAGAACGTAATCCGGCGGCGGAGGAGCACACGCGCTTGAGGGCGGTGGCGAGGGAATGGGGAGGGAGGAGGAGGAGGAACCAACCGGGGGCTAAGAACGTGCGGTGAAAAGGGAAACCGACAGAGAGATAAAGTGTGGTGAAAACGGTTAGGAAGATGAGCATTAACTACTTGGGTGTGGTCAGACCAACACGAAACGCCCGGTCAAACCAGGAATTTCACTTCGGGTTGACCGCGATGTAGAGAAAAATATAGAGATAAAGCAAAAATTTTGTGTTGTTCTTACTCCAAGTATATAACACATAAGAAAAGATTCTTTGGAGCACATTCAACGAGATTAGATCATCAAGAGAGTTTTTGAACATAGGTTTGTTAAAAAAAATAGAGCAATTAGGAAGAAAACAGTTTTGAGAGAACAAAAGAAGCAAATAAGGGAAATATTCACTTGAGTTGAGATGTATGAGTATGAAATGCTATTTTGAGGCAATACATTTGAGGAAATATTGCCCAATTAGCGACACTCATTATATGCTAGAATAGAGACCGACTATATTTTCAGGTTTTAGGCTGTTTTTCAGCGAGATTAAAACTCAAATAGCTTTGATTTGGTTGGTATTTTGGTAAACCTATGAATACGAAAAAGATCAAGAATATCCACCTTTAGGTTTTTCCTTTTGGGACCACTATCAAATTCCTTTTAGAATGAATTTTGTGTAAAAATCTGATTTTGGTCAAAAACTAGATACTTGAGGATCATGTTTGGGCAAAAATTGGCCTTTTCATTTAAAATAGATAGTTTTTTGAGTTATTACCAAACATAAACCTTTGAAATACAAATATGAATAGATATAGCTAGATTTTCAAGATTTTTGGTTCTTAATATACAAAATTTGACTTTTGACAAAAAAGGTTGATTTTTGGAAAGACATTCTAGCATTATTTTCAATATCTGCATAAGTAGAGATGTGATACCCATGATGATTGTACAACACTTCTCCTAAATGTGTTTTCCATATTAGTTCTTGAATCAAGAAAACCATAAGCGAATTACAAATCCAAATAAGATTTCAAATATGATGAAATCAAACGGCATTAGAAAGATCTATGACATTTAATTCATTTCTCAACTTGCAGAAGTGGCTTTCATCTAGAGGTTTTGTAAAAATATTTGCTAATTGATCATCGGTTCTTATATGGCTAATCACAATATCATCTTGGCTTACATGATCTCTAAGAAAATGATGACGAATATCTATATGTTTAGTTCTAGAGTGTTGAACCGGATTGTTTGCTATCTTCACGACACTATCATTGTCACATAAAAGAGGCATTTTAGAGAAGTTAATTCTATAATCCATCAAAGTTTGCCTCATCCATAGCAATTGAGCACAACAACTACCCGCGGAGACATACTCCGCTTCGGTGGTGGATATGGCTACGAAGTTTTGTTTTTTTGAGGACCAAGATACTAAGGATCTCTCTAAAAATTGACAACTTCCGGAGGTGTTTTTTCTATCCACTTTGCAACCCACATAATTAGAATCAGAATATCCAATTAAATCAAATTTAGCACCTTTAGGATACCATAAGCCAATGCAAGAGGAATGATTTAAATATCTAAGAATCCTTTTAATGACCATAAGATTGCATTCTTTTTGAAGAAGCTTGAAAACGAGCACACATGCAAACACTAAACATGATACCGAGCCTAGATGCGGTAAGATAAAGTAAGCTACCAATCATAGATCTATAAAGTTTTAAATCTACCGGTTTACCTCCTTCATTTAGATCGAGATGACCATTTGTCACCATGGGAGTCTTGATAGATTTTGCATCTTTTATGCCAAATCTCTTGAGTAAATACTTTACGTACTTGGATTGGCTTATGAATGTCTCATCCTTGAGTTGCCTGATTTGAAATCCAAGAAAAAAAGCTAAGTTTTTCAATCATAGACATCTCAAATTCCCTAGATATCATATCACCAAACTCTTTGCAAAACTCTTAATTAATAGACCCAAAGATAATATCATCAACATAAATTTGATAAACAAAGAATTCATCATCAATGATTTTTGTGAAAAGAGTAGTGTCAACTTTCCCAATTTTGAACCCTTTTGAAATGAGAAAATCTCTAAGTCGCTCATACAATGCTCTAGGAACTTGTTTGAAACTATAGAGAGCCTTGGATGGTTTAAAAACATGATTAGGGTTTTTAGAATCCTCAAAACTGGGAGGTTGTTCAACAAAGATAAGTTCGAAAAGTTTGTCATTTAGAAAAGCACTTTTTACATCCATTTGAAAAAGTTTTATTTCAAAACATGATGCAAATGCAAGTAAGATACGAATAGCTTCTAATCTAGCTATAGGAGCAAAAGTTCCACCAAAATCTAAACCTTGAACTCGAGTATATCCTTGTGCTACCAATGTTGTCTTGTTTCTTACCACAACTCCATTTTCATCTTGTTTATTCCTAAATACCTATTTTGTGTCAATCACGTTGTGATCCTTAGGCTTTTGAACAAGCATCCAAACGTTGTTGCGAACAAAGTTGTTCAACTCTTCATGCATAGCATTTGCCCAATCCGGATCATCTAGTGCTTCTTCTACGTATTTTATCTTAATAGAGGAAACAAACGAGTAATGTTCATAAATTGAAGCGACACGTGATCGAGTTAGAACACCCTTACTAACATTACCCAAAATTTGATCCATGGGATGATCTTTTGCAATGGCGTTATGAATCTTTGGGTGACACACTCTCAAGCCCGTCCTCATCAAGGATCAGGGACCTCCACCACTCCTGTGGAGTTGTGATCAACTTGATCACCTTCTTATATGCAATGATATTATGAATGCACAAATATTCATAGTTTCATCAATATTATCATTGTCCAACAATATCATATCCAAAATAAGGAATAAATAATGGTCATTAACATTACTTGCAATTAAATAAGTAAAAACACAACAATTTAATGGTAATAAATGGTAAAGCATACAATGTTCAACCAATGAACACCGTCTACCATGCACTTGCCTTTTATCCTTGTGACGCTGGAGAGCGAAACAACGATAATGCACACGAGACCACACTCCCTGAACAACAATTCAAAACACAAATCAAAATTCATTCATTACAACCCGTTGTTCCAGTAGTAAAACATCCCTATCTTACTCATTTAACTTCAAATTAGGTCATCCAAGACTTTCTGGAATCCTCACGAAGCAACCTACATTTTCCTAGTTATGACGAAACTCTGATTCTACATTTTTCTATTCCGTTCGTTTAACTGAAGACCGTCTGAACAGTTTGTTTCATAATTTTATATCTTTAATTCTACAACTTGAACATATATGAATATTCTAAAAACTAAACAAGATTTCGTACAATATTCAAGTTGACACAAATATTTAATTTCACAAATTTATACACAAAATCGACCCAACTACACGAAGTTTGCCATCCATGTCCCGAATCTGGACAGCAGCTTTCTGGAGGCTGTAACTTTTGTTCGCTACTCCATTTTTAATGATCCATACCTTCTTGGAAATATAACGTGATAGCCTAACTTTTCTCTAATTACACCGAACTCTAATTCTAAGTCTAAATACCTCTAATCATCCCTGCAATGTTCTGCTCTAATCCCGACGAATCTTGACAGAATATAAATCCATCTTCCCCTTGACCAAACGTTCTTAAAACGGATTAGAGATTAATCTAGGATAAATCTAGTGGGTTCAGATCGTTACCCTCGGATGATTAATCTGGAGTCCATGTAGCCCAGATGATGTCGTTGTCGTGCAACGACTCAAACTCGTTATGGAACAACAAGTAGCACCTCGTCGATCTGTCCTTGGCCCAGCGTAAACGGGCAGCAGTCCACCGGAAGCCCATAGTGGGCCCGTCTATTGGGTCATCTGACTCGGGGTACGGGTGCACTGCTCTCTCAAAGGCCGGCCGCCCAACAGGAAAGTGCTCCTAACTCCACAGCTGCAAAAGCACGTAGCAGACGGTCAGGTTCGAGGTAGCACCGATGCCCCGCAAAGCGTCACACAACCCCCGGTATGTGGCGCAAAGGGTGACTGATCCCTAGCTATACTGAGGCATCGGCCCAGCCTCCGCGTCAACCAAAGACTCGGCGACACGGACGAAGTTGGGGTAGCACAAATCTCTCTGTGTGGTTGAAAACAAGACCCAACCTGTTGGACCGAAAAGGCGACTAGAGGAGGAGGGGGGTGAATAGGAGCACGCTCACTTTTTCACAAAGATCGGATTCAACACCAATGTAACTCCAGTAGCTATGTAAGCTATGAAGATCAATCTATAAGTACAGCGGAAGACTTGTATTGAATCCAAACCAAAACCCCAAAGCAAAAGACCAAAACAAGAAATCACAAACCCTAATCCGGAGGGCCGGACTGACCGATGGCAAACTTGCGGTCTGATCGCTCAGGCCGGTTTGACCGGCGGCAACAAGGCGGTCTGACCGGCGGCCGGATTGACCGGCGACCAAAGGTCGGACTGACCGACTTCACGATGAACAACGCAAACAGCCCGAAAACAAAAACTCAAATCGGTCTAACTTTTGATCCGTAAGGCCAAACCTTACCAAACTTGAGACACACCTTCTCTGAGATATTAGGAACCTATTCCAATCAAGGATCGCAAAGATCCATGCAAAAGTTCCTATCTTTTTCAGATTGAACGAAGGTGGCTCCAAAACTGAGTCAAAATCGAAATATGATCTAGAGACTTGCTCGTGGGTGAATGATGATCAAGATGATTCTAGATGAGTTCCCACATGTCACAGCAAATTAGACCAAGGCAAAAAAACCAAGCAAAAACTCGCGGATCAAAGAAGGACCACAAATCACCAAATAGAGAGAAAGAAAGCAAATAGACTCATCTTTGAGAGAACTTTCTTTGGATTGATTTGATAAGGTATTGGTTTGCAGCCACTCCATCAATGGAGGACAAAGACTCAATACATGAGCATGAAATCAAATCCAACTCTCTAGAACCCTAACCTCCACTAATCCTCTCCCTAAGCAAACTAGGGTTTCAAAAACAATGAAAGGGTTCAAGGGGATGCAGCCACCTCCCTCCTCTATTTATAGTGGAGGTTTAGACTTTCTAGAAGATTGAACCCTAATAGGCTCCCGTTAAGGCCCACACACAAACGGGTCACACACGCACGTATTTTAAAGCGTCGTCTTCATCTCCTCTTGACCTAATCTGCTTCTTCATGCACTGTCTTACGCCGCGGGTTGGCAAAAGGTCACCAATGCGGTATTTAGAAAAATTACCAAAATACCCCTTCTTGATCTTTTTTGAAGACCAAGTCACATCTTCGTGAAGCACCTTGCATGCTTCGCCACGTGTAGGTTGATCCAGCGGCTTTCATCATATCGGCAAGTCTCTCCCATCCGGCTCCCACCGAAATCACCATGGCACTTGCACCGACCCCTGCCGCTTGATCCAATCCGTCGCACCGAACTGCCCGTTCGGTCACCTTTGCCCCTTTTGCGCCATGCTTGACTCCATTGACCTCACCCGACATCCCCGATCGTTCTGGACGTCAGCTCTCTAAGCTTAGTCCCGATCATCCTCGCCGTTGACCGTTATTGACCTCAAAGCAACCTGCACAACAATAGACAAAGAAATCGATTCTGGGAATAAGTTCTTTACAACTTGACCCACGTTAGTCAAAACATGCATCATGCAACACATATGCACTGAAACCCATGAACTTGACCTAACCCAACACTCATGGCCACCGATTGGTCGATGAACAGCAAGAAATCGGTCAGACCGCCGTTTACAGGCCGGTCTAACTGTTGGTCGGTCTGACCGCCATTTATAGGCCGGTCTAACCGCTGGCCGGTTTGACCACGCGCCCAACGCTGGTTTGACCGCACAAGCCCTGACAGCATTTTAACCTCCGTCGAAAACGCGTGATTCGACAAACCTTTAACGACATTACCAATTGTAACATCATCCTAAGATCGTGCAAATATCCCCATGATATCCAGAATCTCCTCCTTGATGAACACATTGGCAATTTCCCACAAATACAAATTTTGAGGTTTGAAAAGTAAAAATTCGACGTTTTCGCAGAAAGGCACAACTTGGTCCAAATGCAAGAGAAAGCAAAGGAAATGACCAAGTTGGCTTCAGAATAGTATAGGCAAGTGAGATAAGGCAAAAGAAGGCGAGAGAGTCAAAATCTCACTTAAGATCCATATGAAAGAGCAATTGTTCAATTTGACCTTTGATCATTGTGAGGTTGCAAGAATTGCAATTCAAGTTCAGAAATAGCAATAAGACCATAAGAATGCAAATAAGAAACTCCCCCTCACTATGATCCTCATTTTTCAGAAAATCTCAAAATCTCTAATTTTCTCAAAATCTTCTCCCCTTTACACATTTTTGATATAACTTCTCCCCCTTTGATAATGGAATCATCAAGGAATCACGCCTTCCTCTCGTCAAGGGATAACAAATGCAAAATTGAGGAAAAAAGCATAAGAAGAAGTATGCATGAAATGCAATGGAGTGGCTTTTTTTTTGTATTTTTCAATTTTTGAGTACTTTGGAGATTACCCAAAAGAACAAGCTAGCATTTCTAAGATTGCACAAAAGCATATCAAGCCTGAAGGCGCTAGTAAGATCATGTTAAGACATATATAACAAAGCCAAGCTCGAAGGCTCAATGTAAAGTAATAAATTTTATCAATTTAAGCAAAGCTTCAAATTTATCAAGTTCATCAATTGGGATCCTAAAATGATACTGGCCATGTCAAAATGTTAATGTGAGATCGAAAAGCTAACAATGACCACATTAAGAGACAAACAGGTCCTGAATTGAATCATTTTGCTCAATTTTCTCAAACGCCCATTTTTCAACAGTTTTTCATTTGCAATGAATATTGAAGTTGACTAATGGTCTAACTCAGTGAAGAAGATTTTGGACTAGGAGCCATCCACAAACTCTTCTTAAGGTTCGACCAGAAGTTGATTAAAGGTATATCTTAGTGAAGAAGATCCTGGACTAGAAGTCATCCACAAACTCTTCCTAAGCTTCTACCAGGGCGACAAATCTTAAGGTTCATATCAGTTTTGACAAGCAGTCCCCATGAGATCGTCTGGATCATCAAACTATCTCCAAGTTCATGTCTATGATATGCAGTCTCATGAGAATAGTTTGGCACATTTTAAGCACAAGACAATCTTGAAATTTAATTTTTTATTTTTCACAAGAGCAGTTTTAGATTCTCAGAAGAACAAGAAGCTCAAGTAATGATCAATTTTAGATTAAAGAGCTAACAAAGCAATTTTGACAGGGCCAATGTCACAAAAGGAGCACTAATTGTGCAACTAGCTAAAACATCCACAAATTGCAGTTTTTAATTCAAGTTGTTTTAGAGTTCTAGCACAATCAGCAAAGACTTAGCTATACATGTGAAAGCATGATAATTCTAGCAAGTCAAAGAACTAGACATGGCACTGAGTAAGAATTGAAATACTAAAGCTCCAAAGGATAATAAGCAAAGCTTCATCAATTTTAAAAAGATAAGTAGAAAAGCTTATATTACAATGCATCTTTTTGTGTTTTTCATATGAATGCAATATGATACAATGAGATACAAGAAAAGCTCAAAAAGAAAGCCTAAAAAGATTAGAAATGATCAAAAAGTTCAAAAGAAGATCAAGAAAAGATCAGATGAACAGGGTAAGATCAGAAAAGATCGAACTCCCCCTCAAACCAACCCATAGAGATAAATTACCCCTAACTCGCTCCTCAAGGTGGCAAACCTTGTTGGGTCTAAAGACTTGGTGAGGATATCGGCTAACTGAGCCTCGGACTCCACAAAATGCAGCACAATATCACCCTTCTCAACATGGTCTCTAAGGAAGTGATAGCGAATGTATATGTGCTTGGTCCTAGAATGTTGCATTGGGTTTTTAGCAATGTTAATAGCAGAAGTGTTATCACAGAAAAGATGAACATTAGCAAAGTTTAACCCAAAATCCTTAAGAGTGGACACCATCCACAAAATCGACTCTGACAACTAACGGCTGACTACATATTCACAAGAGTGAATTGTGCAACAGAAGACTGCTTCCTAGACGACCAAGAGACAAGAGAAGTGCCTAAGTAATAACAAGTGCCAGAGGTACTATTCCTATATAATCGACAGCCCACAAAATCAGAATCGGAAAACCCCCGAATGGACAGAGAAGAAAAGCATGAAAGCCAAATGCCATACTGGTGGGTAGAGTGTAAATACCTGAAGATGCACTTAACGGCTTGGCGATGTGAAGTCCTCGGAGACGCTTGAAACCTCGCACAGAGGCAGACCGCGAAGTGGATGTTCGGTCTTGAGGCCGTCAGGTACAGGAGGGAGCCGATCATGCTGCGGTACTCGCGTTGATCCACAGCTTCTCCTTCCTCATCTGGATCCAAAGCAGTCGAAGTCGCCACGGGAGTGGCGATCGGCTTGCAGTCACCCATCTCGAAGCGCTTGAGCAGATCCTTAGTGTACTTCGTTTGATGGATGAAGATCCCTTCCTTGCATTGCTTGATTTGAAGCCCCAAAAAGTAATTGAGCTCTCACATCATACTCATCTAAATTCCCTGGACATGGTCTCAGAAAAACTGGAAATAAGAACATGAGAAGAACCACCAAAGATAATATCATCAACATAAATCTGAACAAGCAGGAAGTCATTACCATGCCTAAGAATGAAAAGAGTTTTATCTACTTTACCCATTTCAAAATCATTCTTAAGCAAAAAGGTTTTAAGTCTATCATACCAGGCTCTGGGGGCTTGTTTAAGACTATACAAGGCTTTGGATAGCTTAAAGAAACGATCAGGGTGCTTGGGATTCTCAAAGCCAGGGGGTTGCCTAACATACACTTCCTCCTCTATAAAACCATTTAGAAAAGCACTCTTAACATCCATTTGATGCAGCCTAAAACCTTTAGATGCAGCAAATGCAAGCAGAATGCGAATGGCTTCAAGTCTAGCAACAGGAGCGAAGGTCTCATCAAAATCTAACCCCTCAACCTGGCTAAAACTCTAAGCTACCAACCTAGCCTTGTTTCTAACCACAGAACCATCCTCATTTTGTTTATTTTTAAACACCTAACGGGTTCCTATCACATTATGACCACTAGGAGGTTCTACAAGGTTCTAGACTTTATTTCTTTCAAAATTCTCTAACTCCTCATGCATGACATTGACCCAGCTAGAATCAGATAAAGCATGTGATATATCGCGGGGTTCAAAAGAAGCTACAAATGCAGAATGAGAGAAGAGACTCGGATCATAATACCTGGAGCGAGTGACTCGCTCATGAAGATTACCAATCATCTGATCCGGAAGGTGTTGCTTCTGAATGTGCAGTGGAGCACCTGGGGGAGATAGTATCTCCTCAACCTCCGCAGGTACTACTGATGAAGAGGACACAACAGGAGCCTCAATTGGAGGTGAAGCAGTCGTCGCAGGTTCTGGAGCTTGGACAGGAGCATCAGCAACAGATGGAGGAGCAGTATCAAAATCATCCTCTTCTTCTTCAACAAAAATGCTCTCTGTCACCTGTAAGTCACCTGAAACATCGGATCTAGCTCCAGGGCTAGTCTCATCAAAAGTGACATTGCATGTCTCCTGGACAATGTTAGTTTCAACTTTAAACACCCGAAAACCCCTCGAATGAGCAGGATAACCCAGAAATAAACCATCACAAGTCCTTGATTCAAATTTATGTAGGTTTCCAGTCTTAAGAATAAAACACTTCGATCCAAAGACTCGAAAGTGAGAGACAGAGGGTTTTCTACCAAAACGAAGCTCATAAGAAGTCTTGCCCAAAGTCGGTCTCAAGAAGACATGGTTTGAAATATGGCAAGCTGTAGCAATAGCTTTGGCCCAAAACCTCCTCGGTGTGCTATACTCATCTAGCATCGTCCTAGCCATCTCGACTAAGTTTCTGTTCTTCGTTTCCACAACGCTATTTTGTTGAGGGACGTGTGGAGAAGAGAACTGATGCTCAATACCACGCTCAGCACAAAAAGAGGCAAAAGAAGCATTCTTGAACTCCGTGCCATTGTCATCGTGGATCGCTCTCAAGGCACTAGGAAGTTCAGAAGCCAAATGAAGAACAAGATCATGATAATGATCAAAAGCCTCATCCTTCGAAGCAAGAAAGAACACCCAAGAGTATCTCAAAAAATCATCGACTATGACAAGAATGTACCATTTGCCACTGACTGACTGAACCCTAGCAGGACCAACAGTATCCATATGAAGCAACTGTCCTGGTCCGTTAGTCATGACCATAGTCAATGAAGGGTGTGAAGCGGCAACTTGCTTGCCATGCCTACAGGGCGCACATACAGCATACTTGACGGCTTTGAGTTTAGGAAAACCTCTCATGAGATCAAGGTCGCTAAATCGCGTCAGATGATCAAAACCAATGTGCCCCAAACGTCAGTACCAAAGCCAGATATCAGAAGAAGATGCAATTAAACATTTGAGAGATCCAGCAAGAGATTCAGAAAAATCAGCTCCAAAAATTCTACCAACTCTAGAAATCCCAAAAACAAGTTCACCGGCAGAATCAAGCACACGACAGACATTTTTCTTAAAACGAGTTTCGTAGCCATCATCGAGAAGCTGCGAAATAGAAAGCAAGTTGTACCTTGACTTGTCCACAAAGGCGACGTCCTTCAAGATGAATTTGTCATTCACCTTGATTGATCTCGTTCCTTCAATTCGCCCTTGAGTATCATCTCCAAAGGTGATGAAGTCATCACCTGTCGACCGCGTGAAGGAAGTGAACCATCTTGAGTCTCCGGTCATGTGGCATGAACAGCCGGAGTCGATGAGCCACGTGTTCTTCCTCCTTCCGCGGCGATCTTGAAAATCAAGGCACAATAGATCGATGTGTATCAATACTGGGGTTAGTTAAAACTGACTTAGGAACCTAGTACTGAGACACACGTCTACGAGTAGTATGCAAAGCAGAAGTGCTATCCTTGATTTTATTCAAAGTTCTGTTATGAGCAATGGTTACAATAGCATGAGATGCATCCTGTCTAGGAACATGATGATGAACATGTGCAACAAATCCTAGACCAGGTTTCTTCTTTTCTACGTGACCATGTTTTATTAAAGCTTTAGGTTGATTAGATGAAATTCTAGCAATGTTTTTCTTATTGTTCTTCAACCTACGCCAACAGAACTCAACCAAATGTCCACTCTTCTTGCAATAGGTGCAATAGTATTTTGTACCACTGGGAGAAGCACCTTTTGTCTCAAAAGAAGGTTGGACAAAACCTGCAGATTTGAAGATTGTCTTTGCAGGTTGGGTTGTGAATTCAACTAAGCCATTTTCCAAAACCTGAATGACATTAGAATTGGACTTGTCCATGGCAGAGTTGTATCCTAACCCTTGCTTCTTATAAGGAGTCTTAGATGTGTCCAGAATTATGTTCAATTGTTTTATACCACTAGAGAATCTTTCTAAAGTATTCTTAAGATATGCATTCTCTTTTCCAACATTAACACGTGACTCACAGTTATTGGCCTTAATGGCTCTAGCATGTTTCTCCTTAAGAAAAATAACTTCAAGCTTATAGGCTGCACATAATGCACAAGGCATAGATTCAATTGTGTCCTTTCGCTTGGCATATTTAGCTCTAACTGCTTCTAAAATATCCTTACTTCATGTTCACGTTCTACGCAGAAAGAGCAAAAACTAGATTTAACATTACCAGAAGCATCCAACTTGCTAGACTCTAAGCATTTTTCACAAGGAGCAGATTTGACATCTATTAGCTCAGTCCTAGTGTTTTTAAGTTGGTGCAAAGCAATATCATGAGCATATTGCAGTTTAGCAAATTCAGAATATAAAGTATGGCAAGATAAACATTCATCAGATTCAAGAGTCTTAGCATTAGCAAGTTCTAAAGTCAAATTATCTACTTGTGACTCTAAGTCCTTGTTCCTAGCCATGGTAAACTCTAAGGCCTTATCCTGACTCATGAGTTGCATAAACATGTTGTCACATCTAGCAATAAGAACATCATAGGATGGAGGTACCTCATCGTTGTCATCGACGTCGACGGAGTCGGCCATGAAGCATATGCCGGTGAAGTCTTTGGCCTTCCCTTTCTTATCTTGAGGGAGCTCCTCCTCCTTGTTCTCCTCACTCTCGGAGTCCACATCGCTCATGGATTGCTCTCCAAAAGCGGCAAGGACCTGGTGAGCAGCCTTCATGAGCTTGGCAGCAACATACTTGGGCTTGCTCCCCTAAGGCTTCTTCCAGGCAGGCTTCTCATCCTTGCGGTTGCCCTTACCTTTCGACTTAGGGCGGTTGCCCAGATGTGATCTGACTCTCCATACTCATAGCACGTCACAGGGCCACCTCTCTTCTTGTTTCTAACATTGTTGTATGCCAGTGTGACTTTTTTTTTACTAAAAGAGCTAAATCATTCTCAGGAAGACTCTCAAACTCTTCTTCTTGAATAGTAGATAAACACGTAAGAGAAAAACCAAAAGAAGACTCAGAAGAACCATCAGAAGTTCTTTTCAAAGGATCGGCTACCAAAGCCATGCTATCCTTCTTAGGGTGACTGTCTCTCTTGATCTCATGAGTCTTGAGCTTGCTATAAAGCAGCTCCAAAGTGAGGGTAGAAAGATCGACGTTCTCCTCTATGGCAGTAGCCTTCATCTCCCACTCCTTGGTGTTGATTGTAGTCAAGAGGTAGGTGGCATTCTCAGATTGAGAGTACGCAATGTCAACAGCTCTGATCTGATTGATCACCTTGTTGAAGCGAGTAAAGACGTCATCGATGCTCTCGCCAGGACGCATCTCGAATTTGTTATACTCTCGCTTGTAGACCGTCTGATGCACTTGCTTGATCTGGGACGATCCCTCATGGTAAGTTTCGAGGGTGTGCCAGATCTCATGTGTGGTCTCAAGGTTGCAAATCCTATCGTACTCTTGCCTACCAAGCCCAGCATATAGAAGGTTCTTTGCCTTGTTGTTGCTAGCCAAGAGGGTTTCTTTGCTTCCGTAGCAACTTCGGGCAAAATGAGCGGGGCTCGAACAACCTCCCATATAGCTTGTCCTTCGCTCTCAAGGAAGACTCGCATGCGGTTCTTCCAATAGGCATAGTCGAGCCCATCGAAGATATGCGGCTTGGTCGAGTACTTATCCATCACCAAGTTCAGTGACCGGTTAAGATCAAGATTGAACTAACCGGGCTCTGATACCACTTGTTGGACCGAAAAGGCGACTAGAGGGGGGTGAATAGGAGCACGCTCACTTTTTCACAAAGATCGGATTCAACACCAATGTAACTCCAGTAGCTATGTAAGCTATGATCAATCTATAAGTACAGCGGAAGACTTGTATTAAATCCAAACCAAAACCCCAAAGCAAAAGACCAAAACAGGAAATCACAAACCCTAATCCAGAGGGCCGGACTGACCGACGAAACTTATGATCGACCGCTTAGGCCGATCTCGACCGGTGTAACAGTAGATCTGACCGTGCAAGCGATCGACCGGCGACCAAAGGTCGGACTGACCGACTTCACGATGAACAGCGCAAATAGCCCAAAAACCAAAACTCAAATCGGTCTAACTTTTGATCCGTAAGGCCAAACCTTACCAAACTTGAGACACACCTTCTCTGAGATATTAGGAACCTATTCCAATCAAGGATCGCAAAGATCCATACCAAAGTTCCTATCTTTTTCAGATTGAACGAAGGTGGCTCCAAAACGAGTCAAAATCGAAATATGATCTAGAGACTTGCTCGTGGGTGAATGATGATCAAGATGATCCTAGATGAGTTCCCACATATCACAACAAGTTAGATCAAGGAAAGAAACCAAGCAAAAACTCACGGATCAAAGAAGGACCACAAATCACCAAATAGAGAGAAAGAAAGTAAATGGACTCATCTTTGAGAGAACTTTCTTTGGATTGATTTGATAAGGTATTGGTTTGCAGCCACTCCATCAATGGAGGACAAAGACTCAATACATGAGCACGAAATCAAATACAACTCTTTAGAACCCTAACCTGCACTAATCCTCTCCCTAAGCAAACTAGGGTTTCAAAAACAATGAAAGGGTTCAAGGGGGTGCAGCCACCTCCCTCCTCTATTTATAGTGGAAGCTTAGACCTTCTAGAAGATTGAACCCTTATGGGCTCCCGTTAAGGCCCACACACAAACGGGTCACACACGCACGTATTTTAAATTGTCGTCTTCATCTCCTCTTGACCTAATCCGCTTCTTCACGCACCGTCTTGCACCGCGGGTTGGCAAAAGGTCACCAAGGCGGTATTTGGTAAAATTACCAAAATACCCCTTTCTCGATCTTTTTCGAAGACCGAGTCCCATCTTCGTGAAGCACCTCCCATGCTTCGCCACGTGTAGGTTGATCCAGTGGCTCTCATCATGTCGACAAATCTCTCCCATCAGGCTCCCACCGAAACCACCATTGCACTTGCAGACCCACTTCGCCCGCTTGATCCAACCGTCGCCGAATCGCCTGTTCGGTCACCTTTGTCCCTTATGCGCCATGCTTGACTCCATTGACCTCACTCGGCATCCCCGATCATTCTGGACCTCAGCTCTCCAAGCTTAGTCCCGATCACCCTCGCCGTTGACCATCATTGACCTCAAAGCAACCTGCACAACAATAGACAAAGAAATCGATTCCGGGAACAAGTTCTTTACAACTTGATCCACATTAGTCAAAACATGCATCATGCAACACATATGCACTGAAACCCATGAACTTGACCTAACCCAACACTCATCGCCACCGATTGGCCGATGAATAGCAAGAAATCGGTCAGACCATCATTCAATGGCCGGTCTAACCATCGGCCGGCCTCGATCATTGTTCTGAGTTTGTCGACCATTGGTCGGTCTGACCATACCAACGCCGGTTTGACCGCACAAGCCCTGACAGCATTTTAACCTCCGTCGAAAACGCGTGATTCGACAAACCTTTAATGACATTGCCAATTGTAACATCATCCTAAGATCGTGCAAATATCCCCATGATATCCACACAACCAAAGAGCTGAACAAGGTAAGCAACGAGGTGCGTCCTAACGACCTCGTTAGGTGCATCTTGCGGGTATTGATTGAAGTGCCTTAGCCAAGTCCGGGGACACCCTGTGCATGCTCCGGGACAGGTCCGCCGAACCGATGCTCCAGCCTGGCCTTCCAGTCCGATGGCGGAGGGCTTGGAACAAGTGGCAGACCCCGGATCAGGAGACCGGTCAAGAACAAGACGTCCTACAGACCGACTGTCATCTCACCCCACCGAAAGTGGAAGGTGTGCGTCTCGAGCCTCCACCTGTCGACAAGTGCCGACAGCAGACTGGCGTATAGGGTGAACCAGCGTCCGACGGAGACCAGCCTCGCAAGGGGTAACGAGCTCGTGTCTCAGAGGATTGGGACACAGCGAGCGTCCAGCTCCCAGTAATCCCTTCCTGACCGAAGCAGTAGGGGCGGAGAGCCATCCGTGTCACAAGCGATCCATAGCTTGCACCGGTGGTTCTCATCGTAGAAGGGTTCCAGAAGCTCCGGTAGAGACATAGCTTGCAATAGATGGAATAGACAAAATATTAGTGAGAAGTTTGATAATGACGATAGAATAATCTGAATTTAAAATTATGACCAAATTAATACTACAAATTAATGTACACTAGTTTACTAGTACAAAATTAAATATGACTATTTAAACATGACTAAAATTAATTAGGGCTAACTGATTACCGCAAATGAACTAATTAATTACGACAAATTACTTGGTAACTAATTAACAGTGCCTCAAGAATTTAAACTAACAACTCAGTTAATTTAGTCATGTTACAAGTTCTTCTTAGAGACCTAGATGGTTCAAGATGAAATAACAGGGCTACTGTCTTTTTTTCAATTTTTTTTGGAAAGGCAACGGTGCTACATATTCATCATGTGTGCATCTACTTACATTTAATTCACAATTAAAAAATGTAGTGCAGAGAGTAGTTGAACGCTCTTCAAACAGGAACCATCAACCATGTCACCTCTCTCTCTCTCTCTCTATATATATATATATATATATATATATATATGAGTCATTATAGGCCATCAAATTTATTACGGTAACGTAAATTCGACCACTTATTTTGCGCTAATGTAACTAGCACTGCTCAACTACTAAGTAATTACAACTACTTAACTGACTGACACTAACTAATTACGACTATATAAATCGTAACTAATTAAATTGGGAGGATTAGTGGAGTTTTTCCCATCGTTGTCTGCAACATGCATAACAACGCAGTTAATAAAAAATTTACAAACGAGAAAAAAAATTACCTACTAGTATGGCTTCTAATGACGGCGATTAATAACGTTAAAACATCTCCGAAAATGAAATCCGCATAGAGCCAGAGAGCGACCGAAAGAGAGAGAGAGAGAGAGCGACAGTGAAACGAAATCGCGAAGAATGCGAGAGCGCGACCGAAGAGTGCACGCAACTCAGAATTTACAGTGAGAGCGAGAGGAAATCGCGCGCTAACGACACACCAGTAATGATGGGAGGAAATCGGGCGCAGCGTGCATGCATCATGCGGTAGACAACAATGGGACAAACGACGGGATGTGAAAGACACGTGACGCGAGTGATTTGACATTGTGACTCCCCTTTATCCCTTCCCTTTCCTCACTTGCGAGAAAGAGCCGGAGAGAGAGTCGATTCCTTTACTCGAAGAGAACAAATGAGAGAAAGAGGGAAAGACAAGATGTAGTGAGTGAGAATGTGAGAATCTCCCTACTGCCGCTACTCTTGGCCTTTTAGGAAGTGGGCAGGAAAAGAGAACATGTCACTGGACAAATGGAGAGAGTCAAAGAGAGGAATTACATGGGCACCACATGGTGGCCATGCGGTATCAAGTGCCACCGCATGGTGGCCGTGTGGCACTCTCTCCTCCGCACGGTGGCCGTGCGGGAGCGCCTCCACCGCACGTTGGCCGTGTGGCAGCAGGTACGTGTCGCTTGTTGGTAAGTCCCATACGGTGACCGTGCGGTGGAGACGCCATTTATGCAAATACCACGTGCCGAGTACCATTTTCGCTAATTCGTCCGGCAAACCTGCCAATACAGCCAAAAACTCAGGACGCCAGCCACTTGTGTATTTTGATTACAGCGTTCCAAACCAAACACTACAATGAAATCAAATAGCATTCCTCACTTGAACCAAACATATTTAGTAACCATCATCCCCCCACCAATTACAGAGTATTCCCATTCCATTACCATTAACGTTGCATGTGCCTGAACCAAACGCCACCTAAATAGCACCAGGTGCACTTTTCACTCATCTATACCCACAAATAAGGTAGTTGCTTCCTCTGGAGAAAATCCTCAAGGCCATGTCCAATGGTCCTACGTGGAGGGGCGCTTGAGGAGAGAAAGTTAGTTACTGTAGCCGCATCGGATAAGAGAGACGCTAGAACTATAGCATCGCTGCTTGGTTAGGAGACGATCACCCCGAGAGTGCCGTGCTTAACTGCCTACAAATAGAAGGGAAGTTTCAGCCAGCGCAAACATCCATTGGAAGATGAAGCTTTTATAGAGATGTTCAATGATGTGTCAATATTCTCTTTCTTGAAGCATCCATCTAAGAGATCCTTGCACTGGACATGCCCTAAGAGCGTGTTGGCGACAGTTGCCTTTTCTCTGACATGATATCCCAGGTTTATCACTAATTCTCAAGCAGCTATGGAGGCTACTCGTTGGGCTTTCACATCAGCAATTTACCACTTAAACTTGCCTCATGTATCCAGTATATGGTATAAAGTAACCAAAAGGTGTTTCCCAAATCCAGTAGTGCCTCTTTTTTTTTCGTTTGTTCCATCTAACCATGAATAGTTCTTTTGTTCTTTTGCAGAATACTGCTGAATTTATATAAGGAAAGCATCCACGGCTTGTGCCCTGGTCTTAAATCAAGCTATTTCCTGTTTTCTTCCTCCAATTCCTCTCTTCTATCATAGTTCTTATCTTTGCCACATCAGACCACTTCCCGGCATTGGCATAGATATTAGACAACAGAATATGATAGCCAGGATCATTGGGGTTTTGTTCAAATATTCTTTTCGCAACTAGCTCGGCAATGTCCATTCTATTATGCACTCTACACGCTGACAAGAGGCACCCAAGAACATCAACTTCTGGCTCTTCTTGCAAATTTGAAATGAAACTCCAAGCATCATCAAGCTTCCCAGATCTGCTGTAAAGGTCGGCAACACACGAGTAGTGCTCCTTATCTGGGGAAATATTATAGTCATGTAACATGGAGTCATAGAAGCGCAAGCCCTTGTCAATAAGGCCTGCATGGCTACAACAAGATAACAGAACCACAAAAGTCACTTTATCTGGAGCAATTCCATCTATCTTCAGTAGATCAAAAAACATTAGTGCTTGATCTTCATGACCATGCTTTCCAAGAGAAGAAATCAGTATGTTATATGTAGCAGTATCTCGTTCTGTCATCAGTTGAAAAATATCTTTGGCCTTTTCTAGGTAACCATACTTGCAGTACATATCTATAAGTGCATTACTAACTGAGCAAACTGAACTAATGCAATGCCTAATTACATAAGCATGTAGTTCCTTACCATGGATGAACCTGGAATGTTCATTGCATACTGGAAGAACTGAAACAACAGTCACATGATCAGGTCTAAATCCCACTTTCTGCAGTGCCCTCAATGCAGACAATGCAGAATCTGTATCCCCATTCATGGCATATCCAGCAACCATTGCATTCCATATGACTAAATCTCTCTTTGGCATGAGCTCAAATACAGTTACTGCCTCCCTTATGAATCCTTGTCTACTGTAGAAGTCTATAAGTGCGCTCCCTAGAAACTCACTCTGCACAAGTCCATTTCTTAAGGAGAAGCAATGAATTTCTTTTCCATGCCTGAATAACCTCAGCTCAGAAAGACTAGGAAGAACACTTGCCAGGGTGGTAGAATTTGGTTTTAACCCTGAAGCAACCATTTCAGTAAACAAATTGGCACTCACATGATACATTCCATTCTGCGAATACCCCGCAATTAAGGTACTCCAAGAGACAACATCCTTGAAATCGATGGAACAAAACAGAGAAGCAGCCATCTCCATACAACCGCATTTGCAGTACAAAGCAACCAAAGCATTAGAAACACAGATATCCTCAGCGACTCCACATCTTACTGCAAATCCGTGCAATGCCATTCCAGTGCCCAATTCTTTCACCCTACCGCATGCTGGAATAATAGTGGCAACAATCACCGAATCAACCCGAAACCCTTCTGACCTCATGCAATTGAACAGATTCATCACCTCAATCCAGTCCATTCCATGCACGGCCCCTCCAATCATCGCAGTCCACGCGGCCAAATCCCTCACATGCATGCTCTCAAACACATGCCTTGCTTCAGCCAAGCACCCACACTTGGCAAACATATCCACGAGCGCGCACTGCACAAACACATTGGGCCTAGCATTACCCCGGGCAACGTCGGCCTCCACATTTTCTCTTATCATTCTCCCCTGCTCAACCGCTCCGAGCGCAGCGCACGCCTTGATGACAGGCGGGTATGTGAAACCATCCGCCGCAACGGAGCCATGGCCGACCATCGCCCAGTACATTTCCAGCGCCTCCGAGAACCGGCCGACGTCGACGAGGCCCTTGATCACAGCGTTCCACGCGAAGGAGTTCCTCCTGGGCATTTCGTCGAACATGCGCAGCGCGTGCCCAACCTCCCCCAGCCTAGCGTACACGTGCACCAGCTGCGCGGAGAGGACGATGCCGTGGTGGTGGCCGCGGACCAGCAGCGCGGCGTGCAGCCGCCGGGCCTCAGCGAGGGCGGGGCCCGACTGCAGCCGGAGGAGGAGAGAGGCGTGGGAGACGGCTACGTGAGAGCCGCGGCAGGAGGCGGCGGTGGAAGTGGGAGTCGTCGCTGGGGAAGCAAGAGGAGGGAACCGTGGCCTCGATTTGAGCCTGTGTTTGACGGTGGAGAAGAGCATCTAGGCGAGCCTTCGACAGCGCGACGGCGCGGCGTTTTCAGTTCAGAGGCAAGTTGTTTTGAAGCGGGGAAACTGATACCATAGCAGTTGAAACTTGAAACTTGAAACAGGACACTTGTAAGCCTGTGACTATTCTGGTCAAGTGATATATAAGACAGTAGAGTAATTTTCGAGGTAAGATCATCTATGATAACCTTGTAGCCTTCGATGACTAGTCAAGTACTACCTCTGTTTTTTTTCCTGACAACTTATTATAATCGGTGGATGGACTACATGAAAATTATATAATTATATTTATTATTAAAAATACTTTTATAATATTATAATTTTATATATTAATATAAATTTATAAAAGTAGCCGTCAAAATTACATCTCAGAGACTATAAAATAAAGCATTAAGTACAAAAAAAAAACGAAGGGAGTAGTAAACCTGAAGCGCTGAACTAAGTTGCGTGCTGAGATGAAGTAGAACGAAATCTTTTGCTCGTCAGTCTTATTCAGTAACCAATCCAGTAGTTTATTAGTTTAATAGAATTAGCCTTTGAAACCTTAGGAATTAAGGTGATCATCCCGTAGTTTAGCCTTTTAAGATTTAGAGTAGCTTCAAAGAAATCTGTCACTAACCTCATAAAGCCCTTTTTGATGACACCCCGGAAAGTCTTATAGAAGAAGGTAGGAAAACCATCAGGTCCAGATCCAGAATCAACCGGAAGATCTTTAATAATATCCCAAACTTCTTTCTCAGAGAAAGGCTGCACAAAGCTATCATTATCGCCCTCAGAAACTCTGTTATGCATCCCCTAGAAATCCTCAGCTAGATGCACATACTTTCTAGTTTCAGAACCAAATAAGCCTTTATAAAACTTGTAAATATAGTTTCTAATACTACTTTCCTCTAGTAGAACCTCCCCTCATCTTTCAAACTGAAAATATTGTTCTTTCTTCTCCTGCCATTGGCACAGCCTCGATTTGAGCCTGTTTTTGACGGTGGAGAAGAGCATCTAGGCGAGCCTTCGACAGCGCGATGGCGCGGCGCGGCGTGGCGTTTTCAGTTCAGAGGCAAGTTGTTTTGAAGCGGGGAAACTGATACCATACCAGTTGAAACTTGAAAGTTGAAACAGGACACTTATAAGCCTGTGACTATTCAGGTCAAGTGATACATAAGACAGTAGAGTAGACCTTATTATAATCTCTAGAATCACGATTTTCGAGGTAAGGTCAGATGACGATAACCTTGTAGCCTTCGACGACTAGTACTATCTCCGTTTTTTTTTCTGACAACCTATTATAATATGAGGGTTGTCTATTTATAAGGTGACTGAAATTTTCTTAAATATAAGTCATCTTTTTTATCCATTGGATCAATATCTAATCATATGACACACCAAATTCTACACAAATCCAATGGTCACAACAAGTAATTTTAACTTAAGAAAATTTCAGGCAACTTAAAAATAGCAAGATTGTATAATCCGTGGATTGACTACGTGAAAATTATATAATTATATTTATTGTTAAAAATGTTTTCATAATATTATAATTTTACATTTTAATATAAAGTTATAAAAAGTAGTTGTCAAAATTGCATCTCCGAGAGCGTAAAAAAAACGTGAAGTACCCAAAAAAAAAACCCCGAAGGGAGTGGTAAACCTGAAGCGCTGAACTAAGTTGCGTGCTGAGATGAAGTTGAACGAAATCTTTTGCTCGTCACAATCTTATTCAGTAGCCAATCCAGTAGTTTATTCGTGACAGACTGAACAAAGCGTGAATCTTTGCTCATAATAGTGTACAACTGTGTTTAAGGATGACTTGCATAACATGCACGTTACACATGGACACTTCTGACGATCATCGGGAGCCCATACTTGGGCCGCAGCGTGATCACGTCGGTCGGCGCGTGGACGTACTTCGGGGAGAGTGACAGCGCGAACCTCTGGAGGATCACGGCGACCGCGGCCCTGGCCTCGATCATCGCAAAGTTCTGCCCGATGCACGCCCTCGGGCCCATGGAGAAGGACAGAAGCGCGTTGAGGTGCCTCGAGGTCTTGGTGGCGCCGGCGCCGTTGTCGAACCTCAGCGGGTCGAACTCGTCGCCGTCCTCGCCCCAGACCTCCTTGTCGCGGTGTATCGTCGCGATCGGTATCGTCAGGATCGCGCCTTCGGGCACCGTGATGCGGCCTAGCTCGACTGCTGATCTCGTCCTCCTCCGGATCATCGGGACGGGGCTGTACAGCCTCAGCGTCTCCAAAAGGAACATGTTTACCTGCAGTACATAGGAAGAAGCAACATCTTTTTTTTTTTTTTGACGTTGAAGAAGCAACATCTTTTTTTTTTTTGACGTTGAAGAAGCAACATCTTTTTTTTTGACGTTGAAGAAGCAACATCTTTAACTTGTAAGCATCCATTACTGACACTAAAAAAGTTGGCAATGGAGTTACTGATACTTACAAGCTTCAGCTTGTTGAGCGTGTCGTGAGTGGGAACCTGATCCTTTCCGCACTCTCTCAGCACCTCCTCCCTGAGCTTCTCCTGCCACTCTGGGTGCGTGCTCAGAAGGAACATGGTCCAGCTGAGCAGGTGCGAGGTGGTCTCTTGCCCCGCGAAGAAGAAGGTCTTGCACTCGTCGATGATCTCGTCCACGCTCAGCAGCTGATTCTTCGCACCGTGCTCCGGCGCACAGGCCTCCAGCATGAGCCCGAGCAGGTCGTTCCCGTAGCCCGCCTTATCCTTTGCGGCGAGCCTGTTTTCGATGATCTGCATGAGCGTGCTTCTCACCTTCTTGTCGAGCCTCCATGCTTTCAGGTTCTTTTTAGTTGGAAGATACCTGTATAACAGTTTAGATAGAAGAATATTGGAAACGGTAAAGATCACAATTAATAACTTTTTACGCCTGAAACTGTATTTTGTGTGTTGGGCTGCAATGCTGTCTGCTTACACTTACACGACGTACCTGAATCCTGGAATTTGGACATTGAAAAGGGTTGAGAAGGCAATGAACTGGAGCTCATTCAGGCCCAGGAAGACCTGTTTCCCCTCTCTGTAGCTGCTCCCGAATGCCGTGTGACAGATCACATCTGCGGTTAACTCATCAAACTGGCTGCTCAGCTCAATCTCCACCTGGCTGCCCTTCTTCCCCTGACTCGTCAACCGCGCTTCCCACCCCGACACCATTGACCGAGCACAATCGGCCATTGTCACCGTCATCATCTATTATCAAAAGTTGTAACATGTTAGTAAACTGATCCATCACATCTCTACGCGTTAGCTCCGGGGCCATTGCGTCCTACATACCTTGAGCTTGTCCATGTTGAAGGCCGGGTGCACTACCTTCTTGTGCCGCTGCCACTCGTCGCCGTTTGTCAGCACGAGCCCCTTGCCCAACAACTGGAGAATGCTGGGGTTCATCAGGTTCTTGGGGAACAGCCCCGTCCGGTCCGAGAGCAGCTGCTTCGCCATGCTGAAGTCGGCCACGCATATGTCCGGCGTGGATCCAAACCAGTAGAGAAATACGCGTCCTGCACGTGCGGCAAGCAATTAAGAACACCACATAAGAATCACACAAAGCCAGAACAAGAAGTTTACTAACCATTGATCCAGACCAAATCAGTACAAGAAGCTGCTAATTAACTAGTGCTCTGAAGCTATGTTACCGTAGAGGGGGATCCATTTGCGGAACTGCGGCTGGGCGATGGGGAGGAAGTCGTGGGAGGCGACGTCCAGCACGACGCCGGCGCCCGCGGCGCGGAGTCGCTTGATGTCGTCCAGGTTCCCGACGAAGAACTTGTACTCCGGCCCGCGCACGCCTTGCCGCCGTAGCCTCCTGGCGATGGCACGCGGCCTCCACACGAGGCGCACCAGCGCGTTGAACAGGCACGAGCCCAGCACGGCAGCGAGCGCCGCGGTGAGCATCCAAGCGTAGCCCATGGTCACGTCAACAGATCAACTGGCGGCGATGCTTCAGCCAATTAAGAAAAGGGTGATACTAGCACCGGACGTCTGATTTGAGGACCTGGATCGGACGCTGGGTTCTGCGAGCATCTCATCGTGTCTCCGGTACGAGGCATCGAAACAGAGACCGGGAAGGATGCGTGGGGCTGCGTGCTAGTGAGGCAGGCAAAGATTAATGAGGACGGCGACGCTCACCCATGTGATCAAGAGGCAAAGAGTTTTGGCAGGATGTGATGTTCTAGGGCTTTAAATTAGTTATATGTAGTCATGTATGTAAAGCATAGGCTGGTATTCTCGATCGCCGAGACACGCAGAGCTAGCTGCCAAACTGGTTTAGGCTCCGGTATGGGACAGTGCGTAGGGCTGCGTGCTAGTGAGGCAGGCACAAGCATATGCATGCACAGCTCTTCGAGGCAGGAGCAAGATCTTATGATAATGATCGTAACATCATAAATTAAAAAAATAAAGTATCTAAAAGAAAAAACATGTTAAAAAAATTGTAACATCGCTGTTAGTATGTAACTTTTTTTTTCTACGTATGCAACATTTTTTTTTGCAGATTCAACACTTGCAACATCCCCAGACAACGATTGTGACGTTCTAGGACAATTGTTGCAACATCTCCGGACAACGGTTGCAACATTCTCAGGCAATGGTTCCAACATCACAAATCAAAAAACAAAACATCTGGAAAAAAAATACGTTGGAAAAAATTACAACATCGCTGTGAACAGTATGCAACATTTTTTTTTTACAGATGCAACATT